>JAWDGP010007412.1:2020000-2374843 GCA_033675545.1 Elysia crispata | reverse complement strand
ACAAGACTGGCTAAATCACAATACAAACCTGAAAAGGCATAAAACTGTATTGAAAACCGTATCAGAGCCAATGCTGAAATTAGTTCAATTCCTCATACTACAAAGTTAAAGAATTTAGGTAAAGGAATGAAGATAAAGTTGACGCGCTCGCCTAGAAATAGATCATAGTATCCCATGCACAAACAGAATTGAGATCGTGAAGGACTGAAATAAGGCCCATAATTACAATATATCCAGTTCATGTTATTGGCTTTGGAAATGTCCAAAATGCAGTTCAGTAGTTTGAAGAAAGAGCCATCGTAGCAATTCAATATGCCATCTGCTGTTGATGATGTCGGAAATGAAAAGAAAATGAAGAGAAAAAAAAGCGAATCGGGTTGTTGTTATCAAGACAACGAATTTGAACAAAGAAACAAGAGAAACATTAATATATATATATATATCTCAGATCTGTAAGATTCTCTACTACAAATGAGTGTATCTGAATCAAATAGGTATATTTACTGTTTACTTCCGGAACTAGTTTTACATATGTGTGAAGTAAAAAGCATGAGAGTCAAGTAAATTATTCTGCACCACAATACCACATATAACATAAATCGTACAAAACAGCCTTAACGACTTAATGCACATAGTGACATACTGTTTTTCAACTTTCAATTGTCATAGAGGTGAAATGGTCCACTTTTTAAAAACACATTGAGGTGAGAAGAAGAGTATATATGTACTTGTGCGTGTGTTATGCCAATGTTATGGAAAGCAGAAAAATAATTTTTGATATGTTTAGAAATTTATTCATAATGCTGATCCAATGACGGATGATTTTTCTTCATTTTACATCTACAGCCGAATCGCTGAGAGCCTTTGCCCGCTTCATTGAGAAGATCGAGGATCAAAGGGATATTTTGGTAAGTTTTAGAACCGTCGCGTCACCTTTGAGACCATCTGTCACACTCTCGTTTTGCTGCTGAGTAAATGTTTGGGTTTAGCGTGAGCAACAACGAGACTGGCGGTTTAGCATGAGCAACAACGAGACTGGCGGTTTAGCGTGAGCAATAACGAGACTGGCGTGCTTGAATTAAAACTTTCATTGGTCTGAAAATATGGCGGCGAATTCAAGAGCGTAAGGTCTCTCATAATTTCCATTCAAGAGATTCATCGAGTAAAAATCGTCACAATATCGATGTAAAAAAAAAATTACATTAATGCATCATGTATATTTTAATCCATCGCCAGGAGCCAATAGACTGTAAAAGGTTGGTAATGTCTGGATGATTTATATATTTTTGATACGCTGTGTATTCTCAGCTCTATTTCTTAGAATTTCTGACCAGTAACAAGGAGTGGTGATTTCTAGAAATAAGTAGAAGTTAGTCTCTGTCACTGAGGGCAACTCGAAGGAAGAAAGGCCCAACCCGGAAAAAAGTTTCAATTCAACTACATGGAGCAACGTGTTTTGTAAATTCAGGATGCTTTGTCTTCGCATTGCTGTTGTATCATGGTTCTTGTTTGTTTCAGGTAGTCTGAATTACAAGACATTTGTAGTGAATGCTCTTTCCGTTGTGGAACTTGAGCGCGACAGCAATTATGCTAAAACTTATATACCTCTGTGAGGAACCCGTACTTAAGGGAAACAATTTATATATAAGTGTTGAACATCTTTTCTGAGACGAAACAATCCGTCCCAACGCAACACTTAAACTTGAAATTGCTGCCTCTGAGACGTGCTTATATCCCTCAGCCTCCGACCTCCTCGAGCCCAAACTAAGCTATTTTGTTGTTGTTGAATTATTATATTCTTGGTATAGCCATGGATAAAGCAGTTTTTTTTACTTGTTTCTGTAGTTTTTAATTGCCGCTGTATTCTGATGCACATATTGCTTGTCTTGTTAGATTGCCTCCCCTCTCTCCCCCCCCCTCTCTCTCTCTCTCTCTTTCTCTCTCTCTCTCTCTCTCTCTCTCTCTCTCTCTCTCTCTCTCTCTCTCTCTCTCTCTCTCTCTCTCTCTCTCTCTCTCTCTCTCTCTCTCTCTCTCCCCCCCCCCTCTCCCTCCCTCCCTCTCTCTCCCCCTCCCCACTATGTACCTTTCTCCCACCAAAGAGGTCTATTTGTTAGAACTAGAACATGTCTTGTGAAATGCAGTATGGAAATATTTGGGGCAATAAATGGACAACAGGATACAACCCCTGAGCAAAAGCAACAGGCGTAATTGTTAATCTCTTTCAGAATCCTTCCATATCATTACATGCATAAGATTCTGTTAGAAACCTGAAGGAATGTAAAACAATTTAGAACTACATTGTACTAATATCATGAAATGGGAAGTTATTGCATAGTAAAGTTCCACCTCACATTCACTCTTTGAGCTTCAGAACATGCAATGAGAGTGAAGAAAATTTTGAATAAAGCAGCTATTTTGTTAAACTTAATTTTTATATATATATATATATATATATATATATATATATATATATATATATATATATATATATATATACACCAGTAGTTTGAAACAAAAAACAAAGTAGGAAGAAAATGGTTTTGGCGAGACTCCGACTCGTTATAAGCATGAATGAAAAGAGCTTATTAGGAATACCAGATAGCTGAACTATTGCACAGCCCTTCATGAAGTCCTGGGTTCAATCCATGGCTAATTAATAAAGTTGGAAAGTCAACGTCTTCCTATAACATTCTTTGGGAAGGCATGGATCTAAGCAAAGAATTAAAAACGAGACTTTTTGAAAATTAACTCTTTTTCCGTCTTGTTATGGTTCCTTACAGACTATAACTAAGCAATATGCTTTATTCTCTTCCAAAACCAGCAATTTAGACAGCTAGGAATGTACTCAGATGCCAGATGCAGAGGAAAGCTCGTAACTTCCAATCACATAATTGTTACTTTTTCATTAACTGCATGCATGAAATTCTAAATTATTAAAATTGTAGATTCCAAGTGATGAGCTCATCACACTTAAAATTTGGCAAGGAAAAGTTGAACTATTTATATTTATCTAGTTATCAAATTGAAATTGGAGGGAGAACAGAGACTGATATCAAAATACCAAAAGAAAAGACAATTGTTGCATTATCAAAAGACTTAGTAAGTAAAAAATATATCAATGTAGACTATATTTTTTAAACTTGTCAACTGAAGTATCAAGTCAGCTTTGCAATATGGATGTGAAACATGAAAAGGCACATCTGTGGTATGCAAAATGTGCATACATATATTTTCATTTCTCTAATAAAATGGCAAGACATAAAAACAAAACAAAAAAAAACAAAAAACAAAGTGTTAATAAATGAAAAAACGCAGTTGTGGGGTTTGGTTTGCCTTGTGAACAAATTATATCACCATGAGAAACACAATTATTAAAGGTCAATAGCATTTTAACACTGAAGGTTTATTGTGTTTTCAGTGATTACATTTATCTTGAAAAATAATGATGGTTTAGCAACATTGTTCAATATTTTCATCTTCCTTTAATTTCATGACAGATCAACAACTCTGAGGATCATTTTGTAAAGCCTCTGGAGACCTTCAGAAAGGAAAATATTGGGGCTGCAAAAGTGAGTGATAACATGTAAATACATAATACCTATCCATCATCTCTAGTCATATTTATTTATCCTATGTGATAAAATATGTATCAAAGTTGTTAAAGTTCATGAAAGCAGAACACTATATAACTAACACATCTATCATGGACTGCGCATCATGTCTCTATGAATCTTAATTTGAAGCAATGAAATTTTTGTTGATGAAAACCACCACATTTGGTGGCTGAAACCATGGAAATGTTTTATCTTCACAATCAGCCAAATGTTGCAAGTAAATATTGGAACAAAATGACTTCCGCTCATACTGAACTAAATGCATGCACATTTGGTTTCTGGTTTGAAACCTTTCAGAGATGTATGCACTTTGCATTAGTAATATTGCTTGGTTATATCACCTCATCACTTAATATAAATTTTTCAGGAGGAAAAGAAGAACTTTGACAAGCAGACTACCAAATTCTGTCAGTCACAAGAAAGGTACCTGAACATGAAACCAGCAAAAACCAATGACTCAACATTGCAGGAGGTTTGAGAGTGATTTTTTTTTTTTTTGCAATTATTACTTTGTAAAGTTGGATTTTATTGTTAGCATAAAATAAAGAAAAATCAAAACATTAAAAATGGGAAATAGAATCACATGATTTTGTTTCAGATTTATTGAAAGTATTGTCTCCTCTATTCAAGGCCAAATTTAATCGCAAAATAATATAAAATTAGATTTATTCATATATTTGATCATGTCAACAAAATATCAAGCACTTAACAGTAAACAGCCAAATCTTAAGGGCACAAGAATAAAAAAAATAGCTACAATTGGTTTCTTTTGGAAACATTTACTTAACTTTCTTTGCCTTATCCCACCAGGCTGACACCCAAGTAGAGTTTGAGAAGAAAGCTTTTTACACAGCCTCCATGAAATATGTACTCAAACTGCAGGAGGTGCAAGAGAGAAAAAAGTTTGAGTTTGTGGAAATAGTAAGTGCTCTTTTTGGCTTGGCTTCACTCTTGGGTTAGTACTTTTTTTAATATTCTCAAAGATAAGTAATGTGATGAAAGATAAGCTCAATCGTAATCTTTTATTTTGATGTTACATTTTTGATAGACATATGGTGATAAAATTCTCTGTTTGAGTTTTGAGTGATCAACCATTTTGTTTACACATAAAAAGTTTTGCTAAATTTTTATTCCCAACATTGATTTCATGTACTTTTATGTGTCAGATGTAAAAGCATCATCAATTCCACAAGCTCTGGTTGCTCAATTTTAAGGGATTATGAATTGCAAGAAAAGGTTCAAGCTTATTGGAGTGGATGGTATCTCATGTTTGCTCTGCATCTTGGCATGGCATAAAAAACCTGTTATACAATAGCTTTGGTTTCTAATGTCAACCCACACTGTTGTAATTATTTTGTAGACTGAAAATGGTGGTTATTGTATTCTATAACTTTGGTATAAATCTATACATTAAAAAATATCTATGGAAATTGGGTAATCATCAGTAAGAACCTACCTTGCTAAGTGAATGAAAACAAAAGATATGCAAAGTGTTTTTATTTGTTCTTCATATTTTTCTCCACATTAAAGCAGTACACCACTTTTGTCCTTTTTTTTTTCTCCTATTCAGCTCTTGAGCTATATGTTGAGTTGGGTGACTTTCTACCATCAAGGCTATGTTGATCTGGAGGACTTTATGAGCTATGACTATGACCTTAGACAGTTGCTGCAAAAGGTGGGACCTGTGCTAAGATGCAGTTCTTTTCTGAACTGTTATATGTGCAACAACTGATTTCTGTGCAAATTTTCAATCAATGCCTGTGTTAAAGGTTGTTTTGTTGTTTTTAAATTTTTTAGCTGACCATTTCTTAACAAGATGAGGAGTTTTAATCTGTACTTAATTCATTAAAATTGCTTTAACACAAAGCATTTGATGGTAGGTAAAGGTGGTTAATATGGCTTTTTTTAATTTATATTTCATTTTTCCTTTGCTTGTCCTTTCAGACTAGAGAAAACTTTGAATACACCAGAGATGAAGCCCAGACACTGATGGGGAAAATGCTCAATGAAAATAAAGGACTGGTGGGTGATGAATTACTTTTCCAATAACCATAGAGCAGATTTTTATATTCAGCTTTATTCAAAGTAAAAGATTAATTTGCATGTGACTTTATAGAAAATTTTTGAAACACATTCTTTAACTACTTTTCAAATGTTTCTCTCTCAGATAATGTAAGAAGACTATGTTTGTCAAAAAATACATTTTGGAACTTTACACAAATATTGTTTGTCCACCAAACTTTCATTGGCCGTAGCTTTTTTTTTTTTCTATTGTGAATTATTTTTCATCTCAATAACATCATAAGGTCAAATTGAGCACACAAAAAGAAATGAATGAGCGTCTCCATTCATTCTCAGTGGTTCAATAACAAAGATGTTCATGATGTAAGAGCAATTATGATCTTGAATAATTTTATGTAAACATTTTTTCAAAACTCTCCTTGAAATATTGGTATATGAATTCTCTGACAAACACATGTTATGCAAATCCTTTTTTTTTTACAAATTGGGAAGCATTATTAGACACTTTTTTCTTGATGTGTATTTTAAATCATTTGAGAAAACTAGATGCATGGTTTAAGTTTACGTCTGCTCTTAATAAAAAATTATTAATAACCCAGAATCCTTTAAGGTTAAAGTTGGCATTCTAAAGTTTTCAAAACAATGATTAGAATGCATGGCTTTTAAAAACATGTGCTGCTGTTCTATTAATCTCACCCATGTCTTCATTACTTAATATGATTATGCCCTTTGCTGGAATGTCCCTCTTGTTCTTATTTCTTCCCTCTGCGTGGCTGTTTGGCTCCAGCTTCATGCTGCCCAATGGGTAAGGCCTGAGATGTTGTTGCCCATTCAGCTGTTGCTACTCACATTGTTAAGTCGGCATGTTGCTTGTTCTAATCACAATTTTGCAAATCTTCATTTTCTTACAACTAGTTTGGTGGGAATATTTCAGTCACATACATAAAACCATTTAATGTTTGGAAGTCTTTTTAAAATTTAACAAGACCCATTAGTTTCATGTGTAAATGTCTATATGTATTGCCATGATTTCAGGTGCTTTCAAGGATGTGAAATTCTACAACCTAAATCGTTAGATTGAAAAATTTTTTTTAATGTGTAAACATTTACTCTCTATAATGGGATTCCAGGTTACTATTTAGTGAGCTTGTATAGCATTGATAGGAAATATGATTATTTCATCATCAATAAGATGATATATTTAGGATCAAATCTTCTATTGCTGCGACTAATCCAGCTTTTCTATCTCGATCAACATTACCCTTTTTTTCTCTTAAAATTTGTACCTGATCCAAGTGAGGGCTTGTCAACAATAAAACATTTTTTCATGATTTATTCTCTTAACAGAGGACGGTCAACTCAAACA
Source organism: Elysia crispata (assembly GCA_033675545.1). Classification (NCBI taxonomy): domain Eukaryota; kingdom Metazoa; phylum Mollusca; class Gastropoda; family Plakobranchidae; genus Elysia; species Elysia crispata. The sequence continues at coordinate 2,367,841 of JAWDGP010007412.1, read as the reverse complement.
GTCTAACAGTTTTATTTGGTGCAAAATAATCAGAAAGTGAGAATAGAGCTCATTAAATGATTAGATCCCAGGTATCTGTAGTATCCGCCTCGAATGGTAGATATAGACTGAAAAATGCAAACTGGAAGTACTTTTAGACATAAATGTGGGCTTAAATCACAATCAGACAAGTTTCGGTAATTGAATAAATAGCAATGTTACACATTATGAAATGGGGATATAGATCAAGACCATTGGTTGTAAAGGGCTCTTTTTTAATCAAGTGTATGACCGAAATTGTCATTTATTCTTTCTGTTGTGTTCCTCATCTATTCCAGTTATGGACACATGCAATTTAGGCAAATTGCAACACATTTGGCTTTTCATTTAATATTCCATCATTTTATGTATTTTTTTATATTGCAAGTCACTGAGGAAAGAATGGGCTGCTGCTAAAAAAATTACTTTAAAATTTTTGCATTAAATGATTTATTCAAGCTTGAAATCAATATATTCATTTGAAAAACTTTAAAAGAGTCATTTTCTTTAAAAAGCTTACTCTATTGCTCTTGTAAAATAGCTCAAATCTGGTCCCAAGTGAGATTTTTCTATTCTAAAAGTTTACTTGTATATTTGTTCTCTGTCACTTTACAAAATTGAAAATGTGAATGCTGGTGTAAGACAGAAAAATATGTGTGTAGCTAGAAAATTGTCTCTGTTTTTTGTTTAGCCTAGTTTTAAAATTAGTATGAGGACAATCCCAGAAATGAGGTAAGTATGTGGCCGTATTTTCCAAAGGTGATGAGCAAATTAAATGAAACTTGCAATTAGAATTTTTAAAATTGGTCTACTTCTGTATTTTATATTCATACTGATTAACACATTTTCTCCATGGCAAGAAGTGAGTAAAATTTGATTCCCTAGACTTTACTGTCAGCTCTCTCCTCTGAAATCATTGATGGCCTGCTTTACAATCTTGGTCTATTTTGGGGCACAACCTTTCTCTTTTTAATGTTTTACAATATCTAGTGAAACTTAAAATCTAATCAGGCTGCATTTTGCTTCCCAGTAGAAATTTCATCAAATTTCTGATTGATGCAATTTGAACTTTTTCGCTGGCCATGAAGATGTGGGTTTTTGATATTATTGAGTCCTTCTTTGATTATTTTGTGCTGTAATAAGCTTGGATCTCATTGTCACACCCCATATGACAAGCATAAGGAAAGAATAGCTCAAAATGTATGAGCGAGAAACAATTTTTACCAGAACCTCTTCATAATCTGGTCTGGCTGCATCATATTTTATTTGTTTGGACCTTTATGTGACAGTTTACGACAATGACCAATTGATTTAAAAGGCAGAGAAATAGCTGACAAGACCTGAATTCAGCTTGTTAAGTGAGAAAATTTTCACCCTCTTCTTACTGTGGGGAAAATATGTTTATCGATTTGCAGACCACAAAGAGGAAAAGATAAATGGTGATATTATAGTTAAACTCAATTAAATCATAGATAAGCAGCTTGCGTAGCTCAGCCATGCTCAAACCACAGAGCTACGCGTAGCTTTTGAGTTGAACTGTTTCTAACGTCATAAATCATGTTATTCTTGTTTATCCTTTACTATTTGGTATTTCCTTCTGGTAGAGAGTTCTACCATTCCAATATTGTAAACATTGTTGGTTATTTCAATATATACATTCCACGGTTTCTTGTTTCAAAGAGGAATATATAAAATCTCACGATGGAACCCACACCTCCTAACTCTAGATCTAATGTCAATAATAGGCCTCCCAGACATTTGACTGTTGAAGATGCCATAAGTTTGTTTCAATCTTTGGAAGATGAAAAAACGAGACTGATGTGGACTCTGAAAGTGAGATATCTAGATCTATAGCTATCTTGATCGATCTATCTCAAAATCTGATTCTGAGGATGAGTTGGAGTTATCCCAATCAAAACCTGAACCTACAAAGAGACGATAAGCTTATGCAACTTTGAATGGGATATTTTTTATTCTCTCTTCAATTACCTTTTTTTTTATATATATAACACGATGCATTTTCTATTAGGAATGTCACATAAATCGGCAGTTGTAGCTACACCCCTGCAAACTCTTTAAAGAAGCCCAAATTAATTCTGATTGGAAGCCAAATATATTCTGATGTCAATGAGTTATATATTGATTGCTGTGTTAAGCTTATATCAGGTATAGATCATGTAAAACACTAGTTATTTCTAAATTGAATTACCATCATTGACATCATTAAAATCTCAGGGAAAAAAAGGAGTTTTTTTTAGTCAGAGGCATAATGCTTTTTGTGGCAAAAAAATTGAAGTTTATTTCTCCATTCATTTGGATTTTCATTCTTCTAGTTTATTTACTAGTTAGACTTCTTACCATGCTTTATGCCTTTTAAGGAATTTTGCTGGCTATACATTTTGTAAAGACTTCATTGCAGCAGATTATTCTCATGACAAAAGATCAAGGACACCTGTTTCTAACATTGTGCCGCATGTTTCTTTCAGCGTCAACTTTGCATCTCCCAGTGATCAAAACTACCACGTTGCAAAATGTAGTCATAAGTCAAACTAATGCTGATATTATCCAAGCGAAACAAAACAATTTTTTTAATGCTCTTGCTCTTTTGTTGAATTTAAAATTCAAAACCGGGAAATTTGGAATTAATTGTTTGAACCTTAAATACATACAAAACTGAACTTTTTTTTATCTTTTCTTTAAAAAACATTCTTCAGCTGATAGAAACAGCTTTTTTGGGATTTTTTTTTTCACATTTCCTACCAGCGATTTAATTATTAGAGCTTTAATGGTAATAAAAAATTGACCATGTTACATTTTAATTACCTTTTCAATCATGTGCTGAAAAAGAACCACTCTAGTTTCTACTGTCTTTCTATTTAATTTTTTTTACCTTTTTCATATGCAGCAATGTAGGAAACATAAATTTTTTTTCATCAGATTTCTTTTTGCCTTATTTAGCTGAAAAGAGGGGCTTGCAAGTATATCTAACATGTTTATTGATTTTTTTGTCACTGCTTAATGCTTTTGGATCATCATTTGTCGATTTCTTTTCACTCTTTAAACACAGAAAATTAAGTACACAGATGCCGCCAGAAGAAGAAAAGCAGACTTAGAAAATGGCAGATTTTAAGGCCTCTTAAATATTGAACTCAAACATAAATTATAAATTACTGCCATTTTTATTTACCACGATGTATTTACTTAGGTTTTATATTTGTCCCTCTTAAAAGTGGTAAATATTCAAAGCAAACTGACAACCTCAGATGCATATCAGGTGCTTTAAGGAAGTAGATGGTTCAGAAATAATAATCTGAGACTTCAAACCTCATTGTGCTCACCATTTTTCCCCACTAAGAAGTTTCTTACTTTAAAACAACTGTAAACAATTTTTATCCATTGATTTTTTTTGTAAACATACAAGCTCTCTTGTTAAGATGTTATTTTTTTATCTTTTCTTATCTTATTTGATCAGAAACCTCAAGATCAATCAGGGACTATGAAAGGTTTTACACGACAAGGATATCTCTACCTCATGGAGAAAAGTAGGTTTTAGAAACTGAATAGAGTAAGGGTAAAAAACGTTTATTATTTTCAACATCTTATAGAATTTTTAGGGGTGTCATCTAAATTATGCTAGGCCTTTGCCTTTTGCCAAAGAAAAGTAATATAGCCTTTAAATATTAATTTATTAGAAATGCTTTTCTTTACTTAATTTTTTTGGTTCATAGAATAATCTTATTTTGAAGAAAATGGTAAAATAGTTTTATCTTTGTGTGATTATTTGTTATCATATTGGAAGTTATTAAAATGGAGAAAAAATATTAAGATACAAGCCATTCTCATGATAATTGCCTAAAATTTTTTTCATCAAGTTATTTTTTTTCTTCCTGTGATTCTTTAGAGACTTTAGGTACAACATCATGGACAAAATATTACTGTCAATATAAAAAAGAGACAAAGCAGTTTGTCATGATCCTGTATAATCAGATAGGAGACAAGAGGGTGAGTCTCATGAATTCTCGAATTTTTGATAAAGATAAACCACTACATTTTTTTTAAATCTTTTTAAAACTCCTTATTGAGAAGATCACAGATGCAAAGTTCAGTTAAATGCAAAGAATAAGCTCAATTTTGTTCACAGTGCATCACTTATTTTTCATACAGACTCAAAAGTTACCTTCATCAATGATGATTAGCAAGAATAAAACTAACCTCAAGGGGCTGTCACAGGGTACAGTGTTTAACACATCTGTTATCTGTACTAGTAGTTTGTTTTTTTTCCATTCCTTTGTTTTTCTAACTTGTTTTGGTGATAGTTTATGCATGCACATGCACTATGGGGATACTTCCAAAAGAGACTTGGTGTATTCTGAGGAATAAACAATTTTTGGAAAGATAGCAGTTTAAGTTTGCTGCATGAGCGATATATAACAAACTTCTATTATTATTTTTTTTTTTTGCCAACCAAACCCCCCCAAAAATTTTTTTTGGTTCCTGTATTTTCAGAACAACCCAGAGAAGTATACACTTGAAACCTGTGTCAGGTCAGTTCATTTGGCAAGGGCAAGTGGTGGTGTCCAGTGTTACCTAGTAAAAATAAGGTTTTGCATTGTTATGGAGATTCTAAAATTAATAGATGTGCGTACATTTAAGAGCAAGTAAATATTTTACAATCTTTGCATTAACAAATATAAAAGAAACAGATCAGAAAGCTTATTAAGTATGTTGGATAAATCTGGAAGTCTATGTGGTAAAAAAATTTTTATATCTTGTTTTTCAAACCAGGAGAGCTTCAGACACCATTGAGAAACGGTTTTGTTTTGATGTAACAGTAAAAGAAAAGTAAGTTTTGTTGTCTAAAAAATTAAATGTCACTGTTAGCTTATCAGTACTGCTCTTTCAATACTGCCAAATGCTTGTAGTATCAATTTTTAATCTGCAATATGGATTCAAAACTGTGTGTGCTTGGAAAAAAATGCATCAGCTCTGTCTTGTCAATTTAAAAGATATGGACAGGTTTTATCTATTAATAAAATACCACCCACTCTCCTGCAAACCCTTTGTGTACACTTTGATTTTAAAAAAGCACTAAATTACATTGTGTTTCTTTATCTCTTTTGTTTGTTGTTTAAAAATGCACATTGCATCATTTCTGTGGAAATTTATAGTCCTGTAGCTTAATCAAAGGTGCCAATTCGTTTTGGTGTGCCCACTTAAAAAATGCTGTGCACAATAACTTCATTATTAATATTGCAGTAGGTGGCTCAACCACCAGATTGCAGACACATTATCTTTTCACAGTTTTTAAGAAACTCTCACTGCTTTTGTAATAAAATGTCTAAATCACTTAATGTAAATATCAAATGCCAATATTTTTGTTTCAGTAAGGCTGCTTTCAAAAATCGAATAGCTCAGGAGTGTTTTACTCACAAATTTAACATATGTAGAATGGTAAATGGAGATACATTTCTAATGAGTCAACAATAAGATGATCAAGCACGCAAGGAGAAAGTAGGCATAAAAAAATTTATGCTCACCATTGCTAATTAGTTTTGTTACAAAAGAAAAATAACAAAATGGTAAAAGAACGAAAAAGCTGGGAAAGGTCAGAGTTGAAAACATTTTGTAAGCAATTTGCATCTTTAGTTATTGCTATAAAATAAAGAGAGAGGAAAAAAGTCACATATTTGGCTGTTTGTGCCAATGCTAAGAGTACCTTTGTTTACTCAAGATTTATTTTTGCAACCCATTACATTATGACATTTAAATATGGCTTTTATGGTTTTGTGTAAATAACATTGGTAATATTACAGAATAAAAATAACAAGAACAAAATAAAGAGATTTGGTACGAATAACATACAAGTTTCATGGAAATAAATATTACCCCCACTGCAATAATCTGTAGGCACGGTGACCAAACTTATAACATGGGTGATGGAGCTGCCACTTTTCCAGGAAATATTCTCAAATCTCCTTTGAGATATCAACAGCAAAGGGAAAGGTTGCATTCAATTTTACATTTTATTTTTTTTTCTATTGCCTTTTTGCACATTTTCTTTTCTTTTTCTTTTTTTTTTTGGCCCTGTTTACTTTTTCCAAGGGCTCATAATTTTATTAATTATAAAATTGAAAGTTCATTCTGTGGCTCTGATTTTTGTGAAGTGATAATATTTTAAATGATCATTTGTAATGTTCCTCACATTGCTTTGAAAAACATCGTGAATATTAGACTTTTCTTATGCAGTAATAGCTGTTTTAAAATTGTCTTTTTTTCTTTTTTCATATAACTGTAATGCATTCATTAATTATTGGAGCAATAAAAAGTTAATTGAATTTTTAGTATAGTAATTGACTTTCAAGATTTTAAACTGATTTTCATGTGCCTCAAAATCATTCATATTTACCCAGATCAACAAAGTAGTTCTCTTTTAGAGAGATTGGCATGATGTATTGAGCTTCTGATTCCTTTTGTTTCGGTCTCTATGTGCATAGAAAATTAAAGAAATACATTTGGGTAGATATTGTTATTAAAATGTCATCATACAAGTCAGTCAGAATCCAAGCGTCTACTCAATATATGGTAGGTTCTATGCATCAAGAATTCTAAATAGTACTTTTCTGCAATTTTGTTTCCCTATTCTGTGCTTTGTGTTTACTTTTAAAATAATAATTATTGTCTTTTTTATGTGTGTTTCTTTGCTCTGAATCCATTTTAGCTCTTATCTTTTCTTCTTCACTTATCAGATCTTTTTAGCCTTTTCACCAAGTATGAAAAGTTTATTAGAGTATGGTATACCATATCCAGTATTCTGCAGCAGATTCCAAGTAGATATGACAAGATTGAAAGTTCCCCCCATTCCCTTTCCTAAAAAAAAAATTATTTATATACATATATAATGTATATAATGATTATATATATTTGGTGTGAAAAAATTTTTTAAAGATTAATATCAATGGAGTTTTTAATGAAAGAAATATCGTTAATTTAATAAAAGTAATTGATTAATATGTCATTTAATTTAAATCTCAGATGTATATTAAAAAAAAAAAAGGCATAGTAAAACAAAAAAAAGGAATCGTCTGAAGCAATTTTATATTCAACTCCAATACATCAGGCGCTCTTTAAAAATTAGCACTCACTTAGTCAGTAATATTTTATTGAAACTTTTTACCCCTTGCTCTCACCTTTTTTTCTTTTACAAAATGATATGACAATAATTTTTTTTTTCATAGAATGTTTGATTTTTATCATTTTATTCTGTATCTCTTAATTGATTCATTTTTTCTAATATTTGCGTCTTCTAGAGTCTTTTTTTTTTTAGTTGATATTTCTCCATCCTTTGTACTTCAATTGACATAATTGTCAAAAGAGAGGGGGAAAAAAAGAGCTTTTTAAATTTCTTGATAAGCAATTTACATGTCTATTGCTCCAGAATATTTAATTAGGAATTTTGTGTAATATTTCAACATGGCTTTTACTTTTACAACATATTCACTTTTTTTTGTAACATTTTGTGCGAAGGTGAAGGAATATCATTTACAAGTCTCAGTTACTTTTTTATCATGTCTTTTTTGTGCTATGTCTTATTATTATATTTTTTAAAAATATCCGTTTTGTTCAAATATATTTATTATAATCCTGTAAATTAAAAGATACCTCTTTGAACTAAACAAAGCAATTTTTTTATCGGAAAAGTAAAGATGTGAAGAAACTTAATGAAACATGCTGTGGTCATTGTCAAAATACACTCTTTAGCAATTTTTTTTTTATTTTCTGATTAACTTTTGACTTAACATGAAGATAAAGCCAATTAGAAATTTTATATGATTCTGCATCGTAATGAAATTCAATTTACAACAATGTAGTTGCAACTCACTTCAAATTTCAAATTGTCTGATAGCAGTAAAAGGATCAGAGTAAAAGGCTTCAATGAATGGTCTGTCATTAAACTTAAGCAAGGAATGGAGAATTGAATAGAGGCAAGACTTGTTCTGAGAATAAATAAACTTTAGCCCATAATTATAGATTAGTATTATTTATCAAGCATTGCAGTGTCGATATATCAAAAAACAAGAATGGGATGCTTATATAGTTGGGGTCTTGGAAGTACACTGAAAACAACACAATGTGTAAGAATAACTAAATTTATTTAATACTGAAGACTCCTTAAACAGGATTCACATATAGACCCTCCCAAGTAAAGTGTGTTAGGACAGAAAGAACTAGTTTTGATCATGTACTATGGCAGCATTAGGCACCCAAAGTTTTTTACGAGAGAAAAAGAATGAATGTTTGAAAACTGATGGAGTCATATCATATTGTTTTGTCTGTTCTGTTTAGTTTCTTTAACTAAAACATATGAAGATTTGACACTTAATTCCTTTGATTTCAGAACAATGCCCATGACTTTCCAAGCTCTTTCAGAAGATGACAGGCGTATGTGGCTAGATGCTATGGATGGCAAGGAACCGGTGAGATTCACTTAATACCTCTACATCTACGAGGGCATATTGATAAGTTTTGCCTCCAAGTCCATAACTTTGGAAATAATGAAGACAAACAAATGATACTTACACCAAATGAAAGGTCATTTTATTTAGCACCAGATGACATATCATTTTTCAACATAATCACCGTCCCGTTCGATACAGAGCCGCCACCGACGGACGACCTGTTGGATGCCGTCAGCGAAGAAGTCAGCAGTCTTGTCTCTGCACCAAGAAAGAACAGCATTCTTCACATCTTCGTCTGTCTCGTAACGGTTGCCCTTGAGGTAATCCTTGAGTTTTGGAAAAAGGAAGAAATCGCTCGGAGCAAGATCTGGGCTATAAGGCGGGTGCGGTAATGTCCGGAGGCCTAAACGATCTAAAGCCGTGCGAGTTTCCAAACTTGTGTGAGGGCGAGCGTTGTCGTGATGGATGATGGAAACTTTCTCACTCCTTACCCGTCGCAACCTCGCTTTCAGTTTCTCCAGTGTGTTCACATATTTCGTAGAATTCACGGTGTTGCCTTGTTCCGAAAATTCTGTGTGAACCACACCCTTACTGTCCCAAAAGATCGTGAGAAGCACCATCATCCATCACGACAACGCTCGCCCTCACACAAGTTTGGAAACTCGCACGGCTTTAGATCGTTTAGGCCTCCGGACATTACCGCACCCGCCTTATAGCCCAGATCTTGCTCCGAGCGATTTCTTCCTTTTTCCAAAACTCAAGGATTACCTCAAGGGCAACCGTTACGAGACAGACGAAGATGTGAAGAATGCTGTTCTTTCTTGGTGCAGAGACAAGACTGCTGACTTCTTCGCTGACGGCATCCAACAGGTCGTCCGTCGGTGGCGGCTCTGTATCGAACGGGACGGTGATTATGTTGAAAAATGATATGTCATCTGGTGCTAAATAAAATGACCTTTCATTTGGTGTAAGTATCATTTGTTTGTCTTCATTATTTCCAAAGTTATGGACTTGGAGGCAAAACTTATCAATATGCCCTCGTAATAAATGTATCAATCTCTGTCTTTTTTTCTGTTATCTCCCTGTCTGTGTGTCAGACTTTCCCTGTATCTATCTCTTTATCTCTGTCTTTGCTCTCTTTTCCTTCTTTCTGTATTTCTCTCTCTCTCTCTCTCTCTCTCTCTCTCTCTCTCTCTCTCTCGTCTCATATTTGCACCTCCTTCCTTTTTTCTTTACTCTTAAATTAGATTTGTTAAATCATTAAGAAATATAATCTTTTCCTTTTTGAACAAGGGTCAACTTCTTAATAAAGTTATTCACTGTTATCCTCAAAAAAAAAGTTCCTTGATGTTGCTGCTTTTAAAAACCATTGCTGGTATCTATTTCACTCTATTTGCTGACAATTTTTGAGCCACTGTGTGTTCTATAGACAGCAGTGGACATATCATGTCTGTATGATTATTCTATCAATTAAATTATTTCATTCAAACTATTGTTCATCATTGTTTCCCTAATTTTTTTTTCACAAAATAATTGATGAAATCTTTATATGTCATAGCTAACTCTCATCATGATTACTTTTTTTTGATATTCAGACTTACCAAATGCATCATATCAAGTCAGAAGACAGTAAGTATCATTTTAATAGGCATGTATGTATGCCAAACAACTTTTATACATTTGTTAATTATTACAACTTTATTGGTCACTGACACTATGGATAATTTTGTTAGCAAAGCTGGAGGACCTTAAATTAGCAGATGAGAAAAACAGTTATATTTTTAGTTTTAATCGTTTTTTTAACTTCAATGTTTTGTAACCCTTTTTCATTTTGTCTCTTCCATTCCAGCCATGTTGGATGATGTAGGTTTTAATTTTATGCGGCGATCTATAGCAACAATAGAGTCTAGAGGTAGGATTTTTTTATATCTTTGTTTTAAGATCTTTTTCAGCATACTTGAAATACTTAAGTTTATTAATTTTTTTGATTTTTTTTTTAAAGCATCTTTTCATCCTCAAAATGTATGGGACCCTTTAGAGATTTTCCATAGTGATCTCTTAAATTTTGACACAAAATGTACCAATGCATATTCTGTATAGAACTTTTTGTTCATGACAGATTCAGGTCACACCATTATTCTAAAATTAAGTTAGTTTTGTAAATCAATTAATTCACACAAAAAAAATGTCAGTAACATACACAATGAGATATTATGTTTCATCCTGTACATGTAATACATTCTGTTTGAAAGAAATATTGAATTATTGTCCGAATTAATATGTCATAATTGCTCATAACATGACTGTAATGTGTAATATTACTTTTTTTTTTATTAATTAATACACATTCAATGGATTTTTTTATCACAGGATGATCTGAAGATACATGATTATTCCCAACATATTTCTGCTTTGTTCAAGTTGCCCATCAAAAGCCTAATTCTCATTAGAAATTGGAATTGTAACTTAATATTGTCTTATCATTGATGAACATCACCTTTTTATTTGACATATTCTGAGAGCTTTGTCTGTTATGCAATGCCACAAATAATACTGAATTTGAATATAAGTAATTTGGGGGGGGGGGGGGTGGTAGCCATTAAAATTTATTTTGGTTTCAACTTTGCAATGTAATTGTTATGGTTTCCTGTGCAGGTTTATCAGAGCAAGGATTGTACAGAGTGGTAGGGGTGAACTCCAAGGTGAATAATCTGCTCAAAGTAGCTTTGGGTGAGTTTCAGTAGATAGATATGTTTTTTTTTCTTCCTTAGATGTGTCTATGCCTACACCTAGGCGCCAAGTTTACTGAGATACTTAAAATCTCTCTTACTTCCTCACTCCTACCCACCCCCCCCCCCCTTTTTTTTCTCTCTCTCTCTTCCTCTCTATCTCGATCTCTCTCTCTCTCTCTCTCTCTCTCTCTCTCTCTCTCTCTTTCTCTCTCACTCAACCTATATATTATATATATTTTTATATATATGTGGAAGATATAACTTATTTTAAAAGGGATAGAAATTATCATTGTACATGATAAGATTTAATTTGACAATTTTTATTACCTCAAGTTTAAAAGATGATTGTTTTACTCAGTTCAAAATATGTCATTCTTTTGCCTGAATTTTAAAAGCATGACATTTGATATGTAAGGGATCAATTTATATTTCGCCATTTCACACAGTCTCACCTCCCATATTTTCCTTCCGTGCAAGTAAGGAACGACAAAGAATAAAAACGAACAAAAGAAGTTTTATAAGCAAACTGAGACTTTAAAATTTAAGCAAAATATATATTTTTTTGGGTGAGAGTCATTCAAGGTTGACACACTCATAACAAAATTTCGACATGATTTTTTTCTCCCCTCCACAAGACTCCAAGAAAGCAGATAAGGTGAATTATGATGATCCTTCTGTGTGGGAGACCAAAACCATCACAAGTGCTGTGAAGAGTTATCTTCGGTAAGAGTGAAGAGTACTAGCTCAACTATAGAAGAAAATTTTGCTAAAAAAAAAGCTATAGATGTGCAGAGTTAATTTGACTTTAAAAAATCTAATTTGACTCACAATGCTGTAAATACTTTCCCCCTTCCAATCCTACTGCAGTCCAAGTTTCATAGGAATTGACCTCTGGAGACTATTTATTGTAATGACAACAGTGTCATTTTTATTCATTTTGCAAATATCATGTCAAATAAATTGTATCTGTCAATAGCATCCAGGTTTTTAATGGAATACTTGTTTATTCTATCAGTTACAGAAATTACAATTTTCATCTTCTTTTTTAACAGAACTTTACCTGAGCCTTTGATGACATTCAAACTCCATGAAAACTTCATCAAAGCAGCAAGTGAGCAAATTAATTGGGAATTACTTGAAATGAGATCTTTTTAACTTTTATCTATCTTTTTTTTATCTTTGTCACTCACTGTTTTTCTCTGTCTGTATATCTAACACCGTGCATAAATGTTAGCCTGCCTTTCTCTCTCTCTTTCTCTCTCTCTCTTTCTCTCTCTCTCTCTCTCTCTGTCTCTCTGTCTCTCTCTCTCTCTCTCTCTGTCTCTCTGTCTCTCTCTCTCTCTCTCTCTCTCTCTCTCTCTCTCTCTCTCTCTCTGTCTCTCTCTGTCTTTCTCTCTGTCTTTCTCTCTCTCTCTCTCTCTCTCTCTCTCTCTCTCTCTCTCTCTCTCTCTCTCTCTCTCTCTCTCTCTCTCTCTCTCTCTCTCTCTCTCTCTCTCTCTCTCTCTCTCTCTCTTTCTCTCTCTCTCTCGCTCTCTCTCTCTCTCTCTCTCTCTCTCTCTCTCTCTCTCTCTCTCTCTCTCTCTCTCTCTCTCTCTCTCTCTCTCTCTCTCTCTCTCTCTCTCTCCCTCTCCCTCTCCCCATCCCCATCTCCCTCTCCCTCTCCCTCTCCCTCCCTCAAAGATAATGTTGAGATTGTACGTTTGAAATGAATTTTGTATGATATGAATAATACAAACATTGCTTTTATTTTCCAGAGCAAGAGAGCAAAACGTTGAGAATTTTAGATGTCCATAAATATGTCCACCAACTTCCACAGTCCAATTTTGAGATGTTAGATATGTTGATATCTCATTTGAAAAGGTAAAATTGTCATTCATTTGTAACATTTGTATTTGAGGAATGGAAACATACATCTGGTCTTGTAAATCTTGAAGACAATGTGAGTCTGTGCTCGACCTCACACAATGTATAGTATAAAAAAAAAACGGAGAGAAATTAAACATATGTAATATTACTCATTGTGACTGCTGCACAGCGTGAAATTAGGCAAACAACTAAAGGACTTCAGACATTTTAACCACACATCAAAGATTGCATATAACTGAACAGATAGGCAAGATTAGAAATGTACAAATCTGGAAGAGAGCATGGCAGGCTTGGGATGAGAGTGAATTTGGACAAAGAAGATGATGGCATTTTCCACTTATGCTGATAGCTGATAATACCAGCCATACAAAAAGGAAAAAAATAGCAAGCTACATGAAACAAAATTGAAATACTTAGATCTGCCAAGAGGTGGGAAGTCATGAAATGATTTAGAAAAATGGGCATAAGATATTTTATGTTTCTTTGTTATGTATTTACTACTGATAGTAAAGGATAGAATGAAATTCTTTTTTTGCTACTTTTTGCCATATACATAATAAAAATGTTGAGGACAGCAGTACTCTTTAATACAAGCTTTGTTGCCTCCTTAGGATATCTGAAGAAAATGAGGTCAACAAGATGACTGTAGCTAACCTGGGTGTGTGTTTTGGTCCATCCTTGATGCGTCCTGAAGAAGAAAGTGTGGCTGCTATCATGGATATCAAATTTTGCAACATTGTTGTGGAGATTCTCATCACTAACTATGAGCAGGTAATCACAAAATGTAATTTTGCACACTCAGAGAGCAAAGTAAACATCATTACTTACGTCATGTGTTTGTGTGGATTGCACTTATGTAACGGGTATGCATTGCAAATAATTTTTTTTCATTATATGTAGTTTGTGTTTTAAATCTACATGTCACTAGCAAAATAATGGTAAGTAAATAGGGCAAGCTCTGCTATCAGTGTGTGTATTCTTTATCTCAAAATATTTATTTAAATAAATTAGTGTCAATCAGAAGAAACACCTTTAAAAAAATGTAGCCATTCTATTGTAGGAGGAGATTATTCAAAATGTTTTCCATGAATTATACCCTTTTAAAGTGAGATGAAAATGTCATTTGTCTTTCATCATGTTGTCAGATTTTCAAGACCCCACCAGATGGAACAGACCCTAGTGAATCACGTATTCTTCCAAGTAACAACAACCCCTCAGTGTTGAGGCCTCATATTAACACTGGGGGAGCCGGAGCCAAACACTCTGAACCTATACCCAGGCCTGTCAGCTCTATAGCAGCAATTGGTCGAAATGCCAACCACTCTAGCAATCCTCCATCACGTATCTATGCAAACCAAGCACCTGTTCATCCTCATTCAGGGGCCCGCACCAAACAGCGGCCTGTACAGATTTTTAATGCAAACACTGGAGGTGAGATATGCAATATGGATAACATTTCAGTGGTTTTCATTGTTTCAGAAAGGCCATGGTGCATCTGTCTACATTTCTTTTCTTAATTCTGTCATGTTTTATTTTTTTAGACCATTAGCACTGTAAATTTTTTGTGCTACTTTGCTTTTACCAGTGGCTACTATTATTTGTGTGTGTGTGTGGTGAACAGATAGAGGTTGATCCCTTTGGGTCGCCTGATTCGCCTCAAATTTGGAGGTTTTTTTTTATTAATGCTGGCATTTAATCTAGACTACACTCTTTGCCTTTATCCAGGATTTGAAATTCACAGTAGCGCTAGCAGTAGTACAGAATCCCTCAACTCTGCTAAAAGTGCCCTGTCACCGAGGCAGCTTGGTGGTGGACCTTGGGGAGGAACCTCACCTCTAATTGATAAAGGCCCACCCAGACGAGGATCAGGGGCGTCCAAAGATAGTCAGCCCACCTACTCAAACGTCAGTGCGTTAGGTAAGCAAGTTGAGGCATTTCAAGCCTTATTTAATATATTCACATTGCTTCTTATTGTCTGAATAATGTGTTGCTGTTATTGGTTACAAAAAATGTATTAATTTGAATCCATATATTTCTCAGTCCACACGGCTGTTTGCCAGCGCTCATTTAGTTTTTGCCTGGCCTATCCCATGACGCCCACCGTGCCCATGAGAACTTTGACCTAGTTCACTCAGCCTCCTCGGGGTGGCTAAATTTAGATATGCAGCGACCGTGTTTTTTGTATCTATTCTTATTGAAAACAACACAATTTTTAGCGGTCAAATTGAATTTTGAAGACCAAGAAATGTCTTATTAATTACTTATGATACTTTGTATTTATATGGACTATTAAAATTTCTGAAAAAAGCTTTTTAATTGGCTTTGATAGGATTTTTTAATTGCCAGTTTTTATTAGGTCATGATGACACAGATACTGAAAGGTAATAGTAAACCGTCCAATTCTTCAACAGCCCAGGAGATATAGTTTCAAAAAAAGAATAAATGGAAAGACAAAAGGTTCTAGTTTTTATCTGATGAATTTCTTAAATGACTCTAATGGCGTTCGGATGTGAATCAAGATCGAAGAATTTTTTTTATATATTTTCAAACCCGCATGTGATGATATTCATGTCCAGGTAAGAGAAGTCACTGATGACGATAGGTTCAACTCAAGTAATGAGCGACAGTGTCTCTCATAGCTTATTTCATATCGACACTTCACCTAAATATATTAAAAAAATTAGTTTTACTATTGCTTTATACCTCCACATTATTTTACTCTATCTTCTTTTCATTCTAACCCCTTTTTTAATCATACCCTTCCTTTCTCACTCTTTTCTCTATAATTCCTCCTCCCCTTCTATTTTCTTTTTTTTGTGTGCGAATATCTCTCTCTCTCTCTCTCTCTCTCTCTCTCTCTCTCTCTCTCTCTCTCTCTCTCTCTCTCTCTCTCTCTCTCTCTCTCTCTCTCTCTCTCTCTCTCTCTCTCTCTCTCTCTCTCTCTCTCTCTCTCTCTCTCTCTCTCTCTCTCTCTCTCTCTCTCTCTCTCTCTCTCTCTCTCTCTCTCTCTCTCTCTCTTTCTGTGTGTGTGTCTTTTACTCTCTCCAGTTTTCTTCTTCACTCTCATGCATTAACTTTCTTGCTTTATTGTTATCTCTTTCATTTTTTATCTCTCTCTTTTGTTTTATCCTTCTCTCCCTGTGCTATAGAAATAAAGAAGGCAGTCAACTACCGATGTAAATAGTATAGAAAAATCAACTACAAACCTAGGTATAGCCCAAGACCAACAAATAAGATGACATAACTGAAAGCATGTTTTTAAGTCTTTCTTTTTATTTGTCGGTCTCGAGCTAGATCTAGGTTTGTGGTTGATTTTTCTATACTATTTATTTCTTTATTTACAGTCATTTGTATCTTTTGATCAGACTCTGTCTGTCTCAGCCCCTAACTTTGTTTGACTGCTTTCTTCGTTTCTGTATAATAAAATTATGTCTTTAAGTTAAATATCCCCCTTTCTAAGAATCGTTATTACATGTATTTTATATAAGTGTATATGATAGGAACCGAGGCAGGTTGCACACTGAAAAGGAAAAAAATCATTAAAAAAACTAACAGAGTCACTTTTGCTTTTCTCACACTTAATCGAATCATAAGTAAAGTAAAGGCATGAATTGTTTTTAGAAACACTGTGGGATGTAAATGTCAAAAGAATAATTAAGCAATTAGTTAGAATTTAACAGAAAATTTTCTTCAAAAGCACGTACAAGAATGGATTTGATAAAAACGGGATAGGAAGGGATGTGACAATGAATATAGTGCGTCTTGTACAGCAGAAAAAGATCTTTCAAATGGTACTACCTTGACTATCTTTTAAAATTAGAATTTAGTAACAAATTTAATGGAATATCCGCACTTACGAGCGATTTTTAGTCCAGAAAGCGGCGCCCGCGATGCATAGGCACAGACCCCGAAAATGCCGACCCAGCCTGTCTGATCAAATTACCTGCAGGTGATAAATCTACACCTGCCAGCCGCCCATTTCATTAAAATCATCTCATAAGCACAAAGGGGGATTCTCGCTGGTCTCCAAAACTAAATTCCTGCCCTAAGCGTTAGAGCAAACAGCCATGTCCAAGCTTCATTGATTTTTATTTTTATGTGAGTAAGTTATTAAATGTTGTACCTGTGCTCTGTTTTTTTTTTTATATTTTATTTTGAGTGAGTAAAGAAATCCATGCTATGTTTTAGGTTTAAAAATTCATCGTTCTAGTCACAAGTTTTCTTGTGCATTTTAGAGCCATAAATGAAGTACGGGAAAGGGTGATCATGCAGATAAGTTTGAAGATAACTTCAACAATTAGCAGCATCAATTGTTTTGAAGTCAATTTTTTTAAATAAGTGTTAATCTAATAAAGGAACCGGCATTTAAATTCAAGTTCACTTGCCTTAGGAAAAAGTGAACTCCTTGAACTTGAACCTTATCTTTTTTTGAACAGCATATTCTTTATTTGTTATACAATGAGGAGGAAATTGGCAATATTTTAATTCATTGCCTTAAGTAGCTTTACAATTTAAGCAAAAAGATGTTGTTTTTTTTCCTTCTTATTTGCATTGTAAAGATGAATGTGAGTTGACGTTTCAATAATTCTTTCCTTTGAATTTTTTTTTCAGTTAATTTTTTTTTTGTATGCACTTTGAAAAATCAACCATCACAAAATGTATATATATATATTTTTCTTTTGTTTTGATCAATTTGGTAGCATCATCTTAGTGCATGGTGAAAATCAAGTCCTTTTTTTTTTATAAGTAATATGTTTTCTATTGCCTTAAGACATGTTTTGAAGGATCATTCTTTTTCCCTCAAGTTTCACGTTATTTGTTTTTGTAAGCTGTCATATTTTTGGACTTAATAAAAAAATTTGCATGCCCTTTCTTAGCACTGGTTTGGTGGATTGGATAAAAGTCATTTGTCTATTTTGAAGTGATCTTAATTCTTGAATTTTAATCGTTGAATTTCAAATTAAAGGAAAAATATTTTGCTAGCTACAAATCACAAGAAAATATTGGACTTCTGCATTGTATTGTTTAAAATCATTTTACTCTTTGAATGAAGTTAGTGTTGTATCCTTAATTGAATCTTTAAACATTTCTATGCGATGTTTTTTTGTTTAATTTTACATTTTGACATTAGAATATTGAATAGGCTGGATTATATCAGTTAGAGTAAATTTTGAAAATAGCAATTCAAGATAAGAATTGATTCTGACTATCCCAAATAGTTATCAAAGAGATCATAATTACCTGTTCATTAGAAGACAGAGAGAGATACTTAGTAATTTTCACCTAGTTTTTTTTAAATGTATTTGGACCATTTTGATTTCTCTCCTCTTTCTCTTCCATGACTGCTAAGCCAAGCAATCTTTGATTGCATTGTAATGTTGTATAATTATGAAATTTGTTATCTATTAAAATAAAAATGTAAAGATTTCAGTATGTTCTGTGTATATCTGCATTCATGAATCATTCTCTTTTGGGATAAGAATTTTAATTTGAAGCTCCAACTCAACTGGCAAAAAATGATTCTCTACTTGACTTACTTTTTGTGATGATAGAATTTTTATAGTTTTATTCCCTTTAATAAGAAGAAAATGAAATCTGGTGTTTGCTTTGGTTAATTTTCAAGGAGCTTGCATCAGTCAAAACAATTCACTTATTGCAAATTGCTCTTTATTATTTGCGTTATTAGTCATTTTCCTTTTTAATCGCACTGAAATTTAACACTGTTAAAAGGAATTCTTAATACATGGAAGGCTTGAAAACAAAGAAAATACATTACCTCTGTTAATGAAAGAAAGAATAATATTTGTCCATCACTTCTAAACAAGACGTGAGATAATTATTGAAGCTTCTTCAGCTTTTATTGAAATGGTCTGACTCTTTTGAGGTGATGAAAATTGTAATTTCTAAAGATTTTCAAAGTTGAAGTGCAAATGATGAATATTTTTATATACATGAAAATTGGTCATTTATATTGTGCTAACTGACCACAAGCCAGATATATAAGTCATATCAAATGATTAGATTTCTTGCATCAAATTTCCTACTGAAGACCATATTTAGAGAAAATTTAGAAACATATTACAATTTTAACAGCATAGACCACTTTAAAAAAAAAAAAAGAACCGTTTTTCAATATTTTTGTTCTTTTCTTCTTCAAGCTAGGATGAACCTTGAAAAACTGCTGAGGACTTGAAATTTACTTGTGTATCACTATCAGCACACTTGGTTGAGTTGAAGTCGTTTGATATCATGACTACATTTCATAATGGATATTTAAGATTCCATGACACCAAACCAAACTAAGCCTACTTGATAAATTTTTTTATAATCATGGCATATAAACTTGACCAGTAATTGTTATGTGGCTTCAAAATACTACAATTTTTATTCTTCAGTGAGATTGATGATGTTCTTCATGAAAATGAAAGTGATATAGTTTTTGGTTTGAGAAATTGTTGTTCATAGTCATGAAATAGTCACAATATTTGTCCATTGTTTTTTTTACTGCTTTAGTTCAGGCAAGTGCAGGAAACAGCATTCTACATATGCCTTCATATGGTTCAGCATTCCAGCCGCGTAGGTCTACACTCTTCCACTTGCTTATGATTTCTGTCTTTCTAGTGCTTTCTTAAGGCTTGCATTTTTCCTACCTGCACACATTTTTAATCCGATGTTTTACAAGAACATCCATCGTAAAATCCTTTATTAGAATGTTCCTAGGCGGTGGAATTTTCTAACTGATAACAAATGATTTTAGCACCATTGTAGTCAATTGAATTAATTCTTTGCAGCCTGTAAATTTTTAATCTCTATTTATATAAAGGAAGTTCAAAATATAAAGGATAAGCTTTTATTGTCTCAAAAATTCTTGTTCTCAAGATGATCTTGTTCACAAGCAACAGGGAAAAAGGAGTAGAAAGTATTATTTTTTAATAGTAAATTACTTGCCTTCAGTATTGATTGTAGTGTTTTTGTTGTTTGTTTGGTTTTTTTTTAATGATAACCGCATACATTTGTATAATTTGTAGTCACTAGCTTAACAACTCATTCTGTTCCAAATAAGAATCGTAGAGCTCTGCAGCTAAGAAAAAATAATAATTAAAATACTTCTTTTTTATGAATTCCTTACAACCAAATGAATTCTCTGATTATGAATGCTGTCATAATATTTTGTTTGAAGAAAATTAAGAATAAACCATTCTAATAAAATCAACACCGTTAGTAATAACAACAAAAATCCTTGCATATAAACAATCATTCTTGTCGCTATAGACTTTTATTGTGCCCAATGTCTCAATACCTGTACCTGAACAAAACATATTATATAAAATGTGATTACTAACCAAGCATGGTTAAAAAAATTTCAATCTAAAAAAAAGTTGTTGTATGCCAATATGAAATGAATTGAAATTTAATAACTTTTTAGTGTGTATTTACCTGCTTGGATTCCTTTCCTGCATATTTTCAATTTGCAATATGCTTACAAGATGACCATTAGATTGTTTAATATTTTGGCTAACCTGATGTGAGATGTGAATTGAAATTTGTGATGTTGCAAAACAATTTTAAGATTCCCCCTTTTCCCTCCCCCTCCCCCCTAAAAAAACAACAAAACCCCCCTACATTTTTAACCCCAAGATGTATCTAGTGTTTCAGGTTCTGTTTTTATTTCAGTTCCAATTAAAGAGGGGATAACTCAGCCTTTTGACCTTCATTGCATGTCAGTCAAAAGCCTCTGACTAAAATTGCATTATTCGTTTTGATGAAATATTCCTGCAATTTCTGAACTATTACATTATTTAAAAATGCTGTACTAAAAGATGAAGAAAAGTTAACACCCATTTTGAATTTTTAAAAAAAATGAGAAATCTTGTGAGATTAGTACGTAAATATAAATTCTGTCCTATATCAGTACCTAATTGATAGTATAAGGTTATGAAAATGTAGACATATATCAAAGCACCAATTTATCCATCATTTACCCAATGTTGGTTTGTTTCTACTTAGAATATTTGAGCTCATATATTGCTGGGAGGAAAATCATGATAGATGTTGAAGTGACAGATCTCACGAGTTATATGAAACTTAATTCTATATTAACTTAGGCATGGTAAAAAAAAAATTGTTTCTCATTGTAGAGGGTAATGCTCATAACTGTTTGATGATTATCATGATGTATCATCAATTATATGAATAGGGAGTGATTTTTGTAACTAAGGCAACCATTTGACATAACTGTAGCATACATTTATTGAAAATAATTCCTAATCCCCCTCTCTTCCTTTCTTTTTTCCCTTTTGAATTTTCCATTCAGCATCAAGATTCAACCAGAACTCGTCAGCCAGTGATGTACCAACATTGTAAGTAGAATAAGTAAAATTGAATTTTAAGAAAAAATTATTTGTGTACAGTTATAATAATAAAAAAAAAAAAGATTTGTATAACCTTATCTTGACACTTTTTTTATGTAAGTTGATACTAACTTTTTTCATTGTATATTTTAAGAATTTTTTTTTTCAAACTACTTTTTAAAAGCTTTTAATAAATTTCCACTCCTGGACATTAAATTCATTAGTTGCTACTTAACCCTTCCCTTCTCCCCCATCAATCAAACAGTGTGCTAAAAAAATTTTTGAGAGTCCAAAATTAATAACATTAAAAAAAAAAAGAACCCTGCTTTGATTATAAAATTAAAATTGTTAGCTTATAATCCATATATAGAATTTTTGTGTCCCAAAAACACCAACAAGAAATTGGATTTGATACCACTATCGTTCACACGCCAATTTCAAAGAGTTTTTATGATTTTTTTTTTTATTTTTTGGTTTGATAATGTTTTTGGGATTCGGGTTTTTGTGCGTTTTCTGCTTTTGCTGGGAGCAGTCCCAATTGTTTCATGCTTATTTGCTCTTAATGATTAGCGAGTATAGCCAGGGCAATATTGTTGCCATGTACAAGATCAAACAATGAGAATTTTTATTCTCTTGTTCACCATGTTATCAAACAGAAGTTTTTATGAATACATACAGCAGATAATGCATTGCTTCTCATTAAAATCATTGTCCTGCATCAGGTCAAGCTGACAAGACTGGAAGTGATATTATTATATCAACAAAAATAAACATATAAGTCTAAATTAAAGACAAGACATTTATGCACTGTTCTCAAAATATCCAGAATATAGCATTGGGACATAAGCCCAGTTAGTTTAATTTCTCTATTAAAAAAAAAGAAGAAAAGTTTTCACAGGGCTTAATTGTATAGCTTAACAGAAATGTTTCTGCTCTACGGCAAAAGCTATAATGATTCCAAAACAGCTGTAGGTAACTGCTTTAAAAAAAAAAATAGTGCTGGAGTCTTTGTTGTAGCAATAAGCCCAATTAACAATATTATTTTGTTGAGCTTTGCTTCAAATTAGATTGAAAACTCGTTTCTAATGTTTTATCATACATTTACTTTTTTATTATCCTTGTATTGCAATGTGTTGTTGTTTAGCTCCAGTAGTTCTGCTAGGTGAGATTTTAAAGTCTATGCTTTATTATAGTGTTCTGGTTGTTTTTGTGTGTATGTTTACAAACCCAGCTTTTACAAGACTAGGCATGATGCTTTCGCAGAAAGAGATATAATTTGTATCCATGTTATCATTGCTTTTTATCTTTAACAAAAGAAAAAAAGATATTATCTATAGAAATGTAATATATAGTAAACATAAATTTTCTCCTTTTTTTCACTTGCAATTGCTGGTAGCTAATAAAAAATCTATTTCATTTCATAAAACCAAAAAATATGTTAGCTTACGCTCTATTTTTCTCTTACTTAATATAACCATGCTTTTATCTGTCTATAATTTTTCTTCCTTGCTTTTTATTTCTCTCTCTCTCTCTCTCTCTCTCTCTCTCTCTCTCTCTCTCTCTCTCTCTCTCTCTCTCTCTCTCTCTCTCTCTCTCTCTCTCTCTTTCTCTTTCTCTCTCTCTCTTTCTCTCACCTGTACTCTCATATGAACTATATAGTATAGCCTTCATTCATCTATATTTAACCCCTCTTTGCCTCCTCAATTCTCTTTTTTCATCTGTCTATCATCATCACTGCACCATCCTCTTTATTCTTCTTGCCCCTCGCCCACCCACACCTCATACCCGCTGCTTGCCTACCTGCCTGCCTGCTTCCAGTGGCAGCGTGAAGAAGAGAAGCAGCAATGACTTTTCTGCCCAGCCATCCATGTAAGGCCAGCTCACTCTTGACTTAATAGTTCGTGTAGCAATATTGCATTGTAACATGACCAAAGTCACATAAAGATATATATGGTTCAGATGATGAAAGCAACAGCATTAGAACATTTTTTTTGTGTGTGTGTGGTATCAATGAAGATTGTACCAGAGTGCCTCAGAAAAGACAACTTCAAATACAAATCAATATATATTGTTTGAGGCACCAGGGATACTTTTTTTTTTTTTTGTTATAATATGCTGCTTATATTTATTGGCTTTGCTGCAGTCCACTAGCTTTGCAATCTTTTTATTCTGCTTTATTTGTTCTTTTTATATAAGTTTTAGTAGCTTTCTTATTATGAAGAAACCATTTTTTTTCAAATTTAAATTATTAATTATGTGTGTTGGAATTTCCTGTTTGTTATTGAAGGATCGAGTCATGATTAACCATATTTAGATAGTTCTTTTCCTTTGTTTCTTTTGGATTTTTTTAATCATTGTTATTTCCTCTGTCATGGAAGATTTTTTTTTTTTTAATTTCACCTTGTATAGCTATTAAGAATTCTTCAAGAAATGATCAGTTTTGAGCAATGCAGTGGGTATTTATTTTATGTAAAATGGGTAGCTCTGATAATTGTATGAGTCGTCTATTTTATAGAAGAGCAAGGATTGTATTCTGTAAATATTTAAAGAAATATCCATGCATCTTTGCAAAACAACCATCAAAGATATATTGTTTCTTTATAACTTGTCACATAGTGTCTATAACCAATCTATTAATTAACTATTAAATCTTTAAGCTTCTGAACACAAGTAATTGCGTAATTACAATATATGAAAAATGATACCAGCTTAATTATGTGTACCATGGTCACCATTCTTGTGCTTTAGAGTCAATATAGCTTAAATATATTGGGATATTCAATGAAGAAAATTCGAACACGGTGAGGGTAGATTTTTTTTATTTTAATTTTCTTCAAATCAGACAGAATATATGTTTAAAAGCACTAGCACTCTTAAGTTTAGCTTAGTTAATAATATGTGGTACATTAAATGAAGGGCCAAGATGTGGTTTTGTATGAAAATGAGTCGGATTACCTCGTGACTGTTTAAAGAAAGTTCAGAAAATCTTTTATCATTTATTTTACCTTGGCTATATATTTTAATTATTAGTTTTATCATTATCGTTGTTAATACTTTTATTTAGTTATTTTTCATTACTATTATTATTATTATTATTATTATTATTATTATTATTATTATTATTATTATTATTATTATTATTATTGTTACTATTATTATTATTATCATCATCATCATCATCATCATCATCATCATCATCATCATCATAATCATTATCATTATTGTTATTGCCTGTTTTATCTATTAATTATAAGTTTATTTTCATTTATGTTAATCAAATAAGGATGTCATTCAATGAAGGAGGCAATTTCAAAGGAAAAGAAAACCATAGTAGCACAAAAAAAAAATATATATATATATTAAAGATGTGCGTCTTATAATTTGAATTTTAAATCAAATTCTTTACAAGAACAAAAAGAAATATTACTCTCAAATTTTTGCAACTTGGTTGAACAATAATTAACAAGGAGACATTTCAAACAGTTTGGAGGGATTATAATTACTGTTGTTCTGATGATTTATAGCAAAGATGCTAAAATGCCAAATTATAGAAGTTAATCAACCTTAATCTGTTTTGTGTAAAAATGATCAATAAGTATAGCATATTGCATATTGTTCAATAGGGCCTGGTAAGTCGTTATAGCCATTAAATCTCAGTCCCCTGCATATTTGTACACAGGTCGTCATCAATGCATGGCAGCCTGACGGGCAGTATGTCCAGTCTGTCTTCCAGCAAGCCACCTGGCAGGTATGTCCAAAACATCCAGCTCTGTTCAAGAGATAGTCATTAGTCAATTATCAGAGATTGAAATTAGTTTTATAAGTGATCAAAATTCTTAAGTCAATGGTTTTATGTTAAGAATTGTTTTATATTTATCAGTAATTGCTTAAATGCAATAGTAACCTTGTGGAATCAACAAACGTTTCCGAAAGATTGGAAACTATTTTCATCCAAAAAACCTTATTGATTTTATTTTATTCAAAATTTTTGGGTATCTTTCATTCTGTATTAAGATCCATTGTTTTGTTTGCAGAACGTTACTTTTGGGGTTTTTTTTTGTTTTTTATATGTTATTCTGATTATTCGAAGCTTTTTTATGCTGACACCTGTATTTGTTCTCATATCTTTTTGTTTTATTTCCGAAAATTGAAGATGTATACTTTCTGACACTACGTCCATAGAATATCTGGAAGAAAACTGATTTGTGTTGTCATTCCTAATAAGATCTATAGATACATTGAGGGGCAAGTCTTATTTAATTGGTTTCTTTTGAAACTGGTTGCTATAAAAGTCATATCTTCAGTTATATTTTCTGAAATTTACATCAGATTTGGAAGAAAAAAATCACATGTAACTGAAGGACTATATTGGGAAGTATAACATTACATATGGAGAGTTTCGTGAAACTTGTCACTGGCAATTGTTAGTTTTCATAAGATGAACAAATTTGAGAAAGGGCTTGTTTAAAAAAATAAAAAGCTTATCCCTCGTAAGACACCATTAATAGTATATTTTGGTGAAAATTATGCTTCTTTTGTATTTAACTTTTATCTTTTTATTTCAGATTTTTTAAAAAGTTTGAATCATGATTAACATGCAATTCATTTAAGTATTATTAAATGAAAGAGGATATTAGGAAGATCATTATACAGATTGAAGAAGATGGAGACAAAATGTCACTCAAGATATCTAAATGGACAAAAAAAAGGCCAAGATGTCATATCTTGAAATTGTGTTTGCTTGTTCTAACTAACCTATACTTTACTTTTCTTCATGTTAAGTAATGTGTCATGTACATAAACAAAATTTGATGACTTATCCTAAATGGACGCCATGAATTGTGAATGAAATTTATTACTCAATGTAAGATTTGCTGCAGATCACAAGAAATAGAGCCTAACCCTGATGCTCTCAAATTGTTCTGAACCAGTTACGATATAACACTTTTATTCCAAATTGTGATTAAAAAAAAAAAATCTGCACTGTTAAGGAATGATGTTTCTGACTGAACATGTTAAATTGCTTTATATTAATGTCTATATACGATGGCAATGCCTTCATTTCATTCAGAACTGTGATAACAAGATACCCTTGTGTGGCAGACAACTACACAGAACTCTCTTTTGAGGCCAACCAGCTAATCACTGATGGTAATGCAAGAAAATGTTCTTTTTTTTTTTCCTTCAAAATATATATTGATTACTAGCAGTATTTCATCTTCTGTCAGTGGAAAGAATTATTTGATGAAGCAGTGCAAAACTGAACAGTTACTAATGATGATTAGATTATTTGTTGAAAAACAGATATTCAACCTGTGCAACGCCCAGAATAGCGCGGTAATATTAGAACAGCAGGAAGACATTCTGAGGATTTTTTTTTAAAAACCAGCTTAATTTTTTTCACGTAGAAACTTTAGAATGCCTAACTTTTTCCATAAAAAGGTGCATATTTTGAATATCCAACTAGACAATTTTGTAAAAAAAATTTTTCAACCCTTACTTTTTGTAGTTCGACCAACGCCAGAGGAAGGTTGGCTCCAAGGAACACTCAATGGCAAGACAGGCATCATACCTATGAATCATGTTGAATTTATTGACTGATCAAAACCATTTGATTACACAAATCTAGAAGACATCAAGTGTGGTTTGAGAAGTCTTTGGTTGTCAAAGAGACAGGACATGAAAAAGGCTGGGTGCCCATAACTAGGCATAATATTTTCTCATAGTTATTGTTAAAAATTGTTGGATAGAATTACTTTCATGTGATGTAAGTGAAAATAGTTGATCGACAAACTTGATTGATTGAATGAATGGTTTGTGGTTTGTCCAATTTTAGTTGCAAAAATATATTTTTTTGTATCCCAGCAAGCAAATGACGATTTTAACCTCTTTTTTAACAGAATTTTTTAAATTTTTTTCCCTTCTTTATGACTTTGGTGTGTATAAAGAAGGTGAGTTCAACTGCTTCCTCTCAACATCTTAAGCTCTGATTAAGTGCAATTTCAATGTTCATTTTTTATCAATAGACTACAAAACCTCTTCAGGCCAAGAGGACAGTATGTTGGGAAAATTAAACCTGAGTACTTCCATTTGAAGTAAATAGATCTTTTTTTTTCAACTACTACATTTGATCTCTTATAAGAGAGTGACAAAAATAGCATGAAAGTTGACACAATACTGATTTTTTTCATAGGTTTTCTTAAATTCTAGACAGTTATGAAAAAATAAAAACAATTTCGCGTTCAATGTTGTTTAAGTTTTTGCAAGATGATTTGCAGGTATTTGTTTCAGTCTGCTGTTCTGCAGGCTACAGCAAAACAATTTAATGTCAGCAGATGCAGGCAAGTTTGTGTGTGCATTTTTAAATGAATCGGAGTATTTGCAATTTTTTCTTATCTTTGCATCCAAGAATCTATGATCCTAGCGGTACAAAATTTTTTTACCTGGATTCCTTTCATAATCCAATTTTTCAGGAACAAGAAACTATAATTTTAAATTTATTTTAATCATATACTTTATCAGTACCCCAGAAAATACTATGAATCATTATTATGATGTTATTGAGATTTAAAAGCCTAAAGAATTTTGTAGCCGCAGAACAACTTTATTTTATCATTTAGATAGATTTAAAAATCTAATGAAAATTAAGTGCAAGATTTTGTGTGACTTAATCATTATTATGAAAAAAAAAGGAATCCTGCCTAGCCACTGAAAAATAAGGGGATAAAAACAAGGTACTAATATGGAAGAGAGTTATGCTTCAATTCTATCATCTCACTGTTAATACTTTTTTCATATTTGCATTATTTAAATAAAATGCTTGTCAAATTCCATCCTTAAAACAGAATGAGTGCTTTTTGTACTCCCAGTAAAAACTATCACCCCTTTAAAGATTTACAGTTGCTGATCATTTCATGGGTATTAAAGAGCTCTATTGTTTTGTTTTTTTTTAATGATTTTAAGAAATGTGTTGTCCATACTTTTTTCTTATATAGGTGTACAAATTGGATTTTTTTTTGGTTTACATTGAGACAGTGTGTTGAATTAAACGCCTCCTTGATTTGCCAAAAAAAATTTGCTTTTTTTAAATTGCGCAAAATGACGAAACTTTGCTCATCTTGGAAGTTGATCTAATGACCTTATCAGATTTTTGAAAGTGGCAAACTGAAGGGATAGCTGCCCTAATTGCCCACGGCAAAAAGGGCAGTAAGTAAGTAAGTAAACTGAAGGGATGCCACTTAACAATTATTTTTTCTATTTTGCAACAGGGTTTTAAGCCTTCCTGCCAATTAAGATAAAGATGCATCTCCTTTCTGAAGAGCTGCTGGGAAGATTAGAAAGACAATTTTTATTGAGAATTTTTTTTTAAAGAATTGGGAATGGTAGACTGCAATGGGCTATAGTGGTTGAACAGCAAGCTAGGCATTGGATATATCAAAGTATTTAAGGCAACTGTCAATGATTATGATGATGTAAAGATGAAAAGAAAAGCTTGCATGTGTAATCGTCTTTAATGTAGATGATAGTGCAGTTGAAGTTTTCTATCTTGAAGTAATGACAGCTAAGTACTTGAATACCTATAATGAGTCTGGTTATGAGAGCCTGATGTGTTGGCATCAGATCTGGATTAGAATCTTAAAGCTAAGGCTACACAAAGAACACCATTACATTTGTCATTCCTGCACTTAAAATATATACATATATTTTATTTTTCTGTGTGGTCGGATGCACAGCTTGTCAAGAAAAAAAAAAGCCTCAATGACTCTCATTTAAGACATCCTGTTATACCTCCTACCTAAGATGCAAACCAGAGCTCACTAATTGAGAATGGGAATGATTCATTTGTGTTTATCAAGTTTACAAGCAGGCACATTTATTAACTGTTATGGTGGCCAATATTGTGCATTGTTACATGATTATTTCAGCAAGAGGTACCCAGCTCTCAAAATCATTTTGGGGTATATGATTCCTTCCCCATGTGAGATGTTTGATGAAGAGAATTTGCTTGATTGAGGCTTAATTATAGGCAAATTATAAATATTATTTTGAGGACATTACAAAATTAAATATGACTATGTTTTATCAATTTCAATACTTATTATAAACAGTTATGACACCAGACCTGCTGATAGCTATGCTACATTTTTTTTTTAATTTGTGGTTATGCTATAGTACAGGTTTTTTTTTTAATTATAGCAAAAAATATTTTATAAGCTCAGTTGCATATTGTGGGATAAATAAGGATGGAAGTCTTGGTAAATTATAGAAGATATATGTGTGTGTGTGTGATTATAATGGTTCCTGGACTTGTCTTTTCAATGTATTCAATCACTTAATGATGTAAACAAAATTCAACATTCTGTTTTAACTATTAGTGAGCACTTATATGTAATATTATGTAGGGTTTTACAATTTCAAGTTTCAAAACTAAAATGGGTGTGTTATTGAAATACTTGAGTAGATAGTGAAACCCTAGAAGAGCATGTTATATCAAGATGTAAGGTGATAAAAATGTTGCAATTTACAATGGGCAGGGTCTTATTTGCATTTTAAGCTTTTAAGAAGTTGTTTTTAATTTAAGAGTTAGAAACTGTATTTATTATATTTGCCTACACATGAATAATGACATTGTGTCACTCTGCTGAGTGCACTTTTGTTGTAACTTTATCAGCTTATTGTGTGTAAAAGACGAGAAAAGAATTACTGCTCAAAAGCTGATAAAACATTGTTCTGTTCACAGTTTGTCTTGCTTTATATTACGCAAGTTACTCACTCTTGTTGCTTTGCACATTGTATTTAAACATGTTAGTTCCAAGCCTTGTCAATAGAGAGACTTTGCTCGAAGCTGAAGTGCCTCAGATTATCTGCATTTCTGAGGTGTTTTTAATTTTGTGCTTTATCATTCAAAATAAGGAGTTACTGGAAATCATTAAAAACTTTTAAATGAGCTGCTATTGCTTTACCAGTGTATAGAGGCTTATGATGAGATAAGTGAGGCAAAGGGCGCATTCGAAAGTGTTGATTTTTAACTTTTTAAAAAAAAATGTTTTTATTGTCAAACTAACACAAATCTACCCTGTTTCTCAAGGAATGTTACAGTTCAACATTTTTAAGAAAAAAATACAAGTAGAAAATTTTCTGTTGCTCACTCTCAGATCACTTTACTCAATAAGCAACAGAAAAAAATTTGTTTAGAAATCAATTAATATATGGTAGCTAGGCAGCCCACTTTTAAATGCTTGCAACGGCGGCTGTGCATCAGCATACTCTTTTACACCAAACACTGTCAGTTCATCATGTATCTTTTCTCTTACTGACTTAAATAATTGTTAGGACCGATGGTTTCATTTTTGTTTTCAACCAGACAGTGTACAGAAATAATCAATAATTAAGTAATAATGTCTTCATAGATTAAAAAAATAGCTGTTAAATTCTTAAAGATACCTTCAATACTGTGTATGAAAAAAAGCACAATCTTTATACCATTGTTCATAAGGCTTTTTTTCTGTGTCTGTTGTGATTC
Organism: Elysia crispata; assembly: GCA_033675545.1. NCBI lineage: Eukaryota > Metazoa > Mollusca > Gastropoda > Plakobranchidae > Elysia > Elysia crispata. The sequence goes on along the minus strand of JAWDGP010007412.1, from coordinate 2,336,895 downwards.
CTTTTTATTTTTAATATTTTATATCTGGTTCACATTTCTCTACTGCTAGCATGTTGGTTTGTTTTTTTTCTTTCTATTCTACCCATGCATTTACTTTTCACTTTTTCTGAATTAAAGATTGTCCTTCTTTTCTAGCTACTTTTTTTCTCTCTCTGTGTTTTTATTTCATACTCCCGTACAATGAGTCTTTGAAGCTTTAGGCTAAGTTACCAATGATTATTTCATCCTTAAGTCAATCAGCTGGAATAGCACACAAATCTTTAATACTAGGGCAGAATTAGAAAAATGTTCCTGTTTTCCCTGTATTCTTCAGCAAGTTGTACATTTTTTTATTCTTAACTGAAGACAGTACATTCCAGAACAAACTCAGAGGATAGTCAATTTATTTCTTTTGTTCTTTAGATTGATTGCATTTGTTGTTATTTTCATATCTTCCTCCATGACTTGTATCAATTGCATTTTTTTTTTAAATATTATTTGTTTGTACTAACATTTAATGTTACCTATTTCAAAATTGGAAGGAAGCAAGTGAATTAAGTCTAAATGAGAGACTAGAAGATTTTAAAGTAGTAGTTTCTGTTATAGTAGATGGAAGCATTACTAATCTATATGTTTAAGAGGTCTAAGTATGTAGCAGTTGCTATAGTTTGAATGTGATGAAATTTGGCTTCAGGGTCAGCAAGTTAAAGCAAAAAAAGGGATTTAATTTCTTTTTCGCTGCCAACAGGGGTAATAAGTTTTCTTGGATAAGTGGAAAGTAAGAAATAGAAATAAAACTAATTAATAGGTTATTTATATCCTTTCCACGGATTAAAATTGAACTAGACATGCAAGCATTTCAATGCCAAGCAATTGAATGTAAATTGTAAAATTGATTTTTTTTTTTTTAAGAAATACTTTATATGTAGGCTATATCTATGAAAAATGTGTTCATGTTGTCCCAATGTGTAATACCTTACTACATGCTCTGCTTATTGCTGGCTGCTTGCCTTCCAAAATTAGGGACAATTTAGAAAGATAAATTCAATGCACAAGATGTTTAAGAAGATGTAGTTTGTTTATATTAAGAATGATCTACATGTCATTTAAAAAATATTTTTTTGAGGAATTTTAACTTCTTCTCATTCAGGCAGAAGTAGGTCTTGCATGATAACTAATTTGAAGATGACAAATGTCATTAAATCTGAGTACATGAATCAGCACCCATTTGGCTCATTCGTCTGATGTAGAAATATCTGAAATTCCTTAGTAGAGTAAACTTACTTGTAAATTGAATTACCTAAGTTGGTGAGGGTTTACACAAGGCATTGAAATCAGATTATTTTTGTACATTATCATTTTAATTCAATTTTATTTTTGTTCAGGCCAAAAGCATGACTTTGAACGAGGGTATTTTAAAATAAAATTTTATTTACTGTGAATGTTTATGCTATTCATCAGTATCTATTAACCATTTCAAATGGATGTATTATAAGCAAAAACATATTCAGATTGAATACTTTTTACTACGCTGTGAGAAAAACTTATTCTTATTATTCTTACTTTTCAATTGTTTTTATGAAAAAAGATTTTCATTTCATATGTTGTATATATAATATTTAAATATTTAATTTGTTGAAATATGAATATATTATGCAACTAGAATGTTTTATTCCTAGAAACCGTTACTACAGCCAGATAAATAGGCAATTTTTTTTCCCTTTGCACAATGTTTCTTCCTTTAAAGATTTTGACATATGTAAACATTGATTTTGTTTGTCTTTATTACAAGGAGACAACATCATTAACAATCATAATAAAACTTTTTAAGAAGTAAAATGTCTTTCAGACTTTTTTTCTTTTGGAGAATGAACATTGTGGTTCAGTTTTTTTCCAATGCATCTCAACCGTCACCTTATGTTTTGTCACTGGTCAACATTGTATTATTTGATCAATACCCCAAATGGGTCCATGTTGCAAAGGCATAAGTCCTGTCACTACCTTGAAATTTTTACAGGATTATTTCTGCAAATCAATCTATGGAATTAATATGCTGGCTACAATATCAAATTTGTTGATGAAGTGAGTTCAGAAAAGAAGCGGAGAATCTTGATCTAGTTGTTTTAGCTTTGTTTACTCTCTCTACACCTGTCAGCAATATAACCAATTTTTATTTACACTCGAGAACAACCTTTGGAAACTTTGATTACAGCAGAGGCATATTAGAAGAGAATTTGTTTAGAAAACCTTGTTAAACAAAATTGTTTAAAAATACCATCTAGGAAGATCAGTGGGTGTAAAACCATATATGCACTTTTAATAGGTTTTGCCCAATGCAGCCGTGTTAATAAGTTCCAACTGAGGAGAACTGAAATATATCTCTCTCTATAAATCTATTGTTTTGGTTTCTTTAATAACAAGTTTTTGATAATACTTAGAATTAGATGTATCCAATTAATTAAGTAGATCTTTATTTGTCTTCCTTTTTTGAGCACCTTTTCCTAGACATAAAGTATGATTCAAGATGTAAAAGTATGTAGCGCTCTATCAGTCCTCAAACCATCAAAGTTGAGATTCAAGGAAATAGCTGTTGCCAGTGGGCAGAAAATTGCAGTTCTGGGTGGATTATAGTTAGTTATTTGACATCTTCTAAAGTTCTATTCCAGTCTTAAACAGGATGTGTTTAACTGTGAAAATTTGATTTTATGCCTCTCTTTTTTAAATCTTTAAGATTGTCGGTTTTCATTTAACTTTTCCAGCAAGCCCTGTGAGGGGGGGTGGGGGGTGGGGGGTTTAGTTTATCAAGAGCAGATGTGGATGGTGATGTTTTCCTCACACTTATTTTCAATGTTCCAGTTCTAATACTTGGAAGAATAGCATGTATGAGAAAAAATTTCAAATGACCAAAATGATATGGATGTTGAAATTCATAACACAGCAATGCAAATTCTTTGATACAATATACAGGCGCTGAGAATCAACTGTACTTCAACACCATCTAATATGTGCACCTAAATGCGTGAATAATGCCAGCTCACTTCATAGCAATGAAAGTCACTCATAAATCCCATGGATCAATATATCTGGCGTCATGCAAATAGACTGGAATTTTTCGGCATATATGTCTTACATCAAATCTGATAACTTTTAACAAAATAAATATGTGATCCAAAATTTAGACAGAATTTTATAGTTGAGTACAGAAAATATTTTTTTTCCTCTAAAGTACTTAAGCAGTTTTACATGTGCCAACGGTATATAATCGGTGAAATATTGATCAAAAGTATTGATATACATGTATCACCTCTACAATTGGCCACGAAACGGTAACCTCTTTTGGACATTATACTTAAAAACGCCTTATCTTCTCACTTTGAAAGTCCATACCCCGCACGCTTGAGGTGATAAATGCAGGGTAATTAATACTGTAATATGTTATGAATCTTAACCAAGATATTTAATGTCTTTAGATTCAGTTATAATTTTTTTACAGAACTTAAATGAGAATGAATATTTAAAAAAAAATCAATCTATAAAACCAGATAGCGATCATTGTACCCAAGACATCACCCCAAGAATTGCAATGGCAAAAACAAAAACAATTAACCTGAAAATTATTTGGAAAAACGAAGACCCGTCAAACAAGCTAAAGATGAAAATTCTAAAAGCCATGGTCTGGAGCACGTTTTCAGTGGACTGGCTTTTGTTTTTATTTTATTTTTACCTTTCCATTCAAAATTGGATGGGAAGCTAAGAATGTTAAACTCGCGGTATACGGTAGTCATCAACATTAAAGGAGAACAAGAGGAGGATTAGGAGGAAGAAGACGTGTTGTATGACTACCTCTGTGTTCAGGGTGAAACAATAAATAATAATGTAAGATTCTCGATAGTATGTAGGTTTAGCAAAAAAAGAAAAAAGACGAAAAAGTACAGGCAAGAGTAAAATTGAAAAGAAAGGTCGTATGAAAGAGGAGAATGAGATAAGGAGGTGTCGTTTGTTTTGCTTTTTCAACTTAACAAATTCTTCAACAAACGGTTCTCGTTTCCAATAAACGGAAGTTTTTTTTTTTTTAAGTCATGTTGGATGGATGGCTTTATGAAACGGGTGTTGACGGTGACTCACGGTTTTTTTTTTTTTGTTGATGTTGTATTTTTTGCCTTTTATATAATTGACTAGGCTATCTTCTGTTTTACTAGATACAGAGTTGTGGCATTCGACGAAGATTTCCACCCTTCTTATTATTTGTGTACTTTATGGCAATTATTGATTCAAATAATTTTACCACTCGAGTTTTTAGTCATACTGTGGATGATATGACACACCTCCTATCGCAAATTAATATTTGTGCATTCACTTGGACTCAAAATTTTCAGAACTGAAAGGCCTCTTATTTCACAAATTTAGGTAATGGCAAACATATAAAAAAAAGTTGTCAATTAAAGGGGTTGACATAATAACAGTAGACTCTTTCAGTGATTTAGACAGCACACATGAACGTAGCGTAACTTTCTTACAATGATAAGCTTAATATACTTTTGAAGCGAGTTGCGACGCGTCGTAAAGTGCGCACTATCTTGCCAGACTATTAATTATAATGAAACATAATTCTTGACAATTGATGTATATATTGCTGCATATAGCTTTTTAATACAATTAAGCGTTTGAATTGTTGTGTTTTTCTGCCTCGAAAAAAAAATCGCCAAAAACATGATTGTTTGCAGGGTACAGGCTTCCTTGAGAACCACGAGAACCAAAATGCCCATTTTACAAAATAGGTTTACGATAGTAAAGTTAAATACCGTGGTACAAAAGCCCTGACTTTATTTTTATAAATCAAACAGGTGTAGAGATCTTCGTTACTAATATTTAGTACAGGCCTGCGGTCTTCTTTTTTTTTTCCCTTATTTAGTGGGAGCAATCAATTTCAGGAGTCAAAGTCAAAATTTAAAAAAAATTAATTTCAAAATCGTATAAGTATTATTCTTTGCTTAAAGATTTGAACGTTAAAGTAGTAGCAGCAGCAGCAGCAGCAGCAGCAGCAGCAGCAGCAGCAGCAGCAGCAGCAGCAGCAGTAGTAGTAGTAGTAGTAGTAGTAGTAGTAGTAGTAGTAGTAGTAGTAGTAGTAGTAGTAGTAGAAGTAGTAATAGTAGTAGTAGTAGAAGTAGTAGTATAGTAATAGGGGTAGTGGTGGTTTTCGAGTTCGATTAATGAAGCTTAAATGATAGATTATTTGTAACAAGCACTTCAGCTGGAACTGCACAGATAGGCATATTGATAGAAAGCCTGATTTAGGAGATAACTCAGAATTAAAAAAAAAAAAATTAAAACAGGCGGTCGAACTCCATGCTCTTGAGAAAGAAATAATGTAACCCAAGCTTTATGTGTTCAAGCAAGGACCAATCAACGTGCATAAAGAAGCTTAAAAACTTCCTTTCATTTTGGTTAAGTCCACATATAGATATTCAAATAAAATTGCAAAACAGCCTATGCAATTTCAACAATTCCTGTACTGGTTCGTCAATTTTATTAGGAACAACACTTAGATAATATTGAAGTTACCGGAAGAAGAGTTTCCGGTTTCGCCTGTACTGAGGTCAGCTATCTCGAGATGGAAGACCATCCCAATCTAGTCAGGATACATGTATATCTCTTTTTTTTTTTTTTTAGTTTCCGCAATTAGTAAATTTAAATAAACATTTTTTTTCAATTAGTAAATTTAAATAAACATTTTTTTTCACTTAATTTAATGGCGCCGAACCAACATAAATTAATTAGATCCAAAAATGCAAATAATGGTGATTGAATACAAAAGATAAACTTTGATAAAACGTAAAAAATGCAGAAAAGAAGAGTTTTTGTGACACTCATAGAGAGGGAGAGAGAGAGAGAGAGAGAGAGAGAGAGAGAGAGAGAGAGAGAGAGAGGGAGTGGAGGGGAAGGAGAGAAACTAATAGACAAATAAAGAGTGAGAGAAAGAGAGGAAGTGATTTCACAGAGAGTTGAAAACAGGAATAGAGAGATAATGTTTATGATAGGAAACTGAGAATCAGAGTGAGTGAGTGAGAGATGGAGAGAGAGAGAGAAAGGGAGAGAGAGTAGACACAGAGAAAGAGAGAGAGAGAGAGAGAGAGAGAGAGAGAGATAGAGAGAGAGAGAGTAGAGAAAAGGGAGTGAGACTGAGAAAGAAAAGTGAGGTCAGCTATTTACGATGGTAGACTAGTTTCAGTCTAGCCATGATGCATGTATTTCTCTTGTTTAGTTTCCGTAATTAGTAAATTTGAATAAACAGTGCATGCCATTTTTCCCTTAACTCAATGGTGTTGAACCAATATAAACTTATAAGATCTAAAGATGCAAAGCAGAGGTGAACGTAAATATATTATAAACTGTAATAAATGCCTTTTTAAGAATGAATAACCAGATTAATAATGTCTTTCATATCTCGCGTGGTCAGGACCTTCAGTTATATCTTTTGTATTCAATCACAATTATTTTTTATGAAACCCTGTACATAATTATTTTCATCTTTTGGGCGTCTGTGTCTGCTTCTCTCTCATTTTTTCCTCTCTCCTTCTCTCTCTCTCTCTCTCTCTCTCTCTCTCTCTCTCTCTCTCTCTCTCTCTCTTTTCTCTAGGTGTGTCACACCAACTCTTCTTTTCTGTATTCTTCCACGTTTCACCACAATTTTTTCTCTACTTCTCTTCCAACCTACTCTTACAGTAATACTCTTTCTCAGATGATGATGTATTTTTAGACATGGATGATATCGCCTAGATCATCAAATCCAGTTGTGTCTAAAAGAACGAAAAAGAGAAAGAGAAAGAGAGACAGAGAGGGATGGAGAGAGAAAGAGAGAGTGGAGGGTAAGGAGAGAAGCTAATAGACAAATAAAGAGTGAGGGGAAGAGAGGGAGTGATTTCACAGAGAGATGAAAACAGGAATAGGGAGAGTATGTGTATGATAGGGAACTGAGAAAAGGGAGTGAGACTGAGTTAAAAAAATCAGAGGGGATAGAGAAAAAAGGAAAGACAGAGGCTGACTAAAAGACAAATAGAGAGAATGAGAGGGGAAAAGAGGAAGAGTTACTTCATATAAAGAGAGAGAGAGAGAGAGAGAGAGAGAGAGAGAGACAGACAGACAGACAGACAGACAGACAGACAGACAGACAGACAGACAGGCAGACAGACAGAGACACTGAGAGGGAGAGAGAGAGAGAGAGAGAGAGAGAGAGTAACGAAAAGGGAGCAAGCGAAGAAAGAAAAGTCAGAGTAAAATACAGAATGAAAAGGGAAGACAGATGCTGACAAAAAGACAAATAAAGAATGGGAAAGGGGAAAAGGGCTGGAGATACTTCAAATATACAAAGAGAGAGAGAGAGAGAGAGAGAGAGAGAGAGAGAGAGAGAGAGAGAGAGAGAGAGAGAGAGAGTAACGAAAAGGGAGCGAGCGAAGAAAGAAAAGTCAGAGTAAAATACAGAATGAAAAGGGAAGACAGATGCTGACAAAAAGACAAATAAAGAGTGGGAAAGGGGAAAAGGGCTGGAGATACTTCAAATATACAAAGAGAGAGAGAGAGAGAGAGAGAGAGAGAGAGAGAGAGAGAGAGAGAGAGAGAGAGAGAGAGAGAAGGAGAAACTGGGAAGAGAGGAAATAAATCGAGAGCGTGAGTGAGAGATTGAAAAAAAGAAATAGATATATTGAGAGAGAGAGAGAGAGAGAGAGAGAGAGAGAGAGAGAGAGAGAGAGAGAGAGAGAGAGAGAGATGAAGTGATCCACAAGGAGAAAAAAAGAGGGCCGAGAGAGAAAGACAAAGCGGAAGAGGGAGATAGCTACGGTGAAGCAGAGAGAGGGAGACAGGAGGTATGACAGAGAAGCGAGGAGAGATAGAAAGAAACAGAATGAGAGAGAGAGAGACAGATAGACAGACAGACAGAGACAAACAGACAAGCACACAAACAAACAGACAGACAGTCAGACAGACACAGACTTTTGAAAATTCATCTTTCTTTCTAATCAAGATACCATAAAACGCTGTTATATGAATGTTTACTCTAAGTTACATTGTGTCTTTTTTCGAGGTAATTGGCGCAAAAGCAAAAATTAAACAAACAAACAAAATTAAAATAAAAAAGAAAGAAAAATCGAGACAGTAAGTCTATTTTTTTTTCTTTTACATACGCCTATTTGAATGATGGAAGCAAAATCTCTCCGCGACCACGAGAGAGGCGTCCAGCTAGAAAATTTTTATTGTTTCACATCAGTGCCTTTTCCCCTTGACTGATTTAGATCTAGGTTTAGATCTATGTGTCTTGACCAAAACACAGCTAACGTGGATTTCCCCCCACCATTGTGCTCAAGTTCTTTAGGAACGAAGGGAAGAAACAGGCAGGAAGATCTCCAACAGGACCTAGGAGTGATCGTGGAACTTGCTTCAAAAATTCTGTTTTTCATTTCGTTAAACATAATTATTATGTACAAAATGTTGGTGAGGGAGTTGTGTTGATGACTTAAATATAGTGGTAGGTTTTCGCTTTGTTACCATTAAAAGTGTTAGTTATGGATTGCAGCGTATATTTTGTAAACATTTATTGATTACAGAGACACTGTAAATTGAAATACCAAGTGTTCGAATTAATGTGTAATAGTGCATGAAGGCTATAAACGAAAACATTTTTCAATCCTAAAAATAGATCTAATTCTAAAACCAGATTCACATGTATTAAATTCAAAATTTTTATTTTCAGGTTGAAAGTCAGTCTTTCTTGCGGTGGCGATGACTGGATTCCATTGGGATCCATAAAGTTAAGCTGTCTCAGATAATGTAGGTAATTATAATTTTACAAATCTAGCTGGTAACCATAGCTATTTTTATTCAATGAGTATGTAACTGTTTTTCACCTGGTACCCAGCTCCATTTTTTTATGGATACCCTACTGTGTTGTTATTATTATTATTATTATTATTATTATTATTATTATTATTATTATTATTATTATTATTATTATTATTATTATTATTATTATTATTATTCTAGTTTTTCTTACTATTTTGAATGCTATGCAAAAGCAGAGAAGTAGATAAATAGATAGATAGATAGATAGATAGAGAGTGAGAGAGAGAGAGAGAGAGAGAGAGAGAGAGAGAAGAAGAAAAGGACAGAGAAAGAGCGGGAAGAGAGCGAGAAGGAAAGAGAGAGAGGAATGGAGGGAGGCATTCTATTCATTTGATTTCTTTCATACGCAGATCATACTCACCTCGCTGATGTGCTCTAGTTTTCACTTTTAATTTGAACCGATATTGAATCGAAAAGAAAAAATGACTGCGACTTCGGTTTGTCGTAAGTAAGCTACTTAGTAAAATAAAAAAATATAGGGTTGGTGCATATCCAAATAAAATAGGCTATGTCTTTTCTTTCTTATTCCTTTATTGGTTGATTGAAAGCCTTCTTGCAGATAAATCCAGACATCTGTTGGAAAACTCACAGAGAGATGCGATTTCAAACTCGGCCTAAAAAAAATTCAGATAGTTTGTTGACTTTGCTGGGCACATAATAAGCTCAGCCGAGGCCTAGAAGATTTTAATCAATATTTAGACTAATGGCTTTTGGTTGACAGTAAAATACGTTTTTTTCCTAATCCGCACGGATGCATTAAAGTTACCTATGCAGCAGGTACATCCCGTTAAATACCAGAAGTGTTAATTTCTCTGAAAAGTTTCGCTCAGATTTTGATTCGGGGAAGCCCTACGTACGAAGATTTGCATGATAATTGGGTACATTTATTAATCCATTTAGGCTCCTTTAGGAAAGTAATTTTTTTTCTTAACACCTGATTCGGATAATATTCTCTCTGTAAAAGTCTGAGCGTGCGTTAATCAATGACACTTGAGAGATGGATTCATTTTGTAAAAGGCACTTGCCATATCTAGATAACTTGCCGCAATACCCATTTCATCCAAGATTCCTTTCTGCAGTGTTAATGGTTGGAATAGAGTCATCTACAATATCATTGCTCTGCTTTGAATACACAATATTTTAAACTATCAGAGGAATTGTGACCTCTTAGTCGACTCTCGCCATCGGGTGTAGATTTGGAGTTGTTGGTATGTCTCCAAAAGCATAAGCATTCTGTAGGAATAATTACTGTCTTTTAAAAATTAACCTTTGACAAGTCCCATTTTCCGTGAAAAAAAGTTAGATTTCGATTAAATCTGATCATTTTAAAAGCTTACGATAATAGTTACGATAAAATATTTTAACAAGGTTTGACATGAGATTTTTGACAACAAATAATTTGAATTTCCTTATTTATTTTTGTCATCAGATAAGGATGAAGTTCATCAAAGAATTAACGACCAAGGTATGAAAAAACATGATTGTTTAAGACCCATAACTTATTACAACATTGTATCATATAGCGTACCCCCAGCTGATCTTATGTCGCTGTACTTGTGACACTTACTGATGATATTCAATCAACTGATTTTGATATTCTTACAGCTTTACCGATTAAAAACGCTCATTATCAAAAAAAAAAACCAAAAAACCTTAGATTCAGCAAAGCAGAAAACTTAATACCTTCTGCATTGCAAGTCACTTCTAAAAGATATGGAAGGGTATAAATGTTAAAGTAACTATACATCAAAATATTTAAAAACAGCAGTTTTGGAAGCTTTGATTTGAATTTTTGGGATATTAATATGAGTTTAGAAACTTTTTTCTTGTTGGAAGTACCGGCTAAAGGACTTTTAACATTTGACTTCGCTAATTTAAAAATTCCGTGACCTAAGAGGATCACAGAAACTTCCCAGATAATAAAGGAAGTCCATCACTCATTAAGTGAAACATGCTTTCAGAATAACCGAATGTTATTGCAGCTTGGCTTATTATTTCAGAAAACAGCATGAAAACATGTAATTAGACTTCGCAATACGGGTGTATATATTGGCAAACTCCTTATCTGGCCTTTTAGAATAAAACAAATGTTTAAAACTTCAATTTTCTTTTCCTTCTGCCAGGACATCATGAGTGTCAAGTTTTAAGAGCAGAAGAAGAAGCTACCGAGAGTGCGAATGCATGGAACAATAATGTACTAAAATCCCAGATCATGCACAGTTTATTCCCACTCACAGGTTTAATCTCAGCAATTTACCCGAACATCTCCGAACAGCGCCGATGGCTGATTACGTGCGAAGCCTTTTTCCACTCACCCTGAAACCGTGCACTACACAAGCAGGGACAGACCTGACGGCTATTGTTTCTCTAACTTTAGGGGTACCAATCTGATCCACATTGGCTCAGGGTTTGTCCTCAAAGTTATGCAAGGGCGCAACACCTGCCGATGTCCAGACTGCCTCAAGAGTTCCGCACAAAGAGTGGCACGGGATAGGTATATTTACAGCATGCCACGTCGTATTCAATTCTGAAGAAGCTCGATCGACGAAGGTCGACATTTTCTACGATGACCAGTTGTCGGTATCAGACGGGAGAATGAAGACTGTGTGAGGTGTCGATATAGCAGATGTAAACAAAGAAGCCGACTACTGTCTAGTATTGTGTGCACGATTCAAGTCTCGCCCAGCGGCTAAGCGATTTCATGCGGAAAAAGAGCCACGCATACAACTTTCTGATTCAGGAGATGCCTTCTAGCTGCCCCATTTCCACCATCCCCTCCTACTTCTCTCCTTCAATTGAAGATTCGAATCAAAGCCTGCTCTGCGTAATAGTTTCCCATCCCCAGGGACAGTCCAAGCATGTCACGATAGGGCAGGTCAAAAGTAAGCGCAGACCAAATTAATAACAGCTTACCTACCACAGTACCACAATTACGTATACAACTGACACCTGTCCAGGCTGTAGTGGGGCGCCTGTCATCTTGCCAGAAGAACGCTATTGTAATACAATAGGAGGTCTCTTGGAGACCTTCGGCTTTCAAACTATCACAAGATCACACAGCTTGGGAGGAAAAGGAGACGAATTAAACCGAAGTGGAGGAGATGGACTTTAGTTTTCAACGATTGATAACTAGCCCCATCCTTCTCTTTCTGTTTTCCTGCCTGCTTGTTTGTCTCTCTTTCTAATCAACTCCCACCTCTCTGTCTGTCTGTTTGCCTGTCTCTGTCTCTGCCTCTCTCTGTCTCTGTCTCTGCCTCTCTCTCTCTCTCTCTCTCTCTCTCTCTCTCTCTCTCTCTCTCTCTGTCTCTCTCTCTCTCTCCTATTTATCTATCTGCTATCTCAATTTCTTACCTCTACCGCCTCTTTAATATCTCTCGATGAGGAGATAGTCTCCAATTTTAAGGCAGCTCCAGCTCTGAAATTCAGTAAAAATCATTTCTTTCGTTTTCTTTTCTTTTTTTTTTTTTTTTAAACTTATGAAGCAGGTTCACAATTTCTCTATGTGGGTGGAGAAGTTATAACATTTTTTTAAAATCTGAGGATAAGGTAATAAAAAACGAATCAGAATGGGTACAAGGGCGCGATTTCTCAATGTCTAAAATATTCTTCTTTGTTTTGACTGTACTAAAGTTATATATTGATACATTGTGTAACTGTGTAGTGAGAAATTTTGGTTTTCGAGGTTTATTCACTTAATACATTTTTGTTTTCTTTGCAGTTGGTTGAACAGAGTTTGTTTGATTTTATTATTATTTTTTTTTTGTTTTTGCAAAATGCAAAAACTTTTTCATACCTTTGAGTAGAAGGACACAAGTCCGACGAAAAAAAATTAAAAGAAATCTAAAACTGCATTAGCGTATGCCTAGCTAAGAAGGGAGAGAGAGAGAGAGAGAGAGAGAGAGAGAGAGAGAGAGAGAGAGAGAGAGAGAGAGAGAGAGAGAGAGAGAGAGAGAGAGAGAGAGAGAGAGAGAGAGAGAGAGAGAGAGAGAGAGAGAGAGAGAGAGAGAGAGTTAGTCAGCCTCAGTCAGACAGACACGATATAGAACCATGCCATGATGATTTATGTGAACATATCTTTAAACCATTGTTGTTGTTGTTGTTGTTATTATTATTATTATTATTATTATTATTATTATTATCATTATTATTATTATTATTATCTTCTTTTGTTGCTTTTAATGAGGAACAATATTTTATTAACTTCAGAAAAGTCTGTCTCTCAACTTGCTAAAAATAAATCAAACCTTTTCATGCTATAAATCCAAAAATGTTTTTAAAGCGACCAAAAAGATGAAGAAAATCTTGAAATGAGACATAAAAATCAAACAAACAAAAAACAACAAAAAAGCCACAAAAAAAATAAAAATAAATGAACGATTGGGTTAAGCCGTATCTACAAAGCAATACTATAATTTTACGACCAATAAAAAACCGAAAGTATTTTATCCATCAACATGAATCATACGAAAATCGATAACGGGCGAGGAAACAACCTCACAACTTCCTTTTACGAGTTTTAGCGTTTATGAGGAGGAAGTAAACAATAGAATCATAAAATACGCTTGTGACCGGCGGTAAGATGAGTTAATACTAAAAATAATAATATTAATCAGAATAATACAGATCTGGACTTAAATTTAGATGTCAAAGCACTGGACCAATATCCATGATACTGATAGGTCTAGATCTAGTCTTCTTTTAATCTTCATTCTTTTTGCATAACAGTTATTGCCATGATACTTGATAGTGGACAAAAAAAAACAAAAAACAAAAACGGCACTCGTTTAGGGTTGTGGTCCCGTTTGTTTACTTGTAATAATAATAATAATAATAATAATAATAATGAAAATTCACCCGATCTACACATAATCCAGATCTAGATTTATATCTAGAAACCTTCCAAACGATCGACATCAATTTATAGATCTAGAACTTGATCTCGATCCATGATGGCTGCCATGTAAACAAACGGGATCACAACCCTTAACGAGTGCCCAAAAATCGGTAGATTAGAATTTAGAAATTTAATTCTAAGACCAGAATCTACATTTAGCTAAAAGCTTCGATTAGCTCTAGATCTAAGTGAATAGATGTGGATAAAGATCTAGATCAAAGTCTATGATGTGGTAGAGATGTAGATCTAAATCTAGGCACTTTTGTTTGTTACCCCAGGCTCGTTCACCTTAGTTTGCCAGCTTGGGATTGTTCGGCAATTTCGAATCGTGACTGGTCTGATAAAAGCTAAAAGTAAATTTTTGCATTTTAAATGTTGTTTAGCTGTATTTGATTTCAATACTGCTTTAAGTAATAAAAAATTGTAGTTGATTCAAGATAGCAAACAAATGTGAATGAACTTGGAGTAACAAACCAAAAAGCACCAAAATCTAGGTACTACCTACTCTATTCATAGAACTGGAGTACTGATAATCTAAATCTGTTCTATAGGCCTATTGGCCACAAAGAAGATGATATAGAGATGAATTGCCTTATTGAAAGGGATTTTATATCAATCAGGTGCAGGTGAATCAGATCAAAGCAAAAAGACTCGAGATCTAGAGTGAGGTTCTGATGTAGATTCAGACTTACAATATGAGGATTATATTTACATCTTGATGTCTTTTTATTTTTTGAAAAAGAAGTTCTCCAAATTTTTTTTTTATTCTTGTGAATCTATTCCAAGTTTTTTTTATTATATGGACACAATGGTTTGTATAAATATTAAGATATAGGCCTACATATATCATTAATTCAGTAGTTTTTTTTTAAGTGATAATTCATCGTTAGAAATGTTTCACACTTACTTGAGGCAGTATAAGTTTTTCTTTGGCCTGATCAAACAAAGCCCTCTTTATATTATGATAGAGGTACCATACTCATTGAAGAGTCCTTCCGTATATTTAAAAAAAATTTTTTTTGTGTTTGAAACATGGCATTCGTGAAAAAAGTTTTTAAAAAAATGTTAAAATCACTTTATATACCCATTCATTCAATCATTGGCAAAATGATCTCAAATAATAAACTGTCATCAATTGAGAACATCCCTTTAACAAAGAAGAGTAAAGCATCCAAATTTATTAAGCTTATATCTCACACGGCTGTTAAGAGGCGGCCCTTTAGTTTGCCAGACACCCGCCAGCTGCTCTCAGTAACCTGATCAGGTCATGAGGTCAAGTGCTGGGTGGAACTTGGATTTCCAATTTTCAGCAGGGGTGTTTTAGATGCATCATTTTTTTATGCTTAAACATGCATATAATTCCATTGGCTGCATCGACGTTAATGGAAAGCATATAATGTAAAGGTACCATATTCGTTTAGCATTGGGGAAAATAATGGACGTTTTATTTCTTAAACTGAAGAAATGCAGAGCAGTTTTGATGCCCAGGAATTTGGTAGACTGTATTTCATCACAGGGATGACAGTTTTTAATGACACCAAATGAAGCTTTTGGAACAATATTTTATAATGAAATTTCGCCAGTGAGTCATCATTATGTTGAATAATGCACATGCCAAACGGCAACTGCGAAGAGTTCTTAGTTCTTTAAATATCTTGATTAAATTTCCGATCCCGACCATTTTACACAGCTACCCGGTTAAGATTCTGATTCTTTGTCTCTTAAATTTACCGTTTATCTCTATATCCTCAGTGGTAGCACGGCTCTTCATTTATTGGTGCTAGGTCTTGTAGCATCATTCTCTCAAGAGGAATTTAGCAAATACAGATAGTGATCTATCAGAAAAAAATGATGAATCCGTATGGACACTTAAAGAAAATAGACTTAGCTTTATAATTTGAATATAAGTTTAGACTAAGGTATAGAATAAGGTCTAATACCAGATCTAGATCTGGAGTAATATGATCAACAGTCATAAGCCAACAATTTAAAATTATTTGGATATTATATATATGTGGCTACATTAATTTTGTTAATTTAGGAAAGCTTATAATTTTTAAGACAGCAGATCTAGTAGACTTTCCAAAACACAAAAAACTCCTGATGGAAAAAAAATCTTGTCTTCTAAGTCGTAAGAATAACGAAATGTTCATTTCTTGACAGGATCTATTTTCTTAAAACGAATCTAAGCACAAAATTTCTTGAAAAAGTAATAGCAAAGATATTGCAATCTAAAAACTGGTGAAAATTGTGAATGTCGAGAGTCACAGGTGATGCACAAGCACGCTTGCCGGCGCTGTGCTGACACAACAGAGTTTATTGTCTCTTAAGTTTGTTCCGCTCAGCCTGACAAATGATTTATTACCGATCCACCCACTGCTGGGTAGGCCTGGCTGAAACTAAAGGGTGGCTTTCAGTGGTTTTTAAACAGCCGTGCTCAAAGCATTTTAATATTTGATAAATGAAACCTTCCAATTTGTTCATAGCATGGCCCAAACCTTCACTTCAGAAGTACAGCATCATTTCATCCTAATATTGCCCTACATGAAATTGGGTGTAGGTGTCAGAGTGCTATAAAAAGAAAAGCCTAATTTAATTAGCTTTCATGAAGTGTTACAATGTCAACAATAAAATTCTACCATTATGGTGAATCAAAAACAAGTTTTGCCTTTGGCAGTTCATGTGTCTAGAACCTACACTGTAGAGATCTCAGTTTCAAAAGCAAAAGTTGCACCTTTGAAAAATTTTGAACATTCATCTGCAGTAAATCTACAGTGGAACCCCTCAAAAATCGAACTGATTATTCAAATTTCTCATTAATCGAATTTTGCGAGAGGATAGGTTATTTTTTTTTTCTCTTTGGCTTTGTTAGAGTCTGACTCATAATTCAAAGTCTTTCTGGTTCTCTTATTTTGAAGTCAATTCCACCCTAGAAAGCATGAAAAAAGTACTATATGTGTGTCTCTGAAGCTACAGCAATGCTTATCACTGCTGTAGGAGTAGGAGTGAGCTGACTCACTGAGAAAGAGTCGCCAGTACATGTAGTAACACTGATACTGGTAGCAACATGGAACAAGGGAAAAGGGAGAGTTGCTAATTGCAGGCATAGAACATACTCATCCAATGAGTCATAGGTTCATTTATGCACCTTTTTTGAAAATCGAAGTTTTAATTCATTCCATTCAATTCGAATAATGAGGTTTCCACTGTAATTTGATTTAAAATCATAAAATTGAACTGAGAACAAAATCCAGTTTAGCCTCTGTCAATTGAGCAAACTCTCTCCTTTGCATTGAAATGAAGGTTTCACTTTTTGTGTATGATATAAATTTTGTGATATGTGTCTGGAAGGGATAGTTTTTCAGTGATAAGTTTAGATCTGAATAATTTATTAATGTGTTTGAGTTTTAACAAAGAATTATAAAAATGAGAAAACTTTTTATCTAGAAGTCTATCATTTTGGCAGCTGTAAAAAGTTATACTCAAAAGGATTTTCAGGACAAATAATCTTCTAAAATTTGAGCTTACAAACTGATTGGAAATTGAAAGTGTCCGAATTTCACTTATAAATTTCCTTTGACTTTAAGACTAGGATATATTCATTACAGCCTTTAAGAGGGACATAGAAGGCTCTATTTTGCTTTCATGTCTCCACATGGAAAATAAACTTAGCCAAGTTAAGTTGTTTCGGATGTACCTAATGGAGAGCAAGGCATATTTTAAACTTAACTAGGTCTGGCCAAAGGGGAAAAGTGTGAATTTCAAAGAGCAATCAGTCTTATGAGTCAAATAAAAAAAACTTGAATCATCGCTACACGAGTTAGAAACAAAATCAAACCAGAAGTAACAGAGGAACTGTGTGGCTTCACGGAGGAAAAATTTGCAACAAATTCTATCTGCATCCTTTGAACTGTAATTAAACAGGCTCTGGAAGTACAAAAAGAGGTATGCCTGTGCTCGTTTAACTACACCAAAGCATTTAACAGAATATGACATGATGAGATAATCACACAACTAACACAGTTGAAGACAGATGGAAAATATCTACGAGTTATCAAAACATGTACTGGACACAGACAGCAGTGATGCAGTTGATGGGGAAATCATCTCTTTACAAAAATAAAGTTTGGTGTCAAACAAGGATGTGTCCTTTCCACAGACCTTTTCTATATCTCTGCAGTGAGCTGAAATGATAATTCAAAACGTAGGATATTTAGGAATTAAAAATAGAATATAGAACACAATGTAAACAACTTTAGATATTGTTGAAGAAAGCAGAAAGAAAGGGTTGGAATTGAATAGCAAAATCTGAAAAAGACAAAAGTGTTGGTCATCACTCAAAACAATGAGTGTCCACGAATCAACATCTTTATCAACTGGAATAAACCTAAGTGTAGGAATCAATTCAAATGCTTGAGTACTTTAATAACAAGTGATAGAAGCAACAACACTGAAATAGCACAATATAGATGAGAGGCCTGGGCAATTTCAAAACAGCTACTGCCAGAAACTAAAGGCAATGGAAATGTGATTCTTACAGAGAATGCTACGAATCTCATGGACTGCGTAGATATCAAAACAAAAAATAGTCTTTCAAAGAGCTGACACAACGAATAAATAGAATAACAAAGTAAACTGTTAACGTTGGGCAGCATTTTTCAGCCCTGTGGAGAGTAGAGAGAAACTGGAACATCTTGTGACATCTTAAATGATTAAAAGAAAACACAGCATAGGAAAACAAGAAAAGGGTCTCTGCAGACCTGTTTGAGTTAGTGGCCTCAAAACACTCTTTTTTGCTACAAATATCACAGCACACCTGAGTACTGTTCTTCTTTATTTTATTTTCAAGCACAATTCTTTCTCTTATATAGCCATGAAGTTTGTTCTTCCTGGAGAGGGCTGAGAAGGGATACATGTTGCTGCTAGGCCCAGTCTATTATACATATATATTCTTTCAGTGAAAAGTCCGTATTGGCTAATTTCAAAATATACTACACAGCTGTATGGAAAGAGCCTAAGCAAGTATTTGAAAACTAGTAATTGGTCTAGGAACTTTCAGTGGTAGTTATATATATATATATATGTATAAAAGAGCAATGTTGAAATTAGATATGGTGTATCAGTAGAAAATGCACCACATATAATTTGTGCCTTCTAAATTAAGTGATAATGAAGCCAGAAAAAATCATCTGAATTATCTCTGAATCTTAATGGACCTACTCAGCAGATGTCAAAGGAGAGCATATTGTTTTGCTTTGGATACTGTTAGGTAAATGTTTAAAAAGTTATTGTCACAGTGAAGTCAAAGGACACCAATGGCACCACAAAACCAAATATTTTCAATGTCAAATCATGACACATTTGATTATTGTAAAATTCTTTATGAGGATTGATTGTTTATCCTTTTCATGTAAGTATATATAGTAGAACATAAAACTGGAAAGTTAACTTAAGACTTAATTTTTAATTGCTAGTCTCACTTCAATCAGTTATCTATATTTTTTGTTCCTAAGTAGATTAGTTTGAATGACATTATTGCTGTGTTCAATGATACATTCGTACATTTAGGAATGACGATAGATTCTCTGACATCATAATACAAATGTATACATAGCTGGAGGACTCAGTACATATTTCAGTCTGTTCATACTAAAAACCAAAAACTTTTTTTTTTCTAATTTAATTAAGTGGTATATATACATATATATATATATATATATATATATATATATATATATATATATATATATATATGTTACTAGATTCAACTTGAATCAAATATGGAGTATAAACTCCAACTTGTCAATCATAAATGTTTACATTTACCCCTCTAGGTTCAGAGTCTGTTTCCCTTTTTTACAAAACAAGCATCCAGATGAGTGGGAAATACAAGATGCTGCAAGTCTTGATCTAGACCCAATTTTTACTAATAATAGGTATAAAAAAAATTTGGGTGTTGCATTGCATTGCTAAATATCATTTTCCAATTTGGTCAAAACTGAGTTTACAATAAGGATGTCTAGCACATCTAATGACATCCCTATCCACTCTTGATGTTAATTTGTGCGGAATCTTTTTATCTGTTAATTTCTAGAATTGTATACATTTATATGTGACCTGACAATGTCTGCTCAGAAGTGCCAAGAAAAGAGCAAGAGCAGGCAAACTTAGTTTTTCATTTTAAAAAATTAAAAAATGCTGAACTATCTCTAATAAGACTAATTAGAGTTATCCAGTTGGTTTTCATATATGCACCTCTCACAGTTACAAGAAAATTATGCTGTCTGATAGTTATTTGAGAGTCATTAACAATTTTATACTGTGTTACAAGAAAAAGAAGAAAATGAAAGCTGCATCAAGATTTTAAATTGCCCGGCATACCTGTACAAATATTTCATGAAAAAAAAACAACCCTTGAACTTGGATGTGGATGACTTGTTTATTTTGGGCAATTCTGTAATTAAAAGACATCCTTTGCTCTTCAATACTTTTTTTTTTCATTTAAAACATTATTCTAAAAGACTTAAATTATGAAAATGTATTTTGTGTCTTGTTGAAAGATAGTGGCAACCCATTCTTTGGTCCGCTTTTGCATAAGATTAGAGTTAACAGCCGAGACCTAAACTGCAAGACAAGACTTTTCAGCACTTAAAAAATAGTCTTAAGGCTAGAAATACATTGTTACAGTGACAGTGTTTCAATGATACCTCATTTTACTCTAACTTTATTTTGATAGAAATGCGGAAGCCTAGTTTTTACTGAAAATTTTTTCATGAGAATTTTGTGAGCTAATAATAATTTTTCATGAGAATTTTGTGAGCTAATAATTCATAAAGCTAAGTGTGACATTGAATGGAAGGCTGTTTCACTTTCGTCTTTCTTTATTGCCTATTTTTACCATGTCAAGTAAGGGGAAAAGATCACCTTGCCCTTCTGCATTTAAATTCATGCGCCTCATGTTTTATTTTATTTGCATTCTCTTCTGAACCAGAATTCAAGATTTAAACAGAACCAACCCAAATACCATGTGACATCTGTGCTTGCCTGCAGACAAGCTGAAATATTTGAATGATTAAAAAAAAAAATTATAAAGAATAAAAATAAACTAGCAGCTGTATAATCAAAGTGCAATATGAAAAAGCAACTACACAGTTAAACCTATCACAGGCTCATGGTAAAAAAGTGAATTCAGGTGGCGTTTTTTGATGGATATTAGAATGGAAGTAAACCCTACCAACGTCTTTAAGACATCACCAGTTCGTCAGTCTTCTGACAGCAACCAAACCAGGCAGACAGGGATAACAGACTCTATGGATGGCACATCTATAGACATAGATATCGATGGCACAGATGGCGTGAAACGACTTGTAGGAGTCACAAATAGTAAGTCACTTTATCTTTAATGAGTAAAAGATATTACTACTGTGACTTCATTCAAGCTTGGGGTGATTTTCAATCATCTGTGTGTAGCACCCCTGTCTTTGTTTTTGTTTTGTTTTTCCCTGGTTTCTTTCACAGTGTTAGTTGTCTGTTGTCAGCTGAAGTATTTGGACATTGGTCACATGAACTGAGTGTAATGATAAGTTCTTAATATTAAGTTGGTGAACAAATTCATCTTTACTTTTATTTCTTTTAGGTTTTCCTAAAACTTCAGACAATTCTATGCATGCCCATTTTCATATTTTTGTTGTCCTTTTGGCAGAGTTTTAAATACATTTCGAAGCTATGATTGTAAATTTTTACTTGATTTTCTTGATTTGCAAATTGTAGTATAGCTATTCAGTATATTTACAAAATTCACTGTAAATAATTTTTCAATGAAAGTTCATCTACTTAGCTAACACTACATCAGATTGATCAGAACGTTATTCACAAATGTTGACTATCAAGTAACATTTTTCACCTTACATTCATTGTACATTTTGTTATGATCATTCTGTTTTTCATAAGTTTCTTTTGAACCCTGATTAAGGTTTGATGATCATCAAAATTTCATATTTATGACAGCTACGTATAGAGATTAATAGGTATATAGCTACACACAAGGGATGAATAAATAATCGTGATAGTGAGGCAAAATGAAATATGATTCTATAGTATTTTTAACCTCTCTGCGGTCTTTATTTTTTTCAATTGATTATCATGTATTGCTGATTCTTCTTTTTGAAAGCACTTAATAATGACCAATTTGTAATTTGCTATATTCGGTTCCTCTCTTCTTTCTTAACCTTTAGAGATCAAATGGTTGAACGGCAAAATGTGTATGTACCATTACAATCAAATTTCTAGAGCAATCTTTATCTTCTTTTTTTTTTTTTTTTAAAGGCTGCCTTTCAGAAGTAGCCTGCATGTGCCTGGCAGAGTGTAGACAATATTGAGCTTGTACTAGAATATTTATACTAGAATGGCAAAAAAAAAAAAAAAATGAAGCATGTGTGGATCTACTGTCAGAAACGGACAGTATTGTCACTGATGCTAAATGTGTAGGAATCTTATCTTGTTGGATCTGTAGTAAATGCAACTGCTAAAAAAAAAAAAAAAGAAACGCTTCTTTTTCATTTTAGAACATCTTTCTTCTTCCTGTTCTGTTTTCAATGAATGGTGCTTTCACTCTTAGTAAACTGGTATTGCTTCTACATCTTCTTACTTTTTTTTTTTCGAATTTCATTTTTCCTTTCCTATCTCTTTTGAATCTCGCCGCCAACTCATTTTTTTCCCCATGATAGTTTTATATTTTTTTCATTTGCCATTCCATCCCCTTCTTATTTTATGCATATTAATCAGATTATCTTTCCTCTTTCTTCTCATTTTTTTTTTCTTTTTTGCTTCTCTCTAGCTCTCACTCGGATTCTTTTTTTTAGAAGTTTAACGTGCCCAGTTTTTCGAAAAATATTTTTATGGAAGCACTCTCTCTCTCTCTCTCTCTCTCTCTCTCTCTCTCTCTCTCTCTCTCTCTCTCTCTCTCTCTCTCTCTCTCTCTCTCTCTCTCTCTCTCTCTCTTTACAGTCACACATGCGTATTTTTGGATCCTTTGTTATTGCCAAGTTGTCCTCTAAGTGCGATGTTTTCGGTCTTCTGTTTGGATTTCTCTCTCTCTCTCTCTCTCTCTCTCTCTCTCTCTCTCTCTCTCTCTCTCTCTCTCTCTCTCTCTCTCTCTCTCTCTCTCTCTGTTTTATTGAGAGTAAAAATTATTAGGCGAGATAAATGTCTGAAAAGTGAGCCTGATTTGAAAACATGTGTTGGATTTTTTTAACCAGTTGAGAGTATGACCAAAAATTAAAAAAAAAAATTAAAGACACAACAAGTTAGCCAACTTACCACGTCTTCCATTATGGAAATCACTAGAATATGATATCTAATCATTTATTCATTATCTCGCACCCTTCACGTGCTATATAGATTATTGCCCAATACATTATTAACACATATTCAAAAGCTTTTCCGAATCCTCAATATAAAAGATATCTGATGACGCTCGTTTCCATCGCGATATAAACAGAGCGATTTTTTTTTTTCAATGACTTTTTGATTTCGGCGCAGTGTGCTCCTCAGTGCAGCAATAATCTACGCTCCGATCAGACGCTTTGCTCTGTGATTGGTAATTAAACTGTCGCTGAAACACACGGAACAAACATTATTATTTTATCATACTGGTTTGGAGGCGGGTCTGTGCATTTCATACACACCTATGTTTTTAATAATCTATTGTCGTTCGTTCTTGGGTTAGTTTTACGGCCGCCAAGCCTCCTGAAGAATTTTAATCGAATACAGCGAGGTTTTTCGGTCAAGCGAAAATTGGTCTAGTTGATGGCATCCGACTTCAAGACCAAATGATCGAATGGGGAATCGAACCGGGGCAAAATATGACACCCCAAACTGAAACTTGGGACTTGGGAATTATTGTTTTTTTTTTTTTATTCATTAAAATGACGATGGTGATGAAAATAATAATAATAATAATAATTTTATGCTGAATACGGCATGTGAAATAGTATTTTTCTAGGCTTCTTGTTACAGCACTTTATATTCTGACCTGGCTTCCGGAAAATTTTGTTTTCAATTTTTGCCGGGTTTTTTTTATACTCGTAAGGCATCTTGTATAAGATACAAAATATAAAATTGCACCTCATATAAAATACATAGGCCTACATGTATTGTAATGAGGCATATGTGCCCTTCCTTAATGCCATATGTAGTGTTCATCGATTTGCACTCCTTTTCATATGAGTTTAACCCTATCTTCCTGTTACTCAGTTACAGTTTCTCTATGTTCAATATTTGCATTGTCCACTCTGCTTAATGGGGCGGAGATCACCACCAGCATAACAGGTAGAGACTGTTCCAATATGCATTGCGCTCTTTGGTTCAGTGAAAGTCCTACGCCATGAAGGCGCTTACTCTCGTTTTTTTTTTTTTTTTTTTTCATGTGATGGCGTTTCGAATTTATAAAATTAAAAAATAAAAGAAGAAACTAAAAAGTTCAGCACTAGCTAACAAATTTTGTGAGTCTTTTGTCTTTTATTAAACAATAAGTCCCTAATTCTGTTCTATTCCACTTTCACTCGTTTTCGAGGTTGCCTTTCTTTTGCCACACAGGTTTTAGTCGGTTACATTAAAAAAAAAAAAGGTCTGTTGAGGGATATAATAAACTGAATACACTTTATCCCCATTGAACTGTGATAAGCGGCGGCTGTCAGACTTAGCAACAAATACTCCACATAGACTAGCGTTTGCCCAGGAGTTTTTCCCGAGGGAGCATCTACCCACGTCTGTCATAGTACGATCTCTCAGCGGAATCTGTAGCTTCGCTACTGGCCGGATTGCTACTGTACTATTACGAGGCCTACACCTTTGTAGATCTGGATTCTAGATGAGGCCTGACGTATTGCGGTGTTTCCCCATTTTGTTTTTAGGGCTGGATCGATCATTACTTGCTCGGCCCTGACAAGCCAAAGTGAAAGCACGCTCAGCGTTATGATGAAAGTCAAGCCAAGCGCCTTCAATTCCTTAGCACTGATATGCTGGAACCGTGTTGTGGCCCCTGCAAAAATAAAAAGGCAAACCTTATCGAACTGATGGTTTTTTTTTTTTTTATTTTATAGTCTTTCGTATGGCGACAAATCTTTTAGAAAAAATAATGAGGACAGGAAGAAATTTTTTCTTGAGAAGCTGCTTACATTCTTTATTTTGACTTTGATTATTAAAACTTAGCGCTGATAAAATTCTAACTAATAATAAACATGTGTGTGATAATATCGCGAGACATCAATATCGTTTCTCAATGAAATCGAGTATTTTTAGAGTATAACAAAAGTGTCATGCAAGCGTTCCTCATATAACTAACCACTAGATGACGCACTTAGGCATGTTGTTATTTTACGTGGAGCCTAAGGTGTCATGTGAAGGTCTTACAGCTAAGACTGGTGCTCAGGCATTTTTCTTATCCGTATGTTTCAAACCATGACCAATCCAATCTAACACACTCATGCATTGAATAGATTTTAGATGATTATGAAGAATAGCAGTCGGGATTGATAGGAAACCCACCCACCTATTAGCCGCTCTTTTTATTCCTTTTCATTTCTCCTTTAATTCTCCACCCTGTATAAATTATTTTTAGAACGTTTGTCATTGTTTTCACCTATATTATTGAGACCAAAGCACGGCACAAGTCGCGACAAGTACGTTTTGATACAAGTTACAGCATAACAATGGTATCTTCAGAGATCAGCTAAGCATTTTCAATGTTTGGAACGGATGGTAATCTTTCTAACATACATGATTCTCTCTTCCCCCCCCCCCCCCACTCTTTCTCTATGCTCGGGAATAAGAATGAAGAATAATCCTAATCAACCAATCTGAAATAACGTCCTAGACAATCATCATTGATGTGAATTCATACTGGTCACTGGCGAATAAAATCACTTCTAAAATTAGGGGGGGAAATGCAACCAATTATAAGTTGTCTGAAAGTATGAACGATAGTTAGTGTGTATTATTTAAGGCAACCCGAACACTTGAAAAAAAAATCCCATTTAATTACTACCCTTCGTTTATTTGTCGAGAATCTGTCCAATCTATCGATATATCCACTAACCTCGTTCTATGAATCTGCTCGCTTGTAATGCGCTAACTGAATATTATCTGTGAACTTCTAAGGTCTTCTTATTCAATACACCAGCTTTTGCTTCTTTGTGAACGCTCACTGACACTGAAGTTCCACGCCTATCTTTTTTTTTTTTTTTTTTTGCATGCATGATTGTAAATCCCGACATTCTTTCGCATTTTGTCTCATGACACCTACTGAGTGAGCACTTGTATGGAGTTTTGCATGACTTGTAAAAAATATTGCACAACATTTACCAGCTTTGCATTGACGCTCTAAAAGGAAGAAAATAAGGAAGACTGTAATCAAGCTTGCGCTCTGCCGATGTTTCTTGTACGCGTATTGCCAATATTTTTCATATTATAAGCATAGAACAAATTCCAGCAAGCCATTAATATCCGCGTTCGTGCGGCAGATGATGTTGACAGTTTAATCCTCAATCTACCATAGCTTTATGGAATATAAACATCGTTGAATTAACTTTCGCTTGTTAAGTTATTTTAGTATCGTTCGTTTTACTGGCGTAAATGAAATATTTATCCAAGAATGACCTTTTATCAATTCGGAGCAATTTTGTTAAACTGCATTGTTGATTTGAAGGTTGACTATATGTATTAACCTTTCAACTGCCGCCAGCCTTATTTTGTCCTAATAAAACAAAACATTTTGATAGCAAAGAACAACTTTGTTCTGTCTGCCGTCAGGTGGACAGTGTAACTGATGCTTTAACAACTCTAGAATCAGCAATAAAACCTACTCTTAATAAAGACTGAGGTATTCTTTTCTCGTAAGAACAGTAACATCAAACAAACTGATTTTTAAAAAAATAGATAGTTCTGCAATACCTGGGTGATCTGAACGGAAATTTTCTTTGAAACATTAACTCGTAAATCATTCTGCAACACGAGCGCATTTCTGATAACAATAAAACAATCTTATTCATCGATCGGCCTTAGCCCTCACCACTTTTTAAATGACTCTGCAAGGAAAAAATTATTTAGGTTTATAATTTTTACAACATATACGAAAGAAAATGAAACCCGATGCATGCTAGTGTTATTTAGAAATCATCAACAGCAAAAGGTATTTAAATTTTATTATCTGAATATAGGACGATAAAAATCAGTTTGTTTAGCTCTCCCTTCCTTCATCGCCGCTGAAGAGAGGTTAATCCGTCCGCCCCCGTAGATGGTGGCTCAAGAAAAGAGAATATCCCTCTTGTTCGAAAAGTCTTATTGATTTCTTTCGCACGCTCAGTGAACCTTACCTTATACATATTGCATATACAGTACATATATGCCCAGGCCGAGTGTACGAAGGACTAACATTCGTGCGGTATTTAATGTCACTGGAGGCTCGGAGGCTTGCGGTTCGTTTCTACTTAAAACAGCGATACTAATAGTGATTTGTGTGTGTTTGAAAAGAAACGTCAAAATTATTTTTCTCACGCAGTGACTTATTCTGCAGTTTCAATTTAGCTTAAGAGTCTAACATATAAGAACCGTGCGATTTAGAGATGGTGACTAATTTACTTGCTTCTGTACTAAGCTTTGTTTTTCTTCTTTTTTTTTTTTAATTTTATGATTTCACAGTGGTTCTTTACAGTTTTTTGTATTTCCGTATTTTTGATGCACAAAATTAATTTTGTAGGCAGTAACTTCGTTAGGGTTCTTATATGTTTGGCTAACATAACATTATCAATCTGTTCTGTTCCATTTCAGTCCATCTTTTTTTTTGTCGAGGAGTAAATCAAATTGTTCTTATTTAAGATCCTACAGTGACTTACGTGTTACTGCAGGAATGTAGTGTAGTTTAAAACTAGTTACTTCAAATTCAATACCTACAAATCTGAAAGGAGATCTTCTATGTTGCAGTTAATCAACTTTCTGATATAAGTTTGAAGGCTGTTATATGCTAACACGTCTGTGGCCTTAACGTAGACAAAAAGAGTTATGGTAATGTTAAGCGTCAGTGCGCAGGCGCTGTGCATGGTTGTTCTCTTTGCATGCAAATTTTTTAGACGGGCTGTTATAATTTCATGAATATTTTGCATATGCATGCACTGTCAACTCTAACAGGGAACTGCGCAACAAAATAATACTGATAACTTTCACGATCGATCGGTGATCGAACCGTGATGTAAATCATTAACCTTAGCCTATACTCACGTGTTGACATTTTTTTTTTTAAATGAGGTGATTGTCTGAATTTATGTGTTGCGAATTTAGAAATGTTTACATGAAGGTGTAACTGTAAACATCAAGAAACAACCTCCTCAGACATTAGCAGCCTAGCAATGACTTGTAACGCCGGTTCATTAGAATACATTGAAAAACATACGATCTGGAGAAAATACATTAAGTTTTCTTTCTTTATTCTAAATAAGTTTATCCATTGATAAAAAAACAACAACCCGTAAGTTTGTTTACACTTTCCGCGTCCAGTAATGCAAATTATTTCGTGTACACCAGCGCTGTATATTTATTTATCCCATTTAATTTTTAGCAATTAATATTGTTACTTCTTTTCATGTTCACGTTATATATATATATATATATATATATTTTTTTTTTTTTTTTTTTTTCCAGCTGAACAGTTTTATATCGGTATAAGCCCTAAGACAGATTCAGGAGAACCATTGTTATTTCTCACATGATCTTTATGCAAGACCCGCAGGTTGTAGATACGCTTTGATGAATTTGCGCTTTGCAAGACTCGGAGGTTATTATTCCCTGTTTAGTAGAAAATGGAAGACTTTCTTAATCTTATGTCCTGCATGCAAACTCTACAGCTGGTTAATATTCCTTCAAACAAAAATTGAAATAATTCTGATTTAGTGAAAAGCATCGTTGGGCCATACATACATTGAATCTTGTTGTCGATGTCTTCATATGCAAATTCTCGCAACCGCTAATTACATTTCTGTAGATAAATATTCAAAACTCTGAATTATGTAACGAGGCACTTTGAATGTTACTGCATTTATAATTCAATAGTTGTCGAAGAATATGCAGCTGCATAGTTATCAGAACTAAACGAGAATACTGATGGTTTCACAGGACGATGGAAGTCTTCATAAAACACTGTTTGTTGGTTTATATTTAAAATAAAAGAAGGGCTTTAGTTTAAGAGCAAGAACTAAAGTTTAATCCGCGATTTCAAGATTTTAATTCTCATTGCTAAATGAGGTCATACCTGTCATGGTTTTATATGGAAAGTTTTCGATTTATATATATATATATGTATATATATATATATATATATATATATATATATATATAGATTTACGGCGCTTTTTCATGAATGTGTGTCTTTCCTTCTCTTTCATTCACCATTTTTCGCTCTGTTTTTGTCGAATTGTCTATCTTTGCTCTTCTTAATTCTCTGTCCCGACCGCTTTATATGAGATCTTGATGTAAGTTTTGTAGATATATAGAAGTGATTTAGACTGCGTGGTAGTGTGTGGCATTACTTTGGTGATATGTCGATTTCTGCTATCTTTTGTAATTAGTGGAGGGCACCATGCCCCGCCGGCCACTCTATGTGAAGTGGTAAATGTCGAAATCAATAAATGTTTGTGTGTATGAGAGAGAGAGAGAGAGAGAGAGAGAGAGAGAGAGAGAGAGAGAGAGAGAGAGAGAGAGAGAGTGAGTGTGTGTGTGTGTGGATGGGCAGGTCTCAGGTGGTTTTACATTTTCACTCTGTGTAAGGTAATCAATCGCAAATGGAGAATTTGGTAACGTTGGAGGGAAGATACAAGTTGTGGTTGTTATCATTCGATTTTTTTTTCGATCGCGAAGATACCCTTGCCTACACTGATCTCGCAATGCCTTTTGATATTTACCGATATTTACGGGTGGCCAAGTTTCAATATCTTGAGGAGGTTATCGGTTTGTCCTCCCAGGTGCTGTAAGCTGTTGATATGAAAATTGTAACAGCTTTTGTTTCATCATATTTCTTTGTATTCCACATATTGCTACCAACTCTACTACTACTACTACTACTACTACTACTACTACTACTACTACTACTACTACTACTACTACTACTACTACTACTACTACTACTACTACTACTACTACTACTACTACTACTACTACTACTACTACTACTACTACTACTACTACTACTACTACTACTACTACTGTTATTATTATTATTATTATTATTATTATTATTATTATTATTATTATTATTATTATTATTATTATTATTATTATATTGTAATGAATGTGTTGTGTGTGAATAGTGATGTACCGGGATCAAACTGCATAATTATGTTTGTGTCTGTGATTAAGAAATTGTAAGTTACACAATACAGCAGCGACACCTCCGGCTAACTCTCCCTTCAAACTCAAAGGTATGTGCGGGCTGCGGCAGCCGAGAAACCTCTGGTCCTGGTGTCAGTGTTTCTAACAATGCTGTCTCTGGCACCGCACTAATGATGATGCCAAGCGTGCTAGCCTTAGAGCCGACTCGAGCCTCTCAATGCCCGCATTTTCATTTTTTATTCAGGCTCCTTACCCTACGGGTGGATGAGTGAATGAGTTGTCTATGCGTGTGCGTGCCGCAGGCCATGAGTGACGTTTGATCTTCATAAATGCTTAATGGTACACACGTCAGTACACAGTATAGATGTGTTCTAAAATGTGAGCAGGGTTATTTATTATGGAGCTGGAAGAGAAAAAAAAATACATGATAATATAGTTATTGCTTTTCTATTCTAGGTTACCTGTACATTTTTGGGTATGTACATTCGGCTGTCCTGATCCAAACCTAGATTATTCAGACACCGTGTCGGTTGCCGACACTGTCAGAGACTGGTATCACTAGCCACACTCTTGACTCAGCCTACTGGGGCTCACCACCTCTGTAGCTCATGCTGCTGCCAGTTGCTCTGTTTTGAAGAGCAGTGTAGAAGTATGAGCGCTCGATCGTGCTCTCGTCTCCTCAGGGTTGACGGATGAGCTTATCTCTGTTTACATCGGAGCTTCCGTTCTCTAATCTTGTCGAGGAAAGTATGTGCTTCGGGGGCTGTGCATAAAACTGTGTTCATTTCTCACAACTTTTTTCGTACTGTTTCAAGGTTGTAATTTGTAGATTAGGTTCCAAAGTGTAGATAAAGTCGTTTGCTCGTATTATTTAAGAAAGAAAGAATGTTTTAAGCTTATGCCGAATAGAATAGATCTTAACTTGGTAGCTTTTTGCGCAAAAGAGTGTGATAAATTCTTCTTTCTTTACAGTGATTGCTTAAGAGCCTTTATTGAGTCAATGTGCCCTTCTCCCCTATCCCCCTTTTTTTAGAGGATGAAGGTAACAAAGGAGAAAAAGAGAAAACTCAGAAATAATCTCCATGTTATTTTATAGGGTCATCTGACCAAAAAGTTACACATAGCATTACATCTTGTGATGTCTTCAAAAGTTCTTATCTCCGATGGGACAATATCTTCAAACCGGTATTTTATCTTGCAAGCACCATAAACCGTGCTTCAAATGAACGTGACAAACCCACATAATGTTATACCGGACAAGCATGAGTGTCGTGAAAGAGGGTGCTATCGTTGTAAAACAGGATGCAGAAAGACTTGAGATCTTATTGTGTGTCACATTTTTTTTTCCGAATAGCTTTGAAAGCGGCTCTAGATACTTAATTACTGCAGAGTAAAATGTTAGATTTCTCGACATAGTTTATCTTTTTTTTTTGTCTTGGCGACTCGTGATCAGTGCTATGTATTCTTTGTATTAAGTTGATGTGTATTTTAACCTTAACAAACACCTTAACACGTTCATAGTTTTCTAATAACTATTCAACGCAAAACAATGAGCCATTCGCGAAGAAAGCAAATCAAAGCAATAGCATAAGGACTTTGCAATGTCAGTTTTGAAGTTTTTTCTATTACACATGAGCGAGCGTTAATAATTAATTTCTCGTCCTTCAAATTCAATGCTAGGACACCAAAGAAAGAATAGGAGAGACGACATGTAGTGGTCTCGTGATAAAATCGATTCGATGCCGAGCAAAATAACTCTTTTTTTAGGCCTCCAAGCCTCCCACAAGTAAGGGAGAGTTAAGATTTTTTTTGCCTTCCATGTTTTGCAAACTCCCTCGCCATAACATCATTGATATCTGAATCGTGTGTATTAAAACTGCGTTGAGTGTATGAAAAGTCCAAACGAGATCATGGTGATGGTTAAAAAACAAAACAAAAACGAGGCAAAATAAACTTTTTGGCGACCAGTGAAAGCATACTGTGTGGAAACTATTAGCGGCGATCAAACATCTTGTCAAATCATTACATTTTTAATGCATCCCATCCTAGAATATATAAAGAAACTAATTGTGATTTATCACCTGAGCCAGCAACACCTTGTGCATGTTTGTTTTACCTAAATTATTTGTTTGGATGCAAGCTCTGACAGAAGCTTATTTAAAACACTATATCTTTTCTGCTGTTTTTATCTTAGTTGATTAAAAAAAAAAACCAACTCGCATAATAAACTTCCTTTAGAGAAATACTCAAAGTAAAAGAAAAAAGCAACGAAAGATTATTTGGTCTTTTTGAATATTAAGATGATTTTCGAGACATCGTGAGAGAGAAAAAATATAAGGCGCTACAACAACAGCAACAAAATGAAATTGATTTAATCCAATTCTGAGTCGACACATGATTGTTAAAAGTTGGGCGTCGGTATTACTAGCAGGAAAAAGTAGAGCAATACATTCGTTAGATTCTAGTTTATTCCAAGCGAAGCGCAATATCCAATCTCTATAGGTTGTTGGCTTTGTGTCAAAGGGGGAAGGGGAAAACCTATCCACCCTGCACTTACTTTTTTTTTCAATGTTGTGACTTTATCTCGCTGTTGACGGTGGGGTGGTTCTCAACTGTAATTTGCCTGACGGCGGCATGTGCTAGGCCGGACGAGGCTTCAAGTCTCTGCTTAGTGAATAGTTCATGTAGATAAGGAAAATCAGTCATACCATTATGCTTTAGGGTAATGCAAAGAAAGTTTTGCATTGATGCCAGGAGCAGTTTTTACCAGTCTTTTGTTTAGCCGTTGTGGAGGGGATGAATTCATCAAGTCTAAGGAAGATGGTTGCAAGTAGAGAAACACGTGGTTCAAGTGTTTGGTTTACGTATGTACTGCGAAGTGGTGTACTTAAGATTACATAATGTCCTCCAAACATCTTTTATTTCTTTGCTAAAAAACACTTAAAGTAGATGCGATGGCGGTAGCAGCAAATCTAAGAAACAAAAACCGAACTAAGTCAACTCTGTCAACGCCATCATTGTGTTTCGGGTGCCACAGCCAAATGACAAAAAGAGTAAAAAGCTTATTCAAAAACCTCAGATTCAAGACCATCGGTAGCAAACTCGTTTGTGATGAACTTGTCATTGTGTGTTTGGCAGTTTTCTTGTTATCAGTCAAGAGCATGCGATCACAGAAAAAGGCCCACCGTTTGGAATTAGATCTAAAGCTAATTTCGGCATTTATGGGCAAATTGGCCTACAACTATTAGGCCTAACCTTCTATCTCATTTTCTTTGGTTCTCACACCATTTTGACCCATCCAAAAAATTGTTGGTTGGTATGCGTCTTTGAAAAAAGCATGACACTGCGGACAAAAATAATGAAAGCGATTCATGGCGCGGGTATCTTTGTTTCACCCTTTTTATTTTCTCTCATGTTGGTTAATTTCTATCCTTGGTTCTCTCTTAACCAGCCCTTGTGACTCATGGTAGACTGGGCCTGGAAAGGAGGCCAATCTATAGCTCAAAACTTTTTATATCGTGCTGAAAATCATGATTGGTGCTCCTTAAATTAACTCTCTTTAGTCTTTATTAAATAATATAGTGATCCTCGAACCACTATCTTTTCGGCCTTTGACCCAGCTAAGGGGTTGTAAAAGCACCAGCTTTAGGATGAAGCAATGAAATGTCGATAATGTTAATATATAAACATGTGGCTCATGGAGCACTCATGATCGTCTTATTGGTTACGTTGTCGATCTTGTGTAACTTATTTTTGACTGGACTTACTTGCTTTACACACCCACAACTTTAGAGCTGGGCACCTCAGCCATCTCTTTAATCTGTTCAGTTACACTCATTGTTCTTGATCCCTTGAGTGATTCTCATTCCTCTGTGCTTTACTTTCGCAGTGAGAGCTCGGTACGGATTGAGACAATATTCTGGGTTTTTTTTTTTAAACTTTGACCTCCCTTCTAAAGTTGAAATACAAACAGCATCAAATATTTGATTGTTTATATTTCTGTAAGCAAGGCTGCTGTTAAAGATTTTCTGTTTTACTTGGCAGATCAGTAAGTTGACCCGTTACCACCGTCTGTGAATACCGTAAACGAATCGTTCTAGTCTCTTACAGTATCAGAGCTACTTTTGGACATTTAAAGTCAAGTTGAAGATTTCGTCAAATAGTAAAATTACTTCGTAAACACACTAATTTTGATCTACTAACACTTGGCTTGAAGATTGTCCTTTTAATCGACAATCATAATCGTAAGCTTTTTGGTTGGTTTCTTTTTATATTTTTAGTTTTCGCTGTGCCTCATGCCATGTCACTCTTTTTGCCATAAATTTGAGATGGAAACAAGGCAAAGAGAGGGGAGGGAAAAAAAAACAATTAGGAAGATGTTTGAATGGCAAGGCGGCCCGCAAGTGATAACCGAATGAATCGGTCGATACGTTGCGCATTGATTGGGGGGAAATTTGCAGAGTGAGCTATCGGCAACATACTTTACGCCGTGTTCTAAGCATGTCGATACACTGGTATCATGGAGCAAGGCGAAAGAGCTGAGAGATCGGTGGTCTTTTTTTTTTTTATTTGTTTTGAATAGCCAATAATCGTGCAACTAACAATAAGGAAAGGGCATAATCTCCAGCGTATTGAGCGAGGGGATTGTCTCTCTTCTTTCGTGGATGCTTAGTGGAATTGTTTACAGTTAACATCTGAATTTGTGCGCGCTTTGGTGAACATAGAGGTAAAGTCTAAATTAACGCCGCATCAGTTAATACGTATAATAAAACCAAGTCGGCAATAATATAGGAAGATATTTATGGTGCATCTTTTATCGTTTTTTGTGTCAAACATGGTTAAATAATATAAATTTGTTTGTTGGTGTTGATCACAGTATCGTTAAAAAAAATATTAGACAAATTTGGTGAAATCATGTTTTTATAGTGGTGTGTGATTTCTTTAATGCTAAAACTGCATTAATTGTTTGAGGCTGAAATTTTCGGTACGGATTTATAAAATCAAGGATATGGATGACCCCAAAGCAAAGTAAGATTTGAGCTTTGCGCTTTGGATGCTATTGTTGGACATAACCAATTCTTTGGAAGCACCCATGGACTGGCGATATGGATCATCACCTTCAGTAGAGTGTCAATCGGAAGAGAAATGTACGATCTAACTGGAAGAACATACCATTTTCATTCCTGACCTTAGAATATAACGTCTTTTCGTGCTGCGGGGTGAAACTGAGCAGTGATCATCATGGCGTCCAGGGCAACATCGTTTATAGGTAATTTATATTTCAGTTCCTAGATGTTCATTATGACTTATCCTTCCACTTTTGATTCTGCTTAACAGCTGCCACTACCACAACTACTACTACCACTACCACTACCACTACCACTACTACTACTACTACTACTACTACTACAAATACTACTACTACTACTATTACTACTACTACTACTACTACTACTGCCACCACTACCACTACCACTACTACTACTACCACTACTACTACCACCACTACTACTACCACCACTACTACCACCACTACTACTACTACCACCACTACTACTACTACTACTACTACTACTACTACTACTGCCGCCGCCGCCGCTGCTGCCGCTGCTGCTACTACTACTACTACTACTCCTCCTCCTACTACTACTACTACTACTACTACTACTACTACTACTACTACTACTACTACTACTACTACTACAAAGGCTACTGATAATTATTAATATTTATTGTTATTATTATGATTATTGTTATTATTATTCCGATTCCCCGTATTATTATTATTATTTTTTTTTTTTTTTGCTTTTGTGTAGAAAGTCATTGGCACGTATACAAGTAAAGGTCACTGCTAGTCAAAAATAGTCCAGGCTGTAATTATTATTAATTATATATCTGCCAGGAACAGTCGGTGTTCAATCCTTGCGGCTGTTGTGGACATTACAGCTGTGTGGCTAGCTTGGCTCTACATTATTTTTAATGCTAGTCAATGCTAACAGCTTTAAGCTTGAACGTAGCTTTTGTGCTATTTATCGCGGAAAAAAGTGTGCCTAAGGAAAAAAGAAGTTTAGAAGAGAAACCTCTCCTTACATCTGGATCATCGTTATCATTGTTATCAGTATCAGCCTTCACGCGGTCCCCTTACATACTATGTCCTAGTTTTTTTTTCCACCACCATCATCCTTGTGGTGAACCACATTTTTTCCCCTACCCACTCTTTTTTTTCCTTTTTCCTCCTGCATTTTATCATTATTATCATTTCTAATTTTTATTACACATCCTTCTGCCGCCTGTGTTATCATATTTATCCTCTCCAACCTCACTGTGTGGCAATTTGAATTTGATAATACATCATTGTTTTCTCTAGAAGCTTTTTTCAAAATCGTATCCTGGCCGTTTTAACTAAAAAAAAAAACCAAACAAACAAACAAACAACCGAGTTATTGCACAACGCGTTTTCCCATTTACAAGTTCCGGATATTTTAACAGCAACATCTACATATACCATGTAAGAAAGATCAATACAACCGTTCGCAAACCTGATACTAACCGAACCCGCAGAGCGCTGTACCTAGACCGGTTAGATCAATAGCCTTTGTTCTGCATGATTGAGTGCAGGAAGAGAAACTTGTGATGAAAGATGCTCGGCGAGGTGCTCACCTGTGTTGACAACAACCGAGAGGTCGTGGTTTACTACTTTATGCGTGACGGGGCCGGCGGTCAAGTGGAGTCGTTAACGCTCAACGATCTTTGAGGCGAAAAGGTTTTTAGGCTTAGAGAAAACATTGAGACGACGCATCAAGCTGTTGATTTTTTTTATTTTTATTTTGTCATGTTTGGTTACTTTTTTTTTTTTCTCTCACGGCCTTAACATTTATTCTCTTTGGATTTGTATTACACGTTGCTTTTTAAGTATTTTTCTATACCCAAATGACTGGTATGTTGTATTAGTCGACCCGTGAAGGGAAATGTTCTTTAAGTTCTGAAGAGAGATCAGAGATGTATTGATGAACATAGGTCAAGCCATTCATTATTCAATACACTTTGATTGACGAAGTTCGCGTTCCATGACTTTTTATATCTTTCCTTCTTTCTTTCCTTTTTTTTTTTAATGTCTTTTTGTCCAAAACCCCGTTCACTCACTGTGATCACTACTTTTATATGTTTGCCTCTTTTTACGATTACAGTTACGTAGATAATGTTTTCTTTCTCTTTCGTAAGCTCAAGGCCAAAAGAGTTTGGTGCTCTTTTGTACGTCAAATTCAAGCTGATAAAATCTTAATGACTTTGTTGAAGGTTCACAGAAATTTTTTTAAAAATTTTTTGATCTTGTAAATAAATTTCATATTTCTTTGAATTAATAGCCTACTCGTCTCCCACAAGGCAGGAAAACGCAGCAATTTGATATCAAGCATTTGTTTGTCACCGTAGTCTTGGTGTAAGCAGGTTACAACAACGGTTAACTGTCTTGTCGTTTTTGTTGCATTGAAAGACCATCGGTTCTCGTCAGAGTAATGTCACAGGGCATTTCGAGTTCGTTGATCGGGAGAGAAGGCGTGATGTCACTATCGGTTCTTAACAGCTTGAGGTAAACTTGATCTCCCACTTAACTGAATTTCTTATGTAAAAAAAAAAAAAAAAGACGTCGTGGCAACCCACTGAATTTCGGAGACTTGAATCTTTCTTGCAGCATATACAGAGCTTAAATATGACAATATATATATATATATATACACACACACACACACATATAAGTTGTTCGCAAAATCCTCGCTCAAGGCTGTCGTTCGATTCACGTAGATCGGAATCTCTCTCTCTCTCTCTCTCTCTCTCTCTCTCTCTCTCTCTCTCTCTCTCTCTCTCTCTCTCTCTCTCTCTCTCTCTCTCTCTCTCTCTCTCTTCCCTTTCTAGCCGTTTATAACAAGTCTTTTATTCAATCGTTCTAAAATACGAGTTTTCGAAAAAACAAAAACAAAAAAAAAAACAACTGAGCTTTACCTGCTTGTGACTGATATTCAGCTGAATTATAGACCGTGAGTCGCAGTGCAAGATATGGTATCTGTGTGTCCTGGTTGGGCTTACTGGAGACTCCGTATTTGACACCTTGAACAAGTGGGTTTTAAAATACTTTTTGCGTCGTGCTTTCTCATGTTAGCTTCATGATATTTACTTGCTGTTTACTGAATCAAATGCCAATGTTATTTTACTTGGTCTGCTTTTTCATTCCTTACTATTCATCAATTGTTTGGAACCGTAGATAGGAGACTGGAGTCACATTAGTTATCACTGGCTGCTGCTCCTTTGTTCTGGAGTATTGATTTTTCGTGTTAATCTAGTAAGAACTATCGCATTATGTTGTGTAAAGGTAGACAATCAATGACCTGGCGTTGATAGTTTTCAATGATTTCATTAGTAGCACGCGATGGTTTAAAACTACTTTATGAAAGGTCCCTTCTTTACATTTTTATTTGTTTATTCACAAACCTTACTCTGCCAATCCACCAGTTACAACATTATTCATTAGTATAATGTTGTTAGTTATTATTATTATTATTATTATTATTATTATTATTATTATTATTATTATTATTATTATTATTATTATTATTAACATTATTATTATTATTATCATTATTATTATTATTATTATTACTACTACTACTACTACTACTACTACTACTACTACTACTACTACTACTACTACTACTACTACTACCACTACCACTACCACTACCACTACCACTACCACTACCACTACCACTACTACTACTACTACTACTACTACTACTACTACTACTACTACTACTACTACTACTACTACTACTACTATTACTACTACTATTATTATTATTATTATTATTATTATTATTATTATCATTTTCTCAAATCCTTACTCACATAACTTTTTAAATCCTTTACTCAGTATGTTTCTTTACCATTGCTCTCTTATTTTGAATTTTTTTTTTTTATTCATCTTCCTTTTCTTTGTTGTCATCAATTTTTAAACTAGGCCCTATCTCTTGTCCCGTCCTCTCCACATCAAGAGGTATAGCTTAAATCAAGTTAAGGCGGCCATGAGGCAAATCGATTAAGCCAACTCGCTCGCTATTGATTGGTCCGTCTGTTCTGTCGCCGGTTTTTCTCGGCTTTGCTAACCCTCCCGATTCTTTCAGAGAATCTCCATGTTGAGATCGATGTACCTGATTGTTTAAATTTTTGGTGAAAAACGAATCACAATTTCTTTCTTCTTTTTTTTTTTTTTTTTCATGAAACTGCCAAGATGAGGAACTTACGTGCAGCCTCTAGACAGAAACTAATGAAAAGACATGAGGCCTAATTTGGATTTTGTCGTCATTTGAACACACACAAACTAGTTACTTCAGTTCCTGTTTATTAAATGCTTTGGTAACTCTGCCAGTATGTTTTCCAAAGAAAGTTTTGTGTCCAACTGGCAACAGAAATAAGCCTGTGGCATACGTCTAACTGTTCATCACCGTGATAGATAACGGCGTTCAAACTCTCGTTTTGCCGGTAACAGTTCCCGCATCTCTTCCTGTTTACGGTACGACACGTTGGCAGGTCAGCTTTTGTGCTGTCCGTCTGTCACTGATCTTCTACGTTTGTTGGACAAACATCTTGCTGTCTGCCTCCTCTCATCTTGCCTGGCTGACAGGAAGTGTAAATTTTGTTTGGCCCGAGCTCCTCATCTGATATCTTCACATTGATTAATTTATAGATGCTAGACATTACGTATATTTATGTGCAAATGGGGGTTTTAGACGCCTGCTTGGTCTAGTTCCTTTATCTCTGCCTTTTTCACTATTCTCACTTTTCGCTCTTTCTTTTCCCCAACCTCACTCTCTCCCCAACTTCGCTCTGCCTCTGCCTGTGTGCGCCGCCTCCCCCCCCCCCCTCCCCCCTCTCTCTCTCTCTCTCTCTCTCTCTCTCTCTCTCTCTCTAATCTGCCGTCTCTAGTTGACAAGATTCTACTTGTGTTTCATTGACCACACAACGAAGCCCTCATATAATAGGAGCTCGTTCACTGTACAGTTTCCATAGGAACCATTCGTGACCAGTTTAATGAACGCAAAGATTCTCCAATCCTTATAATGGATTTAGCAGACACTCCGATTAGACCTTGCTTTGTACGTTTCTCTCTTACGTTTACCAGAACAATTTTTATCCTTCGATTCTCTACATGATGGATGGCATTGCTGTTGTGGTCTTATTTTAAAAAGACATAATTTTTAACCCGTTTCCCCTCGCTGAGCTAAGCCTCACAGAACAGAAACCAGTATCATCCACGGGTTATTCATTAGATCGAATCTGCAACGTAAAGTACTTGTGATTACGGTGGATGGGGATGGAAGGGAGAACCCAAACAACAACGTGAGCGCAACGCTCCCTAAGATTACAAAAAAAAAAAGTCTCGACTGGCCCCTTTTGATGTCCGCGTTTTTTAAAAAAAATACCTCTGCATCAAAACGTATCGGTGAAGCTACCGCGATAATTACAGACTGCAAAGCAAATTCGTTCGCCAACCAGCGACGCAAGTCTCCCGTGAGAACATCAGACTGTGCTGCTGCGTGTGCAGTTCTCTCCGAAATATGCATTGATCCTCATGGTAATTAGATAACTGAACAGTTCAATCCATTTACGGACTTGGCCCTCTCACAAACACGCAATTTCTTTCAGAGGCTTTTGCACTGTGTTTAAAATGTGTGCTGTATGACAATTCCATTTGGTTAAAAATCCTCATAGGTCTTTTGGCACGTTCTTAGGATTCTTTTCGCAGCAGTGTGCCTTTACACGGTAGCCGTTCATCTTTCAGCTTTTGCTCATCGTTCATTCTGTCATCAAAGGAACCATTAGTTCCTATTCCCAGCACGGCCCAGCCTTGAGAAAGCCCAGCCTAATTGATAATTTGGCGGTACCCGTGGGTGTTAGGGCTTATCCTGCTCACGGTTCGCATAGCCTGGTTCCTCGCCACCCTCTCCCCATGGGTCGCGTTTGTTTTGTTAAGGTGGCCTTCTGCTTTTTGTCTTCGAGAATGAGAGAGAGAGAGAGAGAGAGAGAGAGAGAGAGACAGAGAGACAGAGAGAGAGAGAGAGAGAGAGAGAGAGAGAGAGACAGAGAGACAGAGAGAGAGAGAGAGAGAGCGCTTTTTTTGAATCAAAGATAATCAGATAAATCGATATTAAGAAAACTCCAGGAAATGATGCTTAACTCGTTTTAATTCAATGTCAATACGACGCAAACTTGTGCTCAATAACTCAATTACCATGGGAAAGACTTTTAAAAACAAATGTTAAATATATTCTTTGCGTTTGTTAGAGAATCATATCTACTTTTTGAAAAGTTAAATTTAATCTTTTGGTCACTATCAGATTTAGCCGATAGCGTTAACATTGTGGTACACAATGCAAAAATCGTTCCTTTTTTATACCTATATAGCACTTAAATAACATTGATTTGAGAATCCAAAGAGCAAGATAATTGTGTGTGTATATGTATATATATATATATATAATTTTTATTATTATTATTATTTATTTATTTATTTTTTTTTTTTTTTAATCGGAGAGATCAATCTATTTCTGAAGCGTGCGCAAATCAGGCATGCTGCCTGACATGGTGTTTTGATTGAAAAAGTAAATAATTGTATATGGATTGTATTGGTGATGGATTTTTTTTCCTGCTATTTTGTTTTATCTTGCCTGTCCTCTACTCGTTTTCTGATGAAGCTGCATGAAACGCGAAACGTTTTTATGTTAAATTATTATTTGTATTGTTGTTTACTTTGTTTGTTTTTAGATATGAAGTTTTGTGCCTGTTTCTATTAAGCTTTTGATTGGTTGCCTCTGATAATTACAGCCTGCCCATAGAAATGTGACTTCTAGCCTTAGAGCAAACAAACAAACAAGGCATAGTTGAAACAAGAAAATGCCGTTGATCGCGTAGTAAAAGGTTGTGACCGACTATCGGGCTTTGAGTGTTGTTTTTTTTTTAAATTGTTTTTATTTTATTCTTAGAGTATAGTGTAGTAATCTCTTTTTATCGTAAACTTTGGTTAAATGTTTGAAAAGTCTTATGGGCTTAAGCTTGTTTTGAAGGAATGTCTTATTTAAAGTGTAGGCACATTTAAATCCTGTTTTTAAAATAGTTGTCTTCGACCTTTCATGGAAGAAGAGTTGATAACTCGATTAAAAAAAAAGAGCTTAGAAACTTTCTGACGCACCGTAGCCTATGTTAGAAGCATTAGTTTATGATCGTTCGAAAATCGCATTATAGTATTTTACGTTATTGGCCTAGCTTAAGTGCAGTAATTTAGTTCGGTTTATTTTTCGCTATTAGTTCTAGTTATTGGTGTAGTTTACAGTGAAGACTGTTTTATTCGAAATAGCATTCAGTTTAATATGAAACCGCTACACAAAGTTGGAGCCATTTGCAGATTTGTCCCTGTTTGGCATAGTTCTGTTTACTCTGAAACTGTTGACAGCCATCTGTAAAAGGCAATTACGTATTATTTATGATGGTAAACTATTGTCCTTTCATATCAGTCCGCCATTGTTTAGGGCCGTGACTAATTCACCATACCGTCATCATGATCTGTTGCTCAATAAGGCTAATTGTGTCAGGGGTGCAATCCCTTGTTTGCCACCATAGCCATAGTTGGATCATTCCATCTCTGTGTGTGTGTGTGTGTGTCTCTCTCTCTCTCTCTCTCTCTCTCTCTCTCTCTCTCTCTCTCTCTCTCTCTCTCTCTCTCTCTCTCGTAAATTTAACGTTGGGGCTGTATTCAGTGTTTCTCAATTCATTTATCAAATACGTTTGGCTTTTCAGTTCTGTTTCCAGTTTTGTTTTCCATCGCTGTGTTTGCTGCGCCGATGGCCAGCGGTAAATCCAAGCCCATACGCTGTTTGAACAGGATATGTCGATTGTGCTGTTCGAATATAGATACCAGTCGTGCAGATCGTGCTCAGTATTTTTAAATGCCTTATCGCTGGGGTAAATTTCAATGGGATGCCAAGGAACGATCTGACATAAAATATGTGAGTGGACTGTAGAACATTTAGTTGATCTTTGTGTGAATCTTTACAAAAGTTGCCTTCATAATATAATTGTTTTTCAAATTGTGATTTAAATTAATAGTATATTCGAAACTTCGTGGCAGGCAGGAAAAACAGTGATGCCATTGCTGGTTCTAAACAATGAGAGAGGGACATACGTGATCCGCTTTTGATCCGCTTCAATTTTATATCTTCTAGAACATGCCGTCCCGATGTCAGCTTGTATGCAAGGTTTTTCGTGTCGTCCGGCAATCAATTTTATGTCTTCAGTGATTCTCGTTCTGTTTTGCTTTAACACAGATCAGAATTTCAAACTAGTCTCATCCTCATCATCAACACGTGCTTTTTCTCCCCTTTAATTGTAAGATTCCAAAATAAAAATTTTCCCGAGCACGCTGACGTCAATGGCACCTGTGCACGCGACCTGATTTTACTCTATTTTGAAAAATACATGTCTTCGAGGTCAGCTGCCAAATTTCACATCATTGTAATGTTACGATGTCGCTTCCATTTTTATAGCTACATGTATTATGCTGCTGCCATTTCAGAAGCACCGTCTTATTTTGTTGTCATTTGTCTCTCCCTACTGCCAATACAGTAAACACACGGTATTGTCTCATCCAGTTCTCAGCAAAGTGGGCTCTTCTGTTGTTTAGCGGTGCGACGAGGAAAACAAAGTTTCTGTTTTGGATTTCTTGCTCTTTCGCTCATAACTTGTACAACTTTATTTAGGAATATTTATCATTATGACACTCTGCCTGTATATATGTCGTTCACACATTTTCACTCTTCGTGAGAACTGACCATCTGGAAATGACCGTGACCAATAATGGTCTCATGACAACCAACACGTGTGACTGTTTGCGCTTGTGTGTGTGTGTATGTGTGTGTTTTTCCCTTGACACTTGGGATGATGCAGGTTAGGTTAATCAGATTATGGGTTTTGATCTGCTAAAACCAAACATGATAAGCGCACGCTTTATGGTTAATAAGATGGCAAGGTCTGAATTTTCCGTGTATTGTGTGTGTGTGTGTGTGCAGACATAGGGCACGGCACAGCAACAGTCAGTCGGGACATAGATGGACGTGTTCAGTTCTAGAATCAATACCTTTGGCATATTCTAGCGGCTCTCCATTGTTTGAGTCAAATTCCTCACGGTGTTATTTTAATCAGGGGCCCCGAACCTGAACTATAATGCTATGCAAAGAATTTTGATTTTGTCCTCAATGGCCACCTTGTCTGGATACTTCACGTAAGAAACTTTTAGTGTAATTGTGGCCCTCAGAAACCTGTCACATATAATTTTTTTTTTTTAATATTTATCGCAGTCGGCGCGAATATTTTTGATGGATTAACCCCGCTCACATGTCGTTTGGAGAGGCTGTGACTCGATTCGCTATGTCCCAAGGATACGGGACAAATGTTCAAAATCTGGATTTAGCTATCACCAACCCCTGTAAGTCATACGTTTGGCTGAGTCGGATTGCTCCGCTTGAGTCTAGAATGAGATCATGTGTTTTATATTGTCGTTTTATTATTGATAAAATTGTCCTTTTTTATGTATAGCTGCTGCTGATATTGGTGTTGTTAATTATCCTCTTCCTTTGGGTTTTCTTAACTATCTCGATCTTCTTTATACGTCAGCGTCGTAGTCGTTATGTTATTTTAGTCTTAACCT
The DNA here is from genome assembly GCA_033675545.1 of Elysia crispata. Lineage (NCBI taxonomy): Eukaryota > Metazoa > Mollusca > Gastropoda > Plakobranchidae > Elysia > Elysia crispata. The sequence goes on along the minus strand of JAWDGP010007412.1, from coordinate 2,292,001 downwards.
GTCGTCGCAGTTGTCATAGTTCCAATAACTGTTATCGATCTAATGTACAATTTTACACCTTTTTCATATTTAGGGTAACTCGGATGTTTTGTCGAATTGAGTTAAAATGTGCGTTATGACATAGAAAAAAAAACTTTTTTGAAAGATGTTTTTAATTCCTTATCTTCTCTCTCTCTCTCTCTCTCTCTCTCTCTCTCTCTCTCTCTCTCTCTCTCTCTCTCTCTCTCTCTCTCTCTCTCTCTCTCCTCTCTTTCATTTATATCGTTTTTGTACTCTTTTAGTAGCAATCTATAGTTAGTTGTTTTTCTTAAGACCGAGTTTGTTAGAGTGGGATGTCAAGAAATTTTTTTTGCTCGTTTCATTTTGTTTCAAAACATGTTTTGGGAAAATCAAATCAATGTCCATCCCAACTGCAGCGTAACTTTAAAAACATTTTTTTTTCTTTCTTTTTTGTTGTTGTTGTAATTATGAAATAGTAAATAGTTTCCCACTTTGAACGGCTTTTGAGCTGTATATCGTTCGTCTCTGTCTCTGTTTAGTCTCGACGGGTTCGGTATGATTCAATGAAGGGAAGCCTGCGACACACTAGCGTCCTGTCCATGGCATGATGACGAAAATTAGGATGTATGCTCTGTAACGCTACCTGTAAAGCTGCGGCTCCTGTGAGATTCATTAACTCCACAGCTTTTGTTTTTTCCTTTTGTTTTTCATCCAACAAGCTCTGATTAGGCCGGGTATAGCCCCAAGGCGAGTCCATATTCTCTTTCACCGACAACGGCGCGACTGTAACGCACGTTGAAAATTTTTTTTTTTTACAGCTCTAGGGACAAGCATGAAAAAACAAACACTAAAAAGCGTAAACAAAACGAAACAAAATCCAAGAAAAACCCAGCACATTTTGTTCGTAGACGCGTAATGTGAAATAGCACAACGAACGCCGGTAAATAATTTTGGGGATGCGTGTTCAATAAACTAATGGTTTTCAGGGCATCTTTTACTTGCGTAATGGTTATCAGCTCAGTTCAACCTCCGTCGCAAGTTGCATTGAGGTTTAGACCATTTATGTTTAAAAAAAAATGAAAAGAAAAGAAAAAAATATGATGGCTTGTTTGGTAACGACAAACTAAAAAACGATCCATATACTGAGTTGTGATAATCTAATGAACTGTCTGTTATGAGTGTTGGGCAACTGGGCGATATATGAAACAGATGGACTCGCTTATCAATGATATTAATCTTCTCACTCTCATGTGACGGGTAACGGTACTAGAGATAGGGGGGTGATATTTTTTTTAACTGTTTTTGTTATCTTTGTTTTGTGTACGTGCAAATGATACCCTATATCCTTCATATGATCGGCTTGACACCCAAACCATATTCCCAGTACAAGTAATATTTTCTCTTTACTTTCCAATGCTACTAATAATTCCTGTCTCTGATATGATTTGGTGTGTAGAGACGGACCAGGCAACGTGATGTTTACAACAACATCTACTCACAACATACATAATTGTGCGTTATGTGATCAGTAATGAAGATAGTTTTTTTTTTGTTTTTTGTTTTTTTTTAAATCAATGTACTTGATTATAATGATCTCGTGTCCTCATATCTCTTCCCCCTCCCTCCCCCCCCCAACCTCTCTCTCTCTCTCTCTCTCTCTCTCTCTCTCTCTCTCTCTCTCTCTCTCTCTCTCTCTCTCTCTCTCTCTCTCGTCCCCTACAACCTTCCCTTTTGTCATTTTTTTTTACTAATTTGCCAACATCTTTGGCATCAATACTGAGTGAGAAAGTTTTTAATTTGTACTCTTTTTGCTGTTCCCTATGAAGTCTTGGTTATCCCTTCAAATCGTATCCGTTCTCTTTTCCCTTGTCCAGACTACCAACATATGCCAGAACCGGAGCAGGATACACGTGCAAGTATCGGGGATACGGGCAGTGACACAGGCCATGTCAATCCAGAATCCACCTCCAGTCATCACAACCACAGCCGTCAGATCTTCATCAACTCTCCGCAACAAACTCACTTCTGCTCCAACCAAATCAGGTGCCTCCCTTCTTCATAGTGTTGCTATGTAAACGATTTTTGAAGTAAATTGCACTTTTGACCGTTGTGAATGTTCCAATGGGCCTGGAAATTATGATTATAATTCAAAATACCTTCGGACTGCAATTAGAGTTGGGTCAACATGGTTTTTAAGCTGTTAACAGAATATCTAAGAAGATGTAAGTTATTAATTCTTTTTGATTACTTTGGTTTAGCTATATGTCTGAACATGTCGAAAACAAATACATTTTTCGGAATTGATATTCTTATTCCCAGGAATCCTTTAAATTGCTTTTTAAAACTTTTTTTTTCTAAATTTTACATCTCCATTTCCAGCACAGCCAAGTACAACTTCTTGACATTCCTACCGAAATTCCTTTTTGAACAATTCAGAAAATATGCCAATATTTTCTTCCTCTTCATTGCTTGCATGCAGGTGAGGCTTGCCAAAATATGGTTTGTAGAATGTCTTGTTCTGTGACATCTTCTGCTCTACTTTTTTCAAATGCTCAGGATGAACTTAACAATGTTCTTAAAATGACATTGAAAATTACTATAAAACCTTTGCTTTTCTTTTAGTAGGTTACATTAGGGGTGTGATATTCTTTAGAATAGAAATACCATGTAGCAAGCATAGTTATCCATTTTTCATACACAAAAGAAATAATTCACTTGTCCACTACTTTTGAAACAAGATAAAATGACTGAGGCAATGGAAAAATGAATATTTTTAGTGTTCCGCTTTTCATATGTTTACACTAAATACAGTGCCACCTCTTCATGCCTATATAACAGATTAATGACATCTTCAATTGTCATCTTTTCAAATTTTCCTTTCCTTTTTTTTTTATTGTAATCTGACTTGCAGCAAATTCCAAATGTTTCCCCCACTGGACGCTACACAACAGCCATCCCTTTGCTTCTCATCCTTGCGGTGTCTGCTCTAAAAGAGATTGTGGAAGACATTGTGAGTGACAGTTCAACTGTTTTAGGAGAGTTTGAACCAGGCTCATTCTGGAGTCACGGTTTTATTTTGTGAAAATGATGTCTAGCTTTAAGTTTTTCTCGTGTAGATCTTTGACTTTGGGTATGTTACTATTAACCTTCATTCTGATGAGAGCACTTTTTTTTCTTTGACATTTTTTGAAGCAAGCTTGTCTTTTGAGGCCCATTGCTCAGAAAAAACTATTTCATTGTCCTGCTTTTTCTTTTTGAAAAGGAGTGTGGAATACACCATATTCATTCTTTAATACAACAATCTCTAAAACATACTCATCAATTTACTCACAGGAGCCATGCATTTAAATGATTTAGAGTTCTTATTTAGTTATTTATTGCTTTCTCTATTATTACAGAAAAGACACAGGGCAGATGGAGCTCTTAACAGTAGAAGGATTCTAGGTAGGTACTGAATCTTTCCGAGTTGTCTGGTCAATTTGTTTGTACATTACATATCTTATATACGGTATTCATCTCAGTATGCTGATAATTAAGACCCGAGATATTACTTACTTAAAATATCCATTGATGACAAATATGATTGATTTAGGTTAAGATATCTATCTGCCATTCTGTTTTTAAAATCAATTATGCTGCATCCTTTCAGATAGATTTTATGAAGGCATAGAACATAAGTAGGAGAAGGAAGAGAAGAAAACAAGGACTGGTCATCAGAGAGGTTCATGGAGTGAAACTAGTTAAATGGTGTCATATCAGCAAACTTATAATCAAAAGCACATGGTTCCAGCAACAAACAAGAAGGAAATGGAACCAGATCAATTACATCTTTCTCAAATTTAAAGTGCACTTCTCTCAGCTAAGACCTTTACTTGGACGCTTTGTAGTGACCATGTTCCAGTGACTGCTAAAATCAAACTGAACTAAGAAAACCTGAAGTGAACCTAAAAAAAGCAAACATGCTTTGGCTTTATTAAAATCCAAACACAATCTTAGGGAAAATATTATGTGGCTGTTAGGTAAAGTTCAAAGTAGTAGTCACAGAAGCAGCAGTGAAACGAACAAAGAGTAGAGAGGAAAATAAAACAAAAGTGGATGGCTGAGGATATTTTGGACCTCATGAATGAAAAGAAGAGAGTCAAAAAATTATGGATAAAAATACTGAATATTGTATAGGGAAATCAGAAAAAAAAATATGATGAAGCCTAAGGGAAGTGTATCAATGACAAGTGCAGAAACCGGGGTCTATACCACAGAAATACTGATCAAACAACTTACTACAGAATTATTTAGGAAATGCCTGGAAGGAAAACCTGCTGATTTACAAGATGCTTAAAAACATTTAAAAAAAAAACAACAAAAAACAAAAAAACAAAACAGTGACATCATTATAGAAAAAAACCCTAGGCAGATGGGCAGAGTACATAAGTGAACTTTTTGAGGACCATAGAAAAGATAATAATGTAATGAGGCTAAACTTTGCTGGATCACCTACCGTGAAAGATGAGATTTGAGCAGCAACAAGACAGATGAAATCAGGCAAAATAACAGGCCAAGACAGTATATCAGTGGAACTTTAAGAAGCACTTGAAGACTTTGGAATTGATAAGATTCCAATATTTCTAAACGAAATGGATGTCAAAGGTCAGATTCCACAATAAATCTCAAAAACTATAATAGCTAAAGAACCCAGAATGTGAATTACATAGTAGGACTAGTTTTTTGAGCCATATCACCAATATACTTTTTAGAATCATGATGATGCGAGTTAAAAACAAAATCAAGCAATAAATAACAAAGGAACAGTGGGCTTTGTGGAAGGAAAAGGTACAGTAAATACTATCTACATCCTTCGAATATAATTGAACCTGTTCTGGAAGAAGTACAAAAAGTGGTATACCTGTGCTTCATTGACTACACTAAGGCATTTGACAAAGTAAGACAGGAGATAATCTCACAACTAACACAATTGAAGGTAGATTTAAAAGATCTACAAGTGATCAAAAACATGTATTGGCAACAGACAGCAGCAATGTAAGTTGATGAGTAAATCAGCTCATTTTCGTAAAATAAATTGTGGTGTGAGACAAGGGTGTGTGCTCTCCCCAGACCTTTTTTCTCCCTACAGTGAAATTATTATGTGAAACCTAGAAGGACACCCAGGAATTAAAGTAGGAGGGCATAATGCAAACAACTTGATATATGCTGATGACACTGCATTAATTGCAGAAAATCATAAAAAGACAGAAGTAATTGTTGTCCGTCAAAACAATGAGTGCCCACAGATCAACGTGTTTATCAACAAGAATAAACTCATGCAAAAGGACCAAGTAAAAAATGTTACTGGTATCAAAATAGCTAGACACAGGATTAGGTTTCTATTTTATGTCTTATCCAAAGTTTCTTCACTGCTCTGCTATCAGTAAAAAGCATTTCTAAACACTCACTTGGGTATAGTTTGTGCTGAAATTTTTCTCTATGTGTTCTGCAGTGCACCGAGATGGTCGATGGCTGGAAGTCCAATGGAGGGATGTAGTTGTCGGGGACATTATCAAAGTGAATGATGGAGCTCACTTCCCAGCTGATCTTATTCTTCTTTCATCCAGGTTGATTTTTATGCTCTCCCCCCCCCCCCCTCCCTCCCAAAATCTTGGGGTGACATTTTCATATACAAAAAGGATTGGGAAGGATGAAGGTGGAGGAGGGGAGAGAGATAGGACAGAAAAACTACTTTAAAAGCTGAGGCTTAATCCTTGTGAAGAAAACTAAATTTGTCCATTCTAAATTGATGGTAAAATTTAAAAGGATATGAATTCAGAATAGGCTAAAAATGCAATTTCTAGGATGTACATTTTCTTTTTTGTATGTGAAATAAGCTAAATTGTAGCTTCACTTTGGATAAAAGTCTCAGTAGCCTCTTTCCATTTGCTTTAGGGCTTAAGATTTCAGGGGAACAATGCAAACTATTCTTCGATTAAATAATTGTATGGCTGTCAAATTGCTATGAAATCAAGATTGTGGATCTCTTATCTGAACTTATTTAGAGGAACAGTATTTCAATTAAGTGCTCTGCAAATGGTGTTCGTATGGTATTTTATTTTCAATTTTAGCTTGATTACATTTATTGCTTACATGGGTTCTCAGATCTGCCTTTCAGCCTTATCAAAGATAAAGGAATGTGTTTTTACTGTTATGTGGATAAGGAATCTGTCACTGAGTGGTGAGAACAATAACATGAGTTTAGTGATACTCAATCCATATTGTCTAGAAATAACCGGACAAAAAGTTGAGGTAGCTACATATTTTTTCATAAATATGGAGAAAAATTGTTTAGGCATGGAATTTTTTTTTTTTTTTTATTTTGACAATATATTTTCTCTGTTTACTTTGCCTGAAGTTCAAGTGAGATATTTTACAAGTGTACTGAAAAAATATATTTTACAAAAAGATTGATATCTTGCTTTTTTAGAGACAGTGAATTTAGCATGTAAAAATTCAAAATGAGCCATGTGTATTTTCTCTGCTGTTCTCTCTAGTGAGCCACAAGCCATGTGCTACATTGAGACCTCCAACCTTGATGGTGAAACAAATCTCAAGCTTAGGCAGGTATGTTAATTTCCTTTTTATTACCTAGACTTTTATGGAAAACTGTTTCTTGTCATCTTTCTCAGCTGAAATATAAAGATCACATTTAAATAGGTTATAATAGATTTTGATATTACATTGACTTTTCACAAGCTTGTTAATCTTTGGCTTTCTACAACAAGGAAGTGAGACTTTTTGTGTTATTCTTTGAGAAGTTAGAAGTCTCCTCAGTATCCAGATGGATCTTATGCAAGTAAAAATGTGTGTCCTCTTGTCTCACCTAAAAGCAGTGTTAGCTGTTAAATTTGATCTCACACCCGCACAGTTATTTTTGACCATTCTTTTTGGTAGTTGATTATGACATGTTGAATAACAACAAACGTTTTGGATCAGCAATTGCTTTTTTGTCTCTTTGCCTCTTCACCTTAATCTTGCTTTGACAAGGCAGTGCATTAAAAAATAGTATATATGATTGCTCTATCTTTCTTCAATAAATGGATGTGATGAATATTTTTTACAAGGACATTTTCACTTCCATGTCTGTGACTCTTCCTGCTTTAGGCTGAAATTCTCCCTTGATTCTCTATTCTCCTTTCTCATGTTCAATCAATATCAGCCTTTATTTGGTTAATAGTTCTCATTCCTGAAGTGGGGTTAAAAAGTTATTAAACTGCATCCCGATTCCTTATTTGTAATAAATATTTTTTTTTTAATTTGGAGAGACCATTCGCCAAACTATTTAGAGAGTGATCATGCTGTCAGCAGTCATATCTGCCTTTCCCATTTTTACTACAAAGGTCAATTTCAGTCATGACTTACAAAGCATTTAAAATTGTCTCCTGTATTCATCCTGTAAGCTTCCTCGCACCTTTTCAAAATTCCAGTCTGATATGTAAATGTTGCAATTTTTTTATTTTATTTACTTTTAAGTTTCAAAGTCATACCATTACCCATTGATTTGCCATTTTTCCATGTTCTAAATGAGCATCACAATGTTTTATTTAAGAAGTAATCAGTCCTGCAGAAGTTGATTACTTTCTACTTAGGCATGTGGAATGAAATGGTTCTTTTTTTCTTTTCTTTTTTCTTTGTTAAAATATGAATGCATTCTCCATCTTCAGGGTATATCAGCCACTGCAGAAGTTGTGTCTGGTGACGGTCTCACAGACTTGCGGGGAATCGTGGAGTGTGAGGAGCCCAACAGGCACCTTTATGAGTTTGTTGGCAACATAAGGCTATCTGGCAAAAAGTAAGAAAATTTGCTATATGGAAGAAGGGCATACACTAAGGCAGCAGAACAGAAAAATGCAGATATAAAATTAGTATTGGACAATCATGATGCTTATAGGCAAACAATAAGCCTTTATTTTCTGTTTGTGACGAATAAAAAGTTTTGCTCATCATTAGTTGATTCGAACTGTTGGAAATCATTTGCATTACATAGAATCCAACCTATGAGAAAGGGATTTATCATCAAACACAAACTGAGCCAAAGAAATGTCCATAGGTTTTGAGAAAGAACTTTTTTTTCAATTCATATCTACATTTGAAACCCTAATTTGAAGACTATTAGAGTTATCAATTTTTTTAATATTAACTTTATATATCTGTGTCACAGTGATCAAATAAAATCAATAATTGAAAGATTCATCATATTAAGTTAAAAATATTTTGCGGCACAGGTTAAACATTTTATTTAATTAAATAATATTCTATCTTATTTAATTAATGTGCTCTAGCTTTCAATATTTGATATTAGAACTAAAAACCAGTATTTTTCAAGTGAAACCAATACAACTTTGTTAATGTTAGAAATTGTAAATTATCATTGCCAAGGGGCTATGTGAAAAGTTCATAAGGGCTTGGCGTGAGATGCAGGTGAAAAATTAAATTAGTGCTAGCAAAAAGGTATGTAAAGCTTTCTTTAAACATCATGTGCATCCAGTAAGCTATATAATCACTTGAAAATTTTTGAACATTATTGCACAAATCAATCATGAAAATTTCAACCTCTGTTTTGTTAATATTGAGTAAGCTTATTTGAGCTGAAGTTGATCAACAAGTGCCCTGGTGATGTATATTGACTATTTTTAGAGATATGTTTTTTCTAAATATGTCTTATGCTTTTAGCCCATAAAAATTTACAAAATCTTTGTTTGGGACTGAGATAAGTGTTATCATAGATGTCATAGAAGAGATTTGGTTCAATTCATGAAATTCGCTTTTGAATTTTTTATGAGAAACATTGGTTTTTAGAATTAATTTGTGTTTACAATGTATATAGATTGCATTTGCCGTTGCAGAGCGATTCTGTAACATCTTTTATGCGTCAAGATGGTTCGGCCTTGAAGTATCATACAATTGTTTCTCTCGCTCTCTATTTATCTATTTGGCTAGAGTTCCAAGGAAAAGTTTTTTGCCAGGGTTCTTCAGAGGCAGCAGGAAGAATCATAATTCAGAGACAGAAGAATTGTATGCTGTAATATTTAACAAGCTTGTGAGACAAGTTTGCCAGATTGTGTTTTAAGATGAGAAAAGTTTTGAGATTAAATCTTTTATGCTTTATGCATGATATAATAAAATAAAATCAGATATGAGTTGAGTATGTTAGTTGATACTGTTTTGAAAGTTTAGATTCTGACAGTTTCTTTATCTGGCAAACCTGTAGCATTTACTGTTCATCTGACTTGAGTTGAGAAATATTTCAATTTCTATTTGTTCTGGTTTTTTTTTTCAAATTTTATAATGGATTGGGAAATTTTTACATTCTTTTCAAAGTGCATAGCAACCAGTGTGAATTTGTTACTGAATGAAATGTACACTGCAAAATGAAAATTTGCTATGTCATATAACAATTCGAAATGTTTTAATCTTATTAAATATTACAGTCGTCAGGAACTAATGAGCTAACTTCTTCATGTGTGAGTTGTTTTTTTTTTGGTTTTTTTTATGTGGGGGGAGGGTGTTTTTATAATTGGAATTTTTTTTTATTGATATATGAGATATTTATTAGTGGAAAAAGAAAAAAAGAAAAATGTTGCCAATTGCACTGGTGAAGTATGTCTTATGTGTTCACTGATGGGAAAATTTTAAGCTGGATTTTTCTTTCGTAAAAAATGAATATAATGTAGCTTTCAGTCATCAACTTTTTATTGCTTTGTTACTTATGCCATTTATGGCTTTATTAAGCAAAGGTTTACATTGCAATAGCTTCAATTTTATCTCACATAGTCAATTCCATAGAGACAATAGAATTTATACACACCTTATGCTTTCTAATACATAACTTGGAGATTCGGCCTTGTTCTTTTAATATTTTTAGATATGAAATTATAATTTAGGCTCTTGGGTATTTGGTCATCATCAGCAGGAACAAGTGGGGGGTTATTGATAATGAAAACAGTCTCTTTATTAAATTGGCAAAATTTAGCATTTTTTTTTGTTCATGAACAATTCAATGTTGAAAAAAGATGACACAAATTGAGCTGCCGTTCTAGATTCCCAGAAGTATAATGTGTTGATTTAAAAGCTTTGTATTCTAAAAAGTACAAATTGTTTGGTGAGGTGTTTTTTTTAACAATTTGTCATCCTTAATTTTTTTCCCATACCTCTAAATCTGAAAACGAGCTAATCCAATGAAGTTTTGGTCATTATATTTTTTCAATGTTTAATAAAGTGCCTGATCAACATAAGACCTACTTTATTTCCAAATAAGAGCTACAGCTCACAAAAAAATAGATTCAAGCAGAACTTGCACAACTTGCAGGTGATTGGTCTCCTCCGGCATATTCATGGATGTATCATTAGAGATAAATAACAGTTAATGTAAATCTGAAATCCCTGTTTGTGGCAGATTAGGCCTGTTGTCAGCATATCATAATTCTTCCCAAGAATGTAAAATGAAAGTTTAGAAAAATACAAGTGAATTTCCTGTGTAATAGGAACTCTGCTGCCTGTTTGAAAACTGACTTTGTCAATGTTTTCTGTTTTGTTCTTTGAATTTCAAATGGATTTTTTTCCTGATATTTTTAACTCTTTGAATCCAAGCGGCCACAGAGTACGGCAGATCTAGTTTCAGTTTTGGACGTGTGGCCATAACCTGAGGCCGCTAGATAGAGTCTTTATAGAGGCTTTTATTTTATCGCCAACTATACAAAGTGAAGTGAAAGGGACTTACACCGACTGGGGACACTTACTCTTCAAAATTGTGTCTGGAAGTGAATTTAGATCTATATAATATCTATTCATAATAATTACACTGCAAGGAATTAAAATTAACAACTCCTGTACTGTAAAACCCTTCGTTTTAGGGGCTGTCCAAATGTGAATTTGGGGCATTTGAGCTAATTGATGAGCAACCAATATCAAGAATCCTTAACGGTTTCACTCATTTTCTTGTACAGAAATAGGCTGGTGGAAGAACTTGTCTTGATGCAGTTTCAAATCAATTTTTCACCCTCTATGACCTTCAAATGGAACCAAAAAAATGTCATGAAGATAAATGTGAAAAAAACTTCACTGACATATTAAAAACTGTAACTTTTCTTTCTTTTTATGCTCATTTTTTTAGGACAGCATATTGGTAATTTCCAGTGTTGCATCGCTGTTCAGAAATATTGGTATCTTACACCTCCATTCCCCCTTTTTTCTCAAGAAAGGGTAACTTAGGAAATATTAGAAGTTACAGATAAACTAGAGTTAGCTCAGTATTAAATATAAACTAGACTTTTACCATAAAAGACATATTGATTTTGATTTCGAGCTGCAAGTCATGCTAATGATACATTTTTGCAGCATCTTATTGCTACTGTATGTTTTGACTAAAGAGGCTATGGTTATTTACTCATTTAGAACTAAAGCCCCATTATTTTGTTTTTTTATCTCTGAACAGAGCCATCCCTCTTAGTCCAGATCAGATCTTGCTTCGTGGTGCCTGCTTGAAAAATACATCATGGATCTATGGTAAGTTAGCATAAAATCTTAAAGCATTGATTCATTTTCTGAAGTATTCCTCCCAAAAATTGCAAGAGTGATCATTCCTATACTTACTTTCGGAAAAAGAGAAAAAATAGCCCTTTTCATTCACACAAAATTATTTCCCAAAATCTCATTTCACAAAACAGGTGGCTTCTGACTTGTAGTTGATTAAGAGAGATAATTCAAAATTTGAAGTACAACTTTGGTATAGAATATTTCAGAGTATTTTATTTGCTAGTCTTCATATAGTGATCTTGAGAAGGCCTGATTAATTTGCTCATTCAGCTTTTTGAAGGTCAATGAAATTTTAAAAAATTGCTTTAAGTTAAATGGTGTCTTGATGATATGTGAATATGTTCAATGCATGAATGTTAAAAGGGAAATGATACAATCATATTATATTTACATGTGATCTTTTTTTATTCAGGATATCAGATTTTTTTGTACAACAGAATTTTTTTTTTTTATCAGAAAATTATGGGGTAGATTGAGATATGGGTGACCCATACTTACTTTGGAGGGAGAGAAATCAGTATTTCTTGTATAGGCTTTAGGACAATCATTATGATGTCTGACTATTTTGATTGTCCTCAGGTTTGGTGATCTACACTGGCCATCAATCCAAGCTGATGCTCAACTCCACCACCACACCACTGAAGCGATCCAACGTTGAGAAACTGACAAATTCACAGGTAGGCTGATTTTTTTCAAAGGTTGTGCTCATATAACCCATCTTCTTTTTCTCTTATCCCTTACTAGGCCAGAAATAGTTGTTATAGCAATGTGTGATCTTTCCACCAGTTATCCTCATTTTTTACTTCAAACTTAATCTAAGGCAAACTTACCTGTGAGACTCCATACTGTTTCTTATATTGAGGATTATTCAAGAATGGATTAGCCTAATTGAACTCTTAAACTTTTTGGAGAATCTGAAGGAAAAAATGCAGTTATCTTTCGCTAAATGATATTATTTTGCTTTCTTATGAATATGGAATATCACTGAGGGCACATTTTCTATGCTGTTGCATTATCTGTCTTTAAATAATCCAGCCTGATAGCTGTTCATGTCTTATCTCTTTTTTAAATTGAAAACTCACCTCTATCTCTCTTTTCTTTAGTCAAACATTTTTCTTTCATTTCTATTGTTTATTTCTGTTTTTGTCTTTTTTGAAGTTGGAAAAATGTTGGAGTACAAAAAGTGTAGTGGGCTGATGTAAATATTTGAAAATTTTTTTCAATGCTTCTTCTCCAGAGAAAAAGTATAAAAGCATAATCAGAGTAAGAGTAGATAGGTTAAAAAAAAAGTGTTTGTTATTTTTTTTTCACACTAATCTCATATTTTCATTTCATTATGTTCTCATAATATTTAAAAATGAAATGATCATGCACTTAAAAAGCAGCATCTTGGTTTCACATTTTCGTTTTTTTTGTTTTGTTTTCTATAACAGCTCAATTTTGGACAGGTGCTGCTCTCCCAATCATAAAAAAAATATCAATAATCAAAATCTGCTTCTAAATGGGAAAAATTGTTTGAAATCATTTTTATGCAATTTTTTTTTAATGATATGAAATTATTTTATCTTTTGAAAGTTTAAGAAATAAAGGAAAGAAAAGCTTCTACTGTTATTCTGAAGTAAAATTTAGGACCCTTAACTCATTTGGGATTATCTTCAAACATGTACTGACCTCTCTGATTTCTTTTCCATTCAGATTGTGCTGCTATTCTTGGTGCTACTTATTTTGTCACTGTCTTGCTCTGTCCTGCACCATGTATGGGTCGATAAGAACAGCCACACTCACTGGTACCTTTTTTATGAAGGTGAGAAAAGATTCAAGGGTGATATACATATATGTTTTTGAGGGCTCTGCTTTGTCATTATATATTGAGTTTTGGGATTATGAAAGGTTTAGAAAAACAAATTTTAGTTTTCTTGTATGTGCTTAATATCCTTTAAGGATCATCTGTATTTTTTATGATGCTGAGAGGACAGCGGGAGGAGATTGGAAGAAATGATGCAATTATGCATCAAAAGATATGCATAGATTTAGAAGATAAAAAATAAAAAGTCGTCTGGATGGATGGATTAGTAGGGACTATCAACCTCAAGATGTTTAATAAAGAACCCAAAACATCTGTATGAACATGGTAAAAAAGTTCTTTGCTGCATACGATTTCTGAGTCAAAAGCATCAATTTTGATGATTTTACTGGATTTTGCATCATGCTAGATGTCTAGTAGTATTAGTTAATTTTGATTTATTAAGAGAGTGCTTTTCTGTGTGGAGAAAAAAGGAAATAAACAAATTTTTTGCTAAATGGAATGGTTGGAATAATCAAGATTGATAGGAGTATTTTATCAAACTTAAAATTTAGGTAAGGTTAAAAAAGCCGGGGAAGGTGAAAGTGTGAGCTATTACTGTTTATAGAAAGCAAATATGTGAAAGGTTCTGATTTAATTTAATATATATTTTTTTTAATGGTTATAATCATAAATTTTCTAGAGCTAAAACAAAATGGCTTCTCGGGTAATACCTTATTCAGTTTTACTTTCATAACCCTATAACTTTACCAAGATCAGTGTCTTGCAAACAGGCTAAACAGTCGTTTGTTTGTTTTTTTTTTTTGAGAGGGGGGGGGGGTATTTTTAAATAGTGCTTGTAAAGATAAAACATCAGATTACGGTCAAGGAAATAGCGTGATAATGGGATCTTATAACAACTTATATCTGTATCAATAGTCAGAGCAGTAAGAGTAAGCCAATGGAATTGCCAAAATGCTTTTTTCAGTTTCAGGTTTTAAAATTCTTTGAATGTGTTCAATTATTTATCATTTTTTTTCATAAACATGCAACATATCTTCATATTCAGGATGGGAGCCATTTTACCACAGTATATAAATGCTGTTTTAAAAGTTTATGAATTTAATTAGGAACAAATAAACTTCCTGCAATGTTTTCCCAATATAGCTTTAGTAATGGAACCCCATATTTTATTCCTGCAAAATGCATCTTCCAAAATCTTACAAAATAGTAGTGTGTGTTTTAAATTATCACAAATTCAAAGATTAACTTTTTTTCTAATAATTGATTTTTAATCCATTTTTAGTCCAAGTGATCATATTTATAGACTGTAAGCAGATGACGGGGCTGGTTGCAAGACTTCTAACATTACTTTCAAATCTGGCAACTTTTCATTAATTAATGGTTGCTGCTGTTTTAACTAAAAGAAATTTGTGTTAATATTCATTTGTCATTTCTGATATGAAAACTTTGTTCAATTTTTTAAACCTAATATAAAATCTGAAAGATAGGAGTCTATAAGCTTATTATTTTATATTTTGCTCTCCTCTAACTGCCATGTATAAATAATATTTTTGAAAATAATTACTTAACCAAAGAAAAAATAATAATTTAAGGTCTGGGCTCTTTATGTTCAGTTGTATTTGTATGCTTTCTTTTGTTACATACCTTTTTTTTTTTTTTAAAGTTGGTCTTAATTTTATATGGCCGATATTGTTGTGCTATGGAATCTGATTTTGTTAATTTGTAGAGTGTAAAGGTCTCTTTGGTCTATTTTTTCCATTCAGTATTTGAATCTTTTCTGAACATTAATATCCAGAGAGCAAAAGGGGGTGGTTAATCACATTGATACAGAACATGTTATTGGCAATAGATTCAGAGCTAAGGCACCAACCATTTGAATTATTTAGGGAGCAAAAGTGACATTAACAAGGGCAAGATGAAAATAAAGATATTAAAATGCATGTAACAGATGATCATATAGATGTGATTGTAACATTCCAAAAACTCTAGCTCAATTATTCCATTCTTTCTTGGTGCTGATTTGCTTGATTTATATTTTTGGAGGAATTTGTCATATCTTTAAAATTGTTTTTGTTAAATTTTATTTTGCTGGTGAGACAGTCGCCTGTTGGTAAAATATTTGCTCACAAAGTTAGGTATTTGGTTGAATCTGACAGGCGCAAGTAAAACCTTGGGTAAGTATCAGAAGTTCTTTGGCTCATCTTATTAATGTCTGTGAAGTGCACTGAGTATTACAAAAAGAGTTGTTGGTAACAATGCTCTGTGTTTCAGCTCTGTACTTTTCAATAAACTATAGATTTGTGCACTAGGTGGATGTTGTAATTTTAGTTCATCAAGCCCAACTTTGCTTAGCTTTCTAACCCCATCTTCATGTTATCAAATGCACGTAAGTCATGAGAAACACAAGCACAACACTGAAAAAAAACAAACATACATTCCAAGTATCCAGAACATTTCCAAAGATGAAAAGAAGGAGGGTATATTTTTTTAAAGCATCAAATTGTTTCAAGTTTATTGAAGCAGATAGAAATGCATGAAAAGTGGTGTCCACCTTGTCAATTTTTATCAACTTTAGATACAAGACTTACACTCATTCATATTATAGCTGTAAAGGTTATTTATGCTGCTCAGTATGTTGTAATGAGAGGGAGATTCTGCTGAAGAAATAATAAGTATAGATTTGGTAAGGAATTTAAGGAAGATAAAGATTGGGAGGGTTTATGTCTTTAAGCTCCAAAATTAAAAAAAAAAAAAAGTGTATAAAAACTCCAAAGAGGATTGAAGCTTAATGGGACAGAGGAAATATGTAGAGTGTAAGTATAGGTGTTGTATTGGGGTTCAAACTCTACAGGGGTCTGGGCTTTTTTCTAATGTAACTTTTTTAGGTACAATATTTTAAGAGAAACTTCTTCATGATATTTCATGTTATTTTTGTTACACAGCAAGAATTAAACGGAAAAAAAAGATTACAGAAAAGGACTAGCATACTTGTTACTTGCATTTAGCTTAAAGTAATAACAGTTTTGTCCTTCACCACAGGATTTCATAGGAAAAGGGTTGTGTTAACGTACTGTCTGGTCATTTGATCTCCACTCCTCTCCTGCATGCAAATGTCATAGCATATCACTAAACAGGGCTATTTTCTAATATTACAGATTGTTGATGTGGACATGTTTCCTAATCTTTCTTTCTAGTTACATAAAGTTATAGTGCAATTTGTATTGCAGTTGTTGCATTAGTTTTTGTGACTATGATTTTAATTTGAATTAATGAATTTCATATTAAATCATGCCAAAAAGAAACAAACCGAAGCTTATGTTTAATTGAAGTCAAATTTGGAATTATGGAAATAAGCTGACATTAAAAGAAGGTGAATGTGTGTCTTCTTGTTTGGTTTGTTTGTTCCTGCGCTTATAATAGAAAGACAGCTGTGTAGCTAAGTGTAAAGCTCTAAAAATATACTTGCAAAAGGATTAAATTGAGGAAGTGGGCAGATCCAGTTAGTTACCTATTTTGATGTTTCATCTGCAGCATATTTATGAGATATGTAGTAATGGTACACAGCTTGTGTTATTTCACCTTTTGATCCCAAAATCGTTTGGTGTTTTGCTTCCTTTCTGGTTTTCCAATGATGCAATTATGTATTCTTCTTTGCTCTAATTTTTGCAAAGACACATCAAATTGGTGTTATTGTAAAACAATTACTTTTTATTTCATTTTTGCCTATGACTTTTCAGTTGGAAAAATCTTTTATCACAGAATTTAAAATTTATTAAGTGTTGTATGAGTGAATCATAAAAGTTAATAATAAACTAGCGATTAGTAGCTTGCACAACCCCCCCCCCCCCCCCCTCTCTCTCTCTCTCTCTCTCTCTCTCTCTCTCTCTCTCTCTCTCTCTCTCTCTCTCTCTCTCCTCTCTCTCTCTCTCTCTCTCTCTCTCTCTCTCTCTCTCTCTCTCTCTCTCTCTCTCTCTCTCTCTCTCTCTCTCTCTCTCTCTCTCTCTCTCTCTCTCTCTCTCTCTCTCTCTCTCTCTCTCTCTCTCTCTCTCTCTCTCTCTCTCTCTCTCTCTCTCTCTCTCTCTCTCTCTCTCTCTCTCTCTCTCTCTCTCTCTCTCTCTCTCTCTCTCTCTCTCTCTCTCTCTCTCTCTCTCTCTCTCTCTCTCTCTCTCTCTCTCTCTCTCTCTCTCTCTCTCTCTCTCTCTCTCTCTCTCTCTCTCTCTCTCTCTCTCTCTCTCTCTCTCTCTCTCTCTCTCTCTCTCTCTCTCTCTCTCTCTCTCTCTCTCTCTCTCTCTCTCTCTCTCTCTCTCTCTCTCTCTCTCTCTCTCTCTCTCTCTCTCTCTCTCTCTCTCTCTCTCTCTCTCTCTCTCTCTCTCTCTCTCTCTCTCTCTCTCTCTCTCTCTCTCTCTCTCTCTCTCTCTCTCTCTCTCTCTCTCTCTCTCTCTCTCTCTCTCTCTCTCTCTCTCTCTCTCTCTCTCTCTCTCTCTCTCTCTCTCTCTCTCTCTCTCTCTCTCTCTCTCTCTCTCTCTCTCTCTCTCTCTCTCTCTCTCTCTCTCTCTCTCTCTCTCTCTCTCTCTCTCTCTCTCTCTCTCTCTCTCTCTCTCTCTTTTTCTCAGACATTTTGTAGTGCTCACTTACAAGCTTTATCAGATTTTAAATGGCTTTTATAACAAAATTTGTCTACGCAAATCTCTTTACTACAAATATTTTTCATAAATATATATAATTGCATATTTCAGCATAGGTAAAATTGGATTTCTTAGAAAACAAAACCATTATTTGTCAAGGTTTGATCAAAATCTAATATTCATCAATGTAAGGGTAATATTCCTTAAAAAAAAAAAAGCACATGCACATAAATTATGTGCTACATGGATGCCAACTTCTTTTAAGTCTTTGTTACTTCAAAAATATCAAAAGTTTAACTCTTATGAGTTTATTAACATCTTTTAAATATGTCCAGTCATAAACAGCTTTCATGAATAGGTTTAGGTCAATCATCGAATCACATTTGCCATCATATGTTTGAAACAATTTTTATTAATATACAACTTAAAATGAATTTCTGTTACTTTTGATAATTTTTAAGAAAATTTTTTTTTGTTTTTTTTTTTAACCTATTTTTTTCTTGTCAATTTTGCATTGATTCCTTTGTGAAGATTGTGAAAATTTTTTTTTACAAAGCTCTTTCCATAGTTCAATGTTGTTGTTTTTTTCTCAATAGTATTTAATCTTTTTTTTTCTGAGATCATTGCCTTTAAAACCTATTTCTATCATATTTATGCTGCATGTACTGCTTTTTTTTTTTTTTTAGGTGTAGGTGTGTGCACTCTTTCTCTTTTTATCAATGTTTTCTTGGCTTTAGTTGATGTACTAACAACCTATCAATTTTTTTGTTGTTTATCTCTCTCTCTAGGTGATGTACTAACAATCTGTCAATTTTTTTGTCATTGATAATTTTGAAGTTTAAAATATTTTCTTTCTTGCAAGTTGATGCTAATTTGAAACCACCTCTACATGTTTGTCTCTTATAAGACCTACATTAGACATTTACAGATAAAAAGAGATTGTTGATTTGCCACTACCCAATTTAGTTCTTTCGTTTATTTATTTATTATGTTTTTTTTAAAAAAGGTCCTCTATGAAATAACGTTGAAATTAAAATAATAACGTTACCTTGTGTTATACTATTTTTCAAATTATACTATAAATGATTTTTCTCAATATGTGGTCTCAAAACTTAATATTATATATGTGTTATCATCGCTCAAAATTGTTTTTAAAATTAAATTTTATTTATGTTTTTGTGTTCCTATAGGTCATGAAAAAGAAGCCCATATCCAAATTTAAAATTAATTGCATCTTTGTTTATGAATATTAGTTATTGAAAAATACAACCTTTTTCGCCAGTTTCATTCAACTAAATCTATTTGCGTGCTATTTCCTCATCTATATGTCTATTTCTGGGTTGTATATTTACAAATAAGAAAGATAAATTCTCTCGATTTTAATACCAATAGTCCTGAAAATTCTCAATTTCAAATCTTGTAATCTGTCTGTTTTTTCCCCCCTCTGTTTCCTTATCATGAATAGATTTAGAACGCAGCAATTTTGGCTACAACCTCCTGACATTTGTCATCCTCTACAACAATTTGATTCCCATCAGTCTGCAAGTCACACTTGAGATGGTCAAGTTTGGGCAGGCAATCTTCATCAACTGGGTGAGAATTTATTCATTCAAAGGAAGAATAGAAGGGTGGGGGTCAAGAATATGCAAGTATGAATAATTGAGTCAAAAGCTGTTTCAGATTTTCCTGATATTTTGAGTCATAGCCCTTGGCACATCAAAAAAAAAAGCAAATTGCAAATCCTTTTTTTTTTTAAACTTTCATTCTTTATTTCCTGACTAATTTTATTTTTGTTTTGTGAAATATTTGTATGTCTTTGGCATTTTTACTTTTCTCCTTTTACTTAATTTGAATATTTGTGATTCTACTCACAAGTTTCTTCATAAATGCAGATTTTTTTTTGTCTTCATCAAGGAAATCCACCTTATTGGAAATAATTAGTTACACTGGTATACAGTAAAACAAAAGAAAAAGATCGAAGACAACTTTGTTATTCACATCTGTGTACTATGATCTAAACAGAGAGTGATTTCTTTGTTCTTCATTTGATCCTAATATGATCCTCAAGTTACTTTGAAAGAAAATATTTAAAATATGGAGTTTTTGAATTTAAGTGAAACAAGATTGACACTTTGAGAAAAGACAGATAAAGTTTTGTGTAGACCAAAATGTATGACACATTCCAAATCTTGTGAAAGTTTTTAAGGTTTAGTGCAAACTTTTCCAGGACTTGGACATGTATTATGCTAAGACCAACACCTATGCAAATGCGAGGACATCCAACCTGAATGAAGAGCTAGGCCAGGTAAGTGTCTGATTCAAAGTAATTGGAACATGTATTGTAAGTCTCACACATAGGCTAATATGACTCAAATAGTACAATTTTCTCTAAAAAGTAATTAACTTTTAATTAATCCATTTTTCTTATCTTTTCATTGTCTTAATTATCATAATTCTATGAGGAGATATTTTATGTTTTGATGTTTAAAGAAAAGAAAGAGTCTACCTGTGAATGCTTATTTGTCTCGCACCCAGTGCAAATGACTCGTGTGTTGCTCATATCAGGTTAAAAAATCCTGTCATTTAAAATAATGCATTTGTGTGAAGTTCACAATAGCACAAATTGCATGAAATTGTCACAATTTTTGTAAAAAACATTATATTTCGTCTTTTTGAACTTGTAAGAAAAAGAGGAGGTTGCCTTCTTTCAATTCTGTTTTTTCAAGTGGAAGCATCCGACATCTAAATCAAATGAATTGGTTGTAAGACACTTTACAATTTCTGTTTCAGATAAGTCCGGCTGTTAAGAAGTGGTTGCTGGTGGTGCAATAAGGAGGGATAGTTAAGAAGATGAACAACTTCTCAAACCAATAGACTTAAATTTGGTACACCATCCTGCTCAAATGTTCTAATTTTTGCTAATACTGGGAATTTCTGTATAACATTATCACCGAGTTCTGCTGGGACACTCGACCTTCCTGTTTCAGACAACTTCAAGATTGGGTAGATAATTTAACCTATAGTTGATCATACACTGAAGCAGTCCCCTAGTGATGGTGAAATGAGATATTCTTTTAATTAAGTCTATGGTTCATTCTGTTATGTTCTTTCTTTCAAGAGTCTTTGTTCAGGATTTTGATGTGCAAACCTTAAATTTGTATTTCAGATTAAATTCATCTTCTCTGACAAAACGGGTACTCTCACCCAAAATATAATGCGGTTTAGCGCATGCTCTATTGCTGGGGTAAAGTATGGGTGAGTATGTTGATTTTTACCGAGATAAGTGCAGAGGTTTAGTGGCTTATAGTTGTGTTTTTGTTTTGTCCTAACAGTCATAAAATTGATGAGAAAAGAGAATGTTCACAAGATAAAATATCTGAAACATTGTTTACTGAAGGGTACAAAATGGATACAAGTGTATGCAGCAAAACGATAAATAAAAGCTGTGAAATTTGTTTTTTTTTTATGTATGTGTGTAATATTATTTAATTGCAAAAAAATATCTTTTAAACATTCTTGTATTGCCACTTGATGATTCAATATTAAGTTTTGGATCTGCAGCTATAGCTGTCTTCTACTGAAAGCTTTTTATCACACTAAAAAAAAAATTCTCTTTAAGGTTTTTATTGTTAAGGGTCCACACGAAAATCATTTTTCTTTTATATTGTAAAGTCTGTGACTTTATTGTGATTATCTTGACTTTTTAGGATTTTAAACTGTGATCAATTTATCGTTTTGGAAAGCTGTCCTGTTTTTTAATCCTTGAATCAGGGAAGAAACCAGTGATGACATGGGCAGTTTTAGTGATGAAACTGTGGTGGCAAACCTTAAAAATGGTCACGTGAGTATCTTTTCCCCTTGTCGTCTCTCTACATTTCTTTTCAGGTATTTAGTTTCATAGATAGCTTTTTTTCTAGAAGGTATTAAATGCCTTTCTTTTTCATGGTACATTTGCATCAACTGAGCATCTTAATTTTCAGAGATTTTAAAACATGTTTACAATAATTAAAAATAAAAAAGGCTTCATATGTTTTCATTCAGTGTGTTTCTGATTCTAGTTGCCATTGTTCAAATGTGTATGTAAAATGATTATGGTCTTAAAAATTTAAATGTTAGAGGCGAAACAAAGTTGTCTTATGGTTTTTTTTTTGGGGGGGAGGGCTCTGCCATAAGATACTTTTTATTGCAAGAAAACCATATTGATGTAATCCTTTCTACAACAGTTTTATAAATTTCTGCAGAAGTACTGAAAATTCAAGCGAAAATAGCATTTTTTTTAGTAAGCCAATTGCTCACTATGCATTTTATGAGACGGAACTGAATCAAATAAAATTAGTTAGCCTGAAAAGATTTCATGTACCTGCCTTGTGATTTTTGTCTAATCTTCAATAGGAAACAGCGCCTGTTATTTCTGAGTTTTTGCGACTGCTTGCTGTCTGCCATACAGTGGTACCGCAAAGAGACCCAGCCACTGGTGATATCCAATACTTGGCCTCATCTCCAGGTAATTTTCCCAGCTTCACAATGAAGTAATCTTAAGAAAATTGTTGAATGAAGACTGAATACTTTTTTCAATCGAGGCTTATTATGTTAGAGATGTTCACTTTTTCTCTGGAGCCATGAGATTAGATAAAATTTGATTGGTTTGCACTCAGTAAAGGATATTTAAGTCTCCTCGTTTCATAAAATATATTTGTTGTTCGACTCCTAAGACAAGTGAATTAGTTAAAACGATTTTTCTGTTTGACTTCTAGAAGAATTGCCCCTGACATTTTTTTCTGTCTTCAGATGAGGCTGCTCTAGTAAAGGCATCATCATTCATGAAGCATGTGTTTCATACCAGAACTCCAGACTATGTCATAGTAGATGTGGTGAGTATATCTGTATCTTGTTGTCACACTGCTGATTTACAAAGTATAGACAGGTTGGAAAAGTCAAGCTGTGTGGCTTTACCTTTGTGAGAGGAAAAGTTTAATTTAATTTCCATACTTCATCAGATATATGAGATGTGTTAATCTGATTAGGCTTAAAGAATTTTAATGGTGAATGGTGTTTTGAAACATAAAGATTGTATTCAGTGTTAAAAAATAATGAGTGTTAGAGAAAGTATTTTGTGCATCCTAATACTTTGAATAGTATTGCAGATCTGAAGCTAGTGTTTCCTAAGAAATTTAATGGGTTTTGTATTAAAATAAAAAGCTGTAAGATTTTTTTAGAGATCATTCTTGGCTATGATGTAAAAAAAATTGTGGAAAAAAGTTGTTTTTTGTGCATTAAATTGATAATAATGAAATATAATTACTACTTTTATTTGATGAAGAATGTTTTATTTTTTTTCTGTTCTAGATGGGAGAAGCTTTAAAGTTTCAGATATTAAACGTATTGGAGTTTACCAGGTACTTTTAAGACAATGTTAAGGTTAAGGATTTAGAATTATTCAGAACTAGAAATTGCTCAAGTTAAGTGTGATATATGAGAAATTCTTACTTCAGATCGGAGCATTTTCTTATGATATATTATCTATCATAGCTATTTATAAAGCTTGGCATCAAACGTTAAGCAAAAAGGATGATTTTGTTGTACATGAATGATTTTAGCCGTTTATACATCATTAAGAAAATGTTTATAACAAATTTTATGTGAAATTTAGCATATGTAGTCAGTAGAATTTACAATGAATTTGAACTCGTTTTATTTTTTTTCCTTCCAATTTACTTAGAAACTACTTTTTACTGTAATACCTGTTAATTTTGAAAACGATTTATTTTTTTTCTTTGAGTCAGTCAAAGAGTTTTTAAATGATTCTGTCTCATTCGTTTCATTTTCATACTCCCTCTAGCAAGCGAAAGAGAATGTCAGTGATTGTGAGGACACCTGAAGACAAAATAATTCTATTTTGCAAGGGTGCTGTAAGTAGTTTGTTATGTTAAATAATTTGAATACAATATTTTTAAGTTCAATAAACGCTTGTGAATTCAAGCAAAGAAGTTTTTCTAAACAAGGCTTTTACCTGATAGCTTTGATTATAAGGTGTTTGTGCCTGTGGTTTAAATCTTGAACAAGGTGGCAAAATTTTTTGTGTGAAGATTTGCCGTTTATTTTGGTGTATATCAAAGTAAAACTTTAACATGTGTGTTACAACATGAAGAAATATATTCACTATGAGGGTAATTTATTCGTTAGATTATTGGCCATAGAACAAGTTAAAAGCTTTTGATCAAAGGGGCAAGCCAAGCTCCTAATAACAAGCATCTTGATTATTACCAAAATATATTTTTTCCCCAACTGGAAATGGATTAGCGTAATTAAGTATTATTTGTCTAATCTGCAACCAGGATAATGTTATATATGAACGACTTGGAAGCAACAAAATCTACACAGAAGAAACCATGGCACACCTAGAGCACTTTGCATCCATCGGTAATTATCTATAGTAAAGCCTTAAAATACTGAATAATATGTTGTATTTTATTTTTAATTTGCTACAACTCAAGAAATGATGGTAAAGAAAAATAATGAAATCTAGTGTTGATAAAACTTTTTAGCAAACACTTTTTAGGCATCTGCATATTGTAAAAATGGTTTGAAATAATGAATTAACTTTTGTTGAAGTCAAGAACTGAAGGCCTAAGCAGCTGAGTATTAAGATCACCATTTTTTCATGGTCTGGACCTTTTAAAAATACTCAATGTTCCTGTTATTTCATCTCATAACAAGGGTCAGTCAAAATCAATTATTTGGTATGTTTGTCTAGGCCTGCGTACCTTATGTCTGGCTATGGTGGAACTCAACCCTGAGGAATATGCTGAGTGGGCAGAAACATTTTACAAGGCAAGCACAGCACTAAACAAGCGTGAGCAGAAGTTGGAGGAAGCTGCTGAGCTCATTGAGAAGGTACAGCTTTTTTTATCCAATCAATGTTGCTTAGACCTTTCATTTGTTTATTTTTAAATTTTATCCATTTAAATCAAAGTTTGTCATATAAGTGTAATTGTAGTTACTAAAAAGGAAAAGGGTAAAGCCAGTGTGGATTTTCTCTGGAAGGTTTAGATGTAAAAGAGGCATGATCTTGGCTTTCTCTGGTTTGCAATCTTGAAATGAGAGTCTAAAAAGTCAATTATACCTATACGTTTTTTATAGGGGCTCATATTTTCTATCTTGAAAAAAGAAAGAGGGCCGGTTTTGATTTTCTTTGTAAGATGCAGACTCTATGGATAACATTTACACAATTAATAAGCCTGCATAGCAAGTTAAATAAATTTTTTCACGATTTCACAGCACTACTACATCTGTTAGTAATGATAACTTGGATTCTTAAATTTCATTTTTTCTAAGCAGCAAAGTACCCATTTAAAGTCAGATTGGTTGATTTAATTAATTCCTTTTCAATGATGACTGAGCCTGCAACTGCTAAACTTGTTGGCTACATTGTCTCTTATGGAATGATAAGATTTTTTTTGTATCACATTGAAATATTATTTAATTGCTTGTTTCAGATTCTCAGTTTCATTTCATTTCTATCGATTTTTTCAGGACTTTGTGTTATTAGGAGCCACTGCTATTGAAGACAGATTGCAAGATGTGAGCTGCATATCTTTTATTTTTGTTTTGATTGTTGCTTATGTGTGTGTGTTTGTTTTTTGAGGGGTAGAATATTTTTCTTGTTTTATTTTTTAAGTTATTATTGTTATGACATAATGCAAGATTTTTATTTTGAGGTTCAAAGCATTTTCACATTTGAAAAAATACATATGAAATTTTTCTTAAAGGCTTCTTAGAAGTAAAGTTTTTTTAAAGTGTTAAAATCAATATTGGCATACATTTTTATTGTTAAAAAAAAAAAAAACTTTAACAATTTTGTGCCGGTACATTCATTACCAGAGAATAAATGAGGCGATAATTGCATTTTATGTATGTATGTGTGTGTGTGGGGAGGGGAATGGTTGGAGAAGTTTTTCTTCAGTATTTATTTGCATGTATAACCCTTTTTATCTTACTTCAGGGAGTACCAGAGACAATTGACAAGCTTGCAAAGGCAGACATCAAAATCTGGGTCCTCACTGGCGATAAACAGGAGACAGCCATCAATATTGGTATGCTATGTTCTTCTGAAATTTTTCAGTAATTACTATTTTTCTTTTTGCTTTGATGCTTATCGCTCATTATTAAGATATATATATATATATATATATATATATATATATATATATATATATATAGACGTATTTGTCTAGACTTGTATTGACTCACCAAAAAGTCAGATATAGGTTATGTAAACATTTATTTTGAATTCATTTGGTGCCCTATTAGTACATGTTTGTCTTGTTCAGAATTATCAGGCTGATCCATTTACTACAATTTAAGATCTTTCTTTATTATCCACAAAAATCAAAGGCCTGTCGAGTATTTTACTAAAGAAGCTTATTAAGTCTATACAAAAAATAACTGCGGTTTGTGTTGAAAGAGAAGAGAAAAAAATAATTAAAAAAAAAACTTGTTAACTATGAGCATATTAAAATGTTCTGAAATTGAAAGTTATCATGTGAAGTTTAGTAGTAGTATTTTCATAGAAGTCCTGAATGACATGATTTTCTTCTAAATTTTTTCACTGTAGCCAGTAGATTAACACCAGGTCATATCTACCAGGCTAAGCCAAATTTGTTGGACCATTGTGTGAGGCATAAGCATACAAGGTGCTGCACCTGTTTGCTTCTCATTATTATGCCCACTTTGAATACACGATTAATTTGAAAAAAAAAATGATATCTAATTTTGTTGTTGATGCTTGTATGTAATGGAAGAAAAATGAATTGTTGAGGAATAGAAAGAAGTCTTATTACTGGAATCAAGATGATAAAGTACTGCAAGATGTTTTTCAACAATTTGGGTTGAATGAATCTGATATGCCATAACGTTAAGAAATGTATAAGAAACGTGATTCATCAAAACATAAAAAGACCATTTTCCCCCCTTACATCACAAACGGGTCACTATTTTTTAAAGCTATCTATGGATTAAACCCTACTGTCATAAGAACTGGGCTATCTGGTGGGGTGGTTGGATCCCAGCTAAGTTATCCCATCCTTGTTTTGATGAAGGCCTTATTTGACTATATTAGTAACAATTAATTTGCAACGATTCTTTTTTGTTTGTGTTGTTTACAACCCTAAATCATCTGAGGAGGGGAAAAGTTCAAAATCAGCAAATCCTGCCCTCAATCTTTAATCTTTCCACAATGTTTCTTAAACTTTCAGGTTACTCCTGCAAATTGTTGAACGAATCCATGGTACTTCTTGTCATAAATGAGGAGTCATTAGATGTGAGTGTTTTGTATTGGTAAATTATTAAGGTAATTTTTAAAAGATAAGACATACAAATCAAATAAACGGTCTATTATACTCTCTAATTGGCGGCCTTATTGTTTCAATAGTTTTATTAAAGTAGTTTCAAATTTACAATTTCCAACAAGTGACTCCAGAGACCTTGAAATGTTTTGAGAGCTAATATACTCTGATGAAAACATGGGAAGCAATGTACTGAATTTGTGTTTTCGGGAATATTTTGAAGTATGTTAACAACATATAGAGCCTTTGTGTTTTCTTAGCTAATTCTGTATAATTCAGAGCCGTATTTCCCTGCTTTTAGTACTTCAAATAGAGGATGGAAGTCAGATACCTCCGAACAACCCGATCTGTCATTGCCAACTTGTTTTATGTAAGAACTTGTCTCCAAACCCCAGCGCTCATTGGATCTCAAACTCTTGATGCTAGACTCTAGGTCTACATTACAATCTCGGTCACAAATTTCTTTCTAGCTAGGTGTACATTCAGTCTTAAGTTGATGTTCAAATGCTTGTTCCTGAATAAAATTTAACCCAGACAAGGGCTGCCTGTCAAGGCAGAGCTAGACCTTATCCCACCAGAGGACCCGACGAAGGTTTGAACCTGAAGCTCACTATTATCAGTCCAACATTCCACCTTTTGAACTATCTAATATCCTAAAAGTCAATAAAGAGATCTTGCCTGCCAGCTTTTTTCACACTTATGTACTGATTGATTAAGCAAGGGCTGGGCCCAGACAGATTTACCTGTCATCATTACCCATGTCTTGTGCACTGGAAAAAGCAAATTGTGGTTACAATCGGCCCCTTTGAAGTCTTAGTGACAGATAACTGGTGCTGGGTGTATAGGAAGGTGGGGCGGGAAAAAGGTTATCTCTCTCCCTGGCGACTATGGATAAATGACAAGGCTACCTGTTCACAAATTGTTTCTACACAGTGAAAGGGAGGAATAAGGTGTGCTTGTTTGAAGAATAACAACAGCTGTGTAGAGCACTTGATCGAAATTTAAGGTCTGCGAATGTAATGAAAGTTATAATCGGTTAAATTTCTCAAGAGAACATTTTTTGTTTCTCTAATTTTGGGCTGATTTTTTGAAGAAAACATGTTATAACATCGAACTAGGTCGACGAAAATGTAGAAATATGAAGAGAATAAAGAGAGAATCAGAAGGGGAAAATGGATGACTTCAAGGAATTTGTGACCTCTACGGATCCATGTTCGACCTTATTGTGTTTCTCTGTATTTAGGTGTTTTTACAATCATAGTTTTCAGAGACTCTTTAATATAAGGTTTCTTATGCATGTGTGTATTTTGACTCTTCACCATTCTTTCAGAGCACCAGAGATGCTCTGATCAGTCACAAGTCAGATTTTGGGGAACAGTTGGGCAAGGAGAATGACGTTGGGATGATAATAGATGGACAGGTAAGGCTGAATTAATGCTCTCTTTTCCTTTCCTCTCTCAACACCTCTTTCTTTCCATCTCTCTTGCTGTCTCCTACTCCCTCCCTCCCTCCCCCCCCCTCTCTCTCTCTCTCTCTCTCTCTCTCTCTCTCTCTCTCTCTCTCTCTCTCTCTCTCTCTCTCTCTCTCTCTCTCTCTCTCTCTCTCTCTCACTCTTTGTCTCCCCTCCATTGCTGTTTTCTCTCTTTGTCTCTCCGTTCTTCTTTCTTCTCTATCTCTTTCTTCCCTATTTCCTCTTTTTACTCTTTTTCTTAAAACACATTTGCATCTTAAACCAAGCATTTCTCTTATCTGACCAGTGTCTGAAGTATGCACTGATGCATGATTGCCGCCAGGATTTTCTGGATATTGCTCTCAGCTGTAAAGCTGTTATCTGCTGCAGGTAACCTGTTAGTTACATTTATTAGTTAGTCTTTATTTTAGTTGAGTAGTTGTTTTTCATTTCACATGCTTTTAAATAATAGACCATTTTTTTTGAAAATTTCATCCAAGTGGTTCCTTTTAGTTAAATATATGATAAAGGAGAAAGATAGTAACAGCAAAAGTAAATAAAGATAATGGCTAATATTGATTGGGTTTATGAATTAGAGTTTTTTTTGTTGGTTTTTTTTTTGGCATGCATTCATTGGAAAGCTTTTATCTAGAAAAGTGCAAGCAAAAATTCCCATCACAATCTAGGTTTATCCCAGACTGTTCAGAAAATGTTTTGAAAGCATAGTTGCTTCTTTTTTACTTAAGGCTATGGGGTACAACGTTGAAGAGTAAAGAGGAATAATTAAGTTTCACTATTTATTGGCATCAAACTCTCACTTACAGCACTAAAATTCTTTCTTCCTAAATGCCTCTCTCTCTCTCTCTCTCTCTCTCTCTCTCTCTCTCTCTCTCTCTCTCTCTCTCTCTCTCTCTCTCTCTCTCTCTCTCTCTCTCTCTCTCTCTCTCACACACCCCCTTCCTCCCTCCTTTCATCCATCTATCTATCTATCTATCTATCTATATATATATATATATATATATATATATATATATACATATATGTATATTTCCATGACTGATTGGTTAATTTGTCTCTTTCGTTACAGAGTGTCTCCTTTGCAGAAAGCTGAGCTGGTTGAGTTAGTAAAAGTATCTCAGAAAGCTATTACCCTGGCTATTGGTGATGGGGCCAATGATGTTGGAATGATACAGGTAATTGATGTTGAATGCATATAATAGCAACCATTTTTCATGTATTCTCTTCCATTTACCCTGTTTTTTATAACTTCTCTTCTCAACCACTTGTCAGAACAGCTGCAGCTAATTCATTTTACAAACCATCAAAATGTAGAAGGTTGCCATTAGACTTGCATTTCCTTCAAATATCCTCTGCTCTTGGCTTATTTGAATCGTAGATGTTGGTAGGATGGCCTCAGACAATAAATCAAAAGCTATTAATACCCTGTGTGGGACAGAGGTGGAGAAATGGGAGAGTGGATATCTATTTTTGGGAATAAGAATAGGGTAGGATTGCCATAGAGGGAAATTTGTAGAGGAAGAAGAGAGATAGAAAGTGTGTGCGTGTGTGTGGGTGTTAGTGGTCATAGTGATTAATGAAATAAGAAAGGACAGCATATGTATGAAACAGGCAGGAAGGTGAAACAGCTGGTCCCAATTTATAGCTGTTTTAGGCAGTTTAAGTCAGTGGATGATTACAGAGTTTTCACACTAGACAGCATGTTGTCTTTGATAATTGTTTTATCACATCCATCACAAAGTGCTGATAATTAATGCTGAAGTTAGGGTGAGAGTTTTCTTTTCTACATCCAACAAAAAACAGGAACGGAAAAAATACCAAAGGGTCTTTTGTGTTTTGTTTTAACCTGTGAACTAAGGCAGTGGAACAGTGTGGGAAGTTCATATGTCAGTTGGTTTCTGTGATCAAAATAATCACCTGTCTAATGCGACCATATACCGTTTTGTTGTTGGTTGCCATGGGTTCCACTGTAATACTTGTTCTAAAGACTTGAAAAGATTGCTCAACTTCTCAGCATGATGAGTTTTTTTTATTGTTATTTTTGTTTTTAAATTTGCTCAAGGTTTTCTTTATCACAAAACTTTGAGAACTTTTAAAATTTTTTAAACTTTATTTCAATGGGTTTGAGAGAATGTGAATAAGCTTGATTAACATGAAAAGTGTTTTTATTAGTGACCCAAAATGTGTCTTAAATAAGCTCCCAATTGTAAGAAGATTTATAAATTAACATTGACAAACATTATCTTAACTAGTAACTCATTCCCTTGAGGATAAGTAAAACATTTTGACTTTATTTGTTGTTGGTGCAGGCTGCTCATGTTGGTGTGGGTATCAGTGGGGAGGAAGGCATGCAGGCGTGTTGTGCTTCAGATTATTCCATCGCACAGGTGAGTCTTGTTAGGTTATGTTCTTTTAAGATCAGTAGAGATTGTGCTTTCGCCCACCATCACTTAGTATTTATGCATGTTATTTCTTCAGCTTTTTTGGTCTACTTCTTATGAGTATGAAACAATTTTTGTACTCCATAGAATTTTTTTTTTATTTTAATGCTTTTTTTCCTTTCAAATCCTTGCAACATTGTAAATCAAATTATCAATTTTTGGAAATTTATAAATTAATCTTCCAATCCCCTTTAAAGGGTTAACATCATATTTGCCAACCATACAACAAAATTTGTAAAGCCTTACGATGAAGATTTACTCCACTTAAATAGATGATTACTGAATGTGGTTGATTGTATACTGCCAAGCTATTAGTAGGCTATCTGCTAGGGAAAGAAAGATGTAAAGATTTAGACTCCTATTAACTGTAATGTGGTCTGTTTTTGCCAGTTCCGCTTTTTGCAAAAGCTGTTGCTAGTGCATGGTGCCTGGAGTTACAGTCGCATCTGTAAACTTATCCTGTACAGCTTCTACAAGAATATTTGTCTCTACGTCATACAGGTCAGTGCAATATAGTCGATTATTCATGTATGTTGACTATTAAAAGTAACTGGGAGGTTTAAGACAAATTTTGTTATAGGAAGTTTGTAAGAAGTAGGAAGTGATTTTGACATTGTCAAGGAGATGCCATTCTTTCCCTGCATGTCATGTTGGTTTGTCAACAGTGCCAGCAAGAACAGCTAATTTACTCAACATCATAAGAAATAAGTTCAAAGTTACTTCAATGAAGGAAAAAAAAATAAGTTGCAAAAAATTTTTGTTCAAAATTACAGAGATTATGAATGCCATTATGGTTATGGTTATTCCATGTGATAAAGAAGATGAACTTATGGTTTAAGTAGAATAATGAAAGCAACTGTTACCAATGATCTCCCAATATTTTTTTTTATGTTACTTATTTACCTATGCTGAAACTTGTGTTTTCTTACTGCTTACATCACAGGTTGACACACTGGCATGCCGTATCATTTATATTATTCACAACAGTGGAAGTATAGGTTTGCTAAAACTATTTCCTTTATCTTCTATGGGCTAGAAACAGGTAACCATTGATGCTGACTACCCATGAGCACAAGAAGGAATATTTAGCAAAATATTTCATCTCTAACTTAATTCTCCTTTTGCCCATTGTTAAATATTGACTGATATGTCTTCAACATGGCTCTTTTGTATTCCAGGTTTCTTCTCAAGTTAGGACTGACTAAAATGCTGTGCAGCTAGCTCAAAGCCTCTAATACACCATTTTTTTGGTCTTTCAGTTTTGGTTCCAAGTAGAAAATGGCTTTTCTGGACAGGCTCTATTTGAAAAGTGGTCTTTGAGCTTGTACAATGTGGTATGTGGCCGTCAGCCTTCAGGAGCCCACACATATTTACCTTTATTTTCTCAGCAGTAGTCCTCAGTGTGTTTTGGTTGCCATTATTGTTGAATGTTGTTAGATATCCTGAATTGATATTGAAGCCCTGTTGTAGTTGTGTTGAGACAATTTTTTAATGTGATATTGTTTTTCAATTTTCTCTTTCTCTCACAATGTTATTTGAAATACCACAGAGAGATGGAGAGTATTGTATAAATTGACATAATTTTTTTTCTTTCATTTGCTCCGTCTTGTATTCTCACTTTGAGTTAATGTATGGGATGTTTGTAAATCACTTTAAAAAAGCTAGCATTGTGTTGAAAGATAACATTGAACATCCCCCTCAGTCCAAGCAGCATTGATAAAAACATGCCTCACGGGACTGATTGGTCATTATGAAGCTAGGTTGGATCTCATAACACAGCCATCTGGTTGGAATATGCCATAAACAACTTGTTAGATTGTCTCTAATTAGATGGTTTAGCGTATTCTTCTTAACAAAAGTTTGCTCATTACATTCATTTTTTTTAATTCTTGATGGCATCAGAGCAGGTTTTAAAAACTTGTTTCCAAGCAAATGCTGGATTGATTTGGCAAGACCCATACATTTTTGGCTTTGATTAAAAGGTTGCAATCAGTTACTGGAGTGTGACTATCAGGACTATTTTTTTCAACAGAATGCATACTTGAGTTTAGTTCAGCAGAGAATATATATTTTTGTTCTGATATCATCCCTCACCCAGTATACATTCATGACTGTCCTAATTTTGCATGGTGCTTCTACACAATTATCATTTTTATTTCAGCCCAGAGAGAAACAGTTGTGTGCTCAATATTTTACATTCATATATATGTATATATTTTTTTAATTTAATTATTTTTTGAGTTTACATGTCCTTCCAAACTGCTTGTCATGAAAAAAAAAAAAACCAAAACTTTCAATTAGATTTTATTCTTTAGAGTATAGGTTTAGCACTTGGAGTGCTCAATTGGAATCACAATATGCAACTGATAATATTAAATAGATTCATATTGGGTCTGACGGTAAAATTGGAAGAATATAGAAGTCATTTTATTTTGTCAAAGTGCTCTTTTCAACGAAAATAATAAATTTTTTTTATAAGCTTATCACAGTTTGCTATTGCTTAAGAGAATCATGGCATGCAGTGCTTGTTTTGCAGAAAGAAGGAAATAATTATCATTGTAAGCAGGGTATGATTTGAAAATTTAACAGTGAGGATTAGTAACACCAGCGATTGTGAGATGCAAACTCAAATTTGTCAGGTCAGAGCAACTTCATTCAAATGATTCTGAAAGTCTCAGATGCATACATATATTTTTTGTTGTTCTATTTTTTTTTTTTAATTAAGTTTTGTTTTCTGGTGCTCAGCATGCTGAATTTTTGTATAAATTTTACTTTCATTTTGTGAAATAATCATTTGCTAGATGTGTATTTAGCTGCTAGTACTTTATATCTTTAACTTTTTTTTTGAAGTACTACTGTATTATTATTCATTTTTTGTATCTTTAACTGTTTTTTTGTTTGCTTGGTTTTTTTTTTTCCAACTGTCCCTTCGCCTTCCTCCATGGTCTGTGTTGTGATCAACAGTTTTGGTTTACCATAACGAATGGTTATTCAGGCCAGAATTTGTTTGAGAGATGGAGTCTTAGTCTTTACAATGTGGTATGTATATACATGCACAGTTCAATCTGATTTATTGGATGTCAATAGGAGGAAAACAATTGTTTTTCTACGTTGTTTTCTAAATCCTCTCTTTTCTAACTTAATGCTAAAATGAACATAGCATAATGTGTTTTCACCACTGAATCCATAGAGTACATACAGAACAGCAACGAAATAGAACAGTGAGGCATTATTTTCCTCATCAATAACTTATTATCGATTTTGCCTTTTTTTTCACCTCTACAGTTCATTTTTTTAATACTATGACTAAACAAATGTTTTGGTAGTTTACTTTTGCAGAACATCAAAACGATGAAATGGTAGGGAAAAAAAATAGAAAGAGGGGTAGTAAGACAACTGCCTGCCTCAGACAAACTATAAAGTTTTCATTAAGATTCTTACATTCTCATGTAAATATTTGATTCATCAAATGTAGATAAGGCTGTATAGCATAAAAAAGTACAATACTTTTAAATTCCTTTTAGAACAAAGCTTCTGGAATAATATAAGTTTAAAACAACAAAGGTATTTGAAAAAGTTGCAATAGAATTACTCAAAACTATGTTTGGAATTAGAATTTGAAAATGATTCTTTCTTGGAATACTTATATGTAAATAACCGTAAACTGGTAAATGGTGTTCTGAAAGTTTTCAATCTGTATAATGTGTAAATTAAAATGCAGATGCGCTTTGGATATTTTTGAAAAATTAATTTCTTACCTTTTTATTTTTCGCTAACTACTTAAAAGATTTTTTAAACTTCATTCAAACACTTTAATGAAATTTTCTTTTGTTATTAACTATTTAGTACTCCTCTTAAGTGAGACAATATTAGAGCTATGATATTAGGTTTTGGGACTATGATATTAGCTTTTTTTCCATTTTTTTTTCTCCTGAATTTTTCCTTCCTCTCCCTTCTATCTTCTCTTTCACTCGGTCCACCTCTGTATCATTCAGGTATATATCTATCTATCTATTTATATCTTTGGCTTTTTATTTTTTCATCCCTCCTAATTTTGTTTATCTCATTTTTTTTCCTATGATGGACCTTCTCTTCGTTGTCAGATATTTACTGCATCACCTCCCGTGGCCATAGGTCTATTTGACCGCTATTGTTCTGCACAAGTTATGATGAACAATCCAATCCTTTACAAGGATTCTCAGGGAGGTCATCGCTTCAACATGTGGGTGAGTGAGACTGGTGGTTTTTTTTTTAAGGTGATACGAAGACTGGCGCACAAGTTACAGTTATGTTGTCCATCTATCACTTGCTCTCATTATCATTCTTTTTTTTTCTGGGCTATAGCATGATTGCAAAATTTGAAAATTTGATAACCTTTTGTTTTTTTCCCTTTCATTTTGCTTTATATTTAAAATTTCAAATGGGCAAATTTCATTTACATTGTTAAATATAGTAACAAGCACAATCTTTGTAATGGATAAATTAAAACAATAGAATGATTTAATTTTTATGTTGAACGTATTCTTTTCTTTTTTTGTTGTCCTTACCAGGTGTTCTGGATATGGATTATCAATGCTATTTATCATTCCATCATCCTGTTCTGGATGACAGTCGGAGTTCTCAACACTGGTGAGACTTAAGCCTTTTTTTTAATCTTTTTTTTTTGGTAAACAAAGGTCGCAAGATAACTGGGAATTGGCAAAGAAAGTAAATTCATGCAAATTTTCGAATAGTGAGCATCAGTATGATCTAATATTTGGCTTTTTATAAGATCTCTAATAGCTTAAAAAGTTTGTGAAAGACATTGCTTTAATTTTTATGTAAAATTGAAAAATTATGTCTTAGCAAATTTATTTGCAGCTGATGCAAAGGCAAAGTGATCTTGTTTTTTTTTTTGCTTTTGTTTTTTTTTTCTCCGGCTTTTTTCTCTTCTTCAATTTGTTTTAATATATATAAACATTCACTGATTTGAATACTTTTATTTAAAATGAATTAATTTGATTTATCTCTAGGCACCTTTTTAGAGTGCATGCTGTCTTTATATTACATGTGAACAGTTACCTTAAAAATTTTTTCCTAAAAATGGCATTCTTTTTTTTTTTTCAATTGGTGTGCCATTTTCTCTTTTCAGATGTTGCGTTTTCTGATGGCAAAACAGGAGACTACTTATTTTTAGGAAATTTTGTGTATACAGTAAGTCAGATAGCTTTTGTCCATGTAGTATAATTTGTTGCTTTTTTATTCGTTCCTTCTTTGAAGCATATTTATTGAAATATATTATTCAAAGCATTCTCTTGTTTTTTATTTTTAAATATAAGCCTCAAGAATGTATTTATTCAAGCAATATGAAGAAAAAGAATTGTAACATCATATTTAGATTTATACCTGGTTTTTTTTTTTCAGTTACAGTTTTAAATCTAAATTGTATTTGTTTAGCCAAAATAAATTTCACTGCATTTTTATGGATGTCGAAGTGTATATAAATATTGCGTTGTTCACATATTTCTTATCTTTTTTTTTTTCGCTCTTCCGTTCAGTATGTGGTTGTGACTGTCACTATGAAAGCAGGTCTAGAGACAATAGCTTGGACTTGGGTAAGCAGGGTTTCTTTTGGTTATTTTTTTCATTTATTAATGTGAATATTCAAGAAATTAATATAGATATCTTTCCCTGCCATCAGTGGCAATGTTTTGATTACATTTTGAAAGTAAGTGTCAAAAAAAGCCATGGGTGTAGTTTCACCCTTGTTTAAGACTAAGGCTTTTCAATAGATTAATTAGTGCCTATTTTCTCTTTCTCCACAAGCTAACTCACCTTTCCCTATGGGGCAGCATTGGTTGCTGGTTCCTGTTCCTGTCTGTGTATAGCCAAGTTTTCTCGTTTATCGGTATCTCACCAGAGATGTATGGACAGGTGAGTATCTGGTATGGGTGTCTATCTTCATAGGCAAACATTATAACATTAAACTTCTTTCTACTTCCTCCAAGTATGCATTAAAGGAATAAAGTAAATATCATTAATAAATACAAGAGGAAAATTATGAATTTAGACTACAAAAATAATTATTCTATAAACGTGAAGATACTGAGGAGGCAATGTATGAAAAAAAAAAAAAAAATTCTCAGACCATGAGAGTACAGTATTTCTTTAAAGTTTGTGATGAATTGCAACAAAAAATTTGACTTCATACTCAGTGATCTTAGGATAGGATACTTTTGACTGGAAATTAAAAAATTGAGTGATATATATTGATTTGTTATGTCAGGTGTGAAGGTCAAATGCAGCTTGTTTGGTTTTTTTTAAGCATGATTCATTAAATACTCTTGTGCACCATAAGAAAATATTAATATCTTGATCATTGTGTTTTTTGTGAGAAAATTGATTGCCAAAACAAGAATAGTCCTCATGCACATATATCCCCAGTTTATGTTTTTTTTAAATCACGTCTTTTTCTTTTTTGAGTGATTAGGAAATAGGCATTAAAGGAATAATAAAATAATAAAATAGTTTTGTAAGGTTTATATCAGGAGCTTTGAATGGTTATGTGCCTTCTTTTTCCTGAAGAATTTTTATGGACATAGTTTTGTAATAATGGACATAAGGGCTTAAAAGGAATCTTTTAAAATTAATGTACATCGCAGGTTTATAATATGTGACTCTTTGATCTCAGAAGTTAGTTTTTATTTAGTTCATTCTCTACTTAACTAATTTTTTCTATTCCTTTTTTTCTTTCTAGGCTGGCTATGTGTTTGGCTGTTCTCTATTCTGGCTGGGCCTCTTCCTCATTCCAATTGCCACACTTCTCAGGGATATTGTGTGGAAAGCGTGAGTTTTGTTGCCCAATTATATTCTTTCAAAATGGGAAAATTCTAAGTAATCTCCTTTCTTGCTTTCTAGGACTTACATTTAGCTATTTTAGGAGATTGCAGTAGAAAGCTGTTAAAAAAGTATTCCACAGGTAGCAGAAATCGTTGACCATTCAATATTTTGGGTTCAGGTAAAGGAGAAAAAGTGCAACTTGGAGACTCATAATTATTTTGTACTTTGTTTTGAACATTTTTCCTTTTACAGTATCACCATATTTCAGTGTGTCTTATATGTATGTGAAGATTTAAAATCTTTTTTTTTTGAACCTGCAAAACTAGTGTCAGTGCGTCTATTTAATCTTTTATGCAAATTAAGATTGTGAAATCATGCATCAGCAAGATAAAAATTTAAAACAATACTTTTCTTATTTTCACTCAAAAAGCTATTGCCTCATGATTTTGACTATTAATGCCTTGATTTTTCAGGTTGCGCAGGGACCTCTTTAAGACCCACCGACAGACAGTACAAGAGATGGAGCTTGCGCACAAAGAGATCAAGCTTGAGTCTACCATAAGGAAGCACTTGAAGTAAATACTTTTCTCTCTTTCTTTTTGCATTTGATGTATGCCGTATACGGATTTAGTAAAGAATGGAGTTTTTTTATGTTTGAAGCTGTGTCAAGAAAATGGTAAAACGAATTTGATTTTGGTTACCAATGAATGGTCTCAAAATTTTGAAATGGGAAAGAAAACCTAAATCTGCAGTTTTTTCAAAACTCCTTTTATTTCTTATCTCTTAAGGTATATTTCAATTTGAGAATATGCTGAACCTCTCTTTATTGTTTTATTATTGAAATTGTATACAATAGGGCTTCATAAAAAATATTTTGATGGAGCAATTTGTGTTTCAATTAGGTATCAATCAAAAATAGCCTTGTGATGTTAACAAGAAATCAGCTTGAGGAATTAATATTCTGTTATATAAATCGAAATTTCTTTCTTGACAAAGATACTCCTATTTGGATGGGTTTTTTTTTTTATGTATATATATATTTGGGTGTTTTTTTTTATATTATAATAGACACATTTGCTACTTTTGTGTCCCACTGTCAGTTACTACCTTGATGAAGAATTTTATGAGAGTGAAGAGTAAGTAAATATGATCAAGGTTTTGCATTTTCACCAAAGCTTTTACCCACTTTTGGGAAGGTGTCTGAGAGTGAGGGAAAGGGAATTAAACCTGTTTTGATGATTGTTATCATACTATTTTGATATCTTCCTTCAGTATTCTTTGTTGGACCACCTGTGACCTTGTCAAAAATTCTAAAAATTGTATCTTTTTGTTTCAATTTCAAATCTTAAATATGCTTTTTCTTTTGTATTAACCAAACTATGAATAGGTGGTAATCCTTAATTACTGCACATATTAAACAGACTTTGGCATTGGGTGGTGGCTCTCTCTCTCATACTGAAAGAGCAACAATCGCATAAATTATAGGAGAGATAAAAGAATAAACATGCCAGGGATATATTTTCTGAAAAGAATAGAATCGAACTAAAAGTAGTGTTGTTTTGAACAGGATACCAGAATAGAACTAGATATTTTTAAGCACCAAATTGATAAAGATGTACATCCTTTATAGTCATTCATAAGTCAGTATGTAAGTTTGTGAAGAAAAAATACATTAGAAAAAACCTTAAATTAAAAGTTTTCTTTAATCGGCTTTAAATCCCTGAAGTTTGTCAAAGTATCTTATTTGGAATTAAAGTATGACAGTTTACACTCACGCAAAAAGCAAAATACACTTAATCAATGATCTAAATTTAATTTCCTCAGAGAGGAGGATGATTCACCGTAAGAAAACCTCTTTTGCATTATTTTTTTAAATGCAACTCCTGGGACAAATTTCTTCTTGTTAATAAGCTGATTTTTTTTTTGCTCTTTTTGCTTTACATCTTCTTTAGATATTTTTTTTCCTTAAAATTGTTGAAAGCCTTTTGATTACAATTAAAAAAGTTTGATTTTTCATTGAGTTTGCAGTTTAATTTGCTAAGGTATATTTTAATACTGCAAGTAATATTGCCTTTAATTTATGTGTAAAAGGCATTTCAAGTTTTTAAGTGCTGTAATTTCTGCAGGTAAAGTTATTATTGTTTAAAATTGGAGTTGACATTAGCTGCCTACAAATTTTTGGGTCAAAAGATTTACATAACGTGTTATAAATATGCCATATTAATATTCACTTTGCTTCATACTTAGGTTCACTTGTTTTATGAACGCACAATATGAATTCAATACATTTAGAAGTTTTATTACCCTTTTCCTTTTTTACAACAAACCAAAATCAATCTAGATTGAAGAAATTTGGGAAACTAAGAAAATTATTTAGAATATAATTATTATTGTCAAGCAACTAAATGAAATACGGTAACATGAATGAAAAATCTGAGTTAATATAATAAGATATAGAGGGTTATGCTGTGACAAATTTTGATATGCATGCTTATTTTTCACTTAAAGGATATTTTGGAACTCCAATTATGCGTCTCTTGGCACTGCCTCCTATGGAGACTGCAATGCATGTATGTGTCAAAATTTTTATACACATACATTGTGATTTCTTTTATTTATTAATTTTTTTTTTACATTTGGAAAGAATAAGTGAAAGAAAAAAAAAACTTATTATGATCTTCTAAATCTTTTTTTTTCAGACCCATTTCAGAGAGAGCACGTCTACTGAGTAGAAACCTCATCAGTCTAGGGGACCGAATGATGGGAGCGGGACGTAGATCAACAAACTCTTGTAAGTGACTGTTGTTAAGTGTTTATTGGGCTGGTTATCTCTTGCAACTTGTTCAGCTCATTTTAGTTCTGTAGGAGGCTAGTAATCAGTGCATTGGCAGCTTTGGTTTACTAGGCTGTTGCTAGTGTTGTGATTCCTTCCCTGTAGGCAAGACAGCTCATGTCAGTGGTTGCTGATGTTCTCACAGCAAAGTACCTCACCCAGTGTTTTGTTTTGAATTATTACAAGCTTAGGTTTTGGTTAGTATGAGTTATTTCTTTCTCAGTGTTGCCAGCTCTTTGCTCATGCTATTTCTGCCTTAATTTCAGTCACTTTGCGTGTGTTTGTATGGAAAACATTTCCAGAAGCAGTAATATCTAGACTCACCAAACACTTTTCCTTAAAGGCTTTTAGGATGGCCTTGTTGGTCCTAAAGTATAGATGCTTTGAAATAAATTCTCCCTTACCTTACGTTGCACCTGTTTTATTCTCTAAAGGCATCAATTTTTCATAATTTAAATTGTTATCATCATCATCAAAATCATCACCATCATTAAGATTTGAGCAATTTGATTTTTTTTTTATCAATCATGATTTGAAGTAAGTTAAGGTCTGTGTTTCATTCTACTTTTGGGGCATAAGCATTCTCCATTAGTTCTAGTGCTCCGCCACTTTTTAGCAATGCAGCTTTGATCCCGGCCAGTGTATAATCTCTAATCTTTTTGACCAGAATTTTTTTTTCTGCAAAATGCCATTTTATATCCATATTTGCCTTTGATTGCTCAAAGCCCAGGTTCTCAGCCATTAGATACATAGTTTAACGATATTTTCTTGGCTGCATCTTAGTGATCACTTTCAGTCCTGTCAGTATGTAGTCCCAGCATTATTTCCTCCTGAGAATTAGTATTTAGAGATAAGTGTATTGGGTATTTTGTTTCATATATTTTGTTTAAGTGTTTTAAAATAATAAGGCCATCCTTTAAAGCTTGAAAAATTGATTGGCTCAGTCTCCATTGTGTTCAAACTTGTGCAATATGCAATTTCAATTAAAAAACGATCATAATTTCATGAAAAAATTAAAAAGCATCTGCAAGCAAAAAATCTTCAGAAATTCAGATAAACAATTTTGCAAGCACGATGTACTAATAGCTCAATTGCTAAGCCTTTTTTGTTTCAAGTGTTTGTGTGTACTTGAACCAAATTTTTCTGGAGGCATGGTCATATTACATAATGGCAATATCCTCCTTTTGGATTTATATTAAGGATGCTAAATGAATTAAATTTTTTTCCCACCTTATGTAAATTTCTGAACAAAAATTCTTTCTTTTATTCACTTCAGCAATTGTAGATATCACATCGTTCTCTAACTCTAAAATTATAATGTTTAGGGAATGTACAAAAAGTCTTATTTATTTGGAAGGCCTTCATATAATCAATGCTCTCATTTAGCATTGTATCATGTTTTAAATCTCCTTTAAAGCCCAAGCTCCCTCTGGGGTACATACACGTAAGTCCCAGCATTCCTGCTCCATCATCCTACTCTTCTCTGTATTTGTTAGTGGATTGTGTTTCTCCTAACCCTAAAATACTGGGTACCTGTGGTTCAGTTGTATTGTATGTTAAAAAGCATGCAGCTGTCTCCTGGGAAAAAATATTGGCAAAAATGTAATCGGACAACTCGGATGGAAATGGGTGAAAGATATGTTGTTGCTTTTGGTCTGTATATTTTTTTCTTCCAGTCTGGTCAGAATTATTATTTTTAATGCAGATGTATATATTCATATTGTTTCATTGTTTTGTTTCGTCTTACACAATATATCTCCTGAAAATCTTTATTTTCTTCATAACCCTCTCATCGTATGTATAGTATTTCCCTTTTCATTACAAAAAATTAAGTTTTGACTAAAAAGTGCTCCATATTTTTCTTCTTCACTCATACTTTACTGTTAATAACAAACTATGACTATTTTGGTGTCCTTGGTATTTCAGCTTTTTTACCTAATGTATAGTCATTTATTTCACAATTGTACTGGAAAGAAAATATGTCTAAGATTCAAATAATAATAAAAAACCTTGAAAGCTTAATATTTACGAGATCAACTTGTATTATTTTTGGTATTTCCAATCTCTCTGATCGTGAAGTATTGGATACATTAAGTGTATTTAAAAATACTGATTGGAAAGTTTTTCTTTTCTGGTATCCTTGTCCTCCTCAAATGATAAATTGCACATACAAACAGCAAAAGTTGTAAATACTGGACTTCTCCTTCATTAACTCACTTTCATTGCTGCATGGTGAATACATTTTCTATCAGTCTTTTTCAGAAACCCTTTGTACGTTTGTTGCATCATTGAATTTTTTTATCTTCTTAAAGCCAGATATGTATATGTGGAAATGTTCACAGCTCAGGAGATATTTGGATTTTTTT
Source organism: Elysia crispata (assembly GCA_033675545.1). Taxonomy (NCBI): domain Eukaryota; kingdom Metazoa; phylum Mollusca; class Gastropoda; family Plakobranchidae; genus Elysia; species Elysia crispata. Next base: position 2,248,721 of record JAWDGP010007412.1, on the reverse strand, counting down.
TTTTTTTTAATTTTTTGTTAATTGTTATGATTTTTTTTTAACACATTGGTTGGCCTTGGCTCATTTTACGTCATAATTTAGTTGTCTACTTTAAGGATTCTATAAAGAAAATGTGTTGAGAAGTGGCTACGTTTCATTGTTTTGCTCCCAAAATTATTCACACGTATACACATCCCATTTGTATCAAAGATAGGATGTTAACAATTATTTGGCATACAACAAAACTGGCGTATGGTCATTCCTTGTATTTAAAAACAAATATTGGTCCTTATTATTAAAAAGCATGGTTACTGCCAGAAAGCTGTCATGAAAATTTTTTTCTAGGTCAAGGCTCTATTATCTTTATGGCAAAGCAGCATGTACCAATTTGTTGAAAGGTTGCTTATCTGAATTACCTCTCTATCTGTACAAACCAGCACTTGTTTTACAATGTTATTCCTATTATATGAATGTTTTGTGTGTCAAAATAGTTTCTAGCACAAAAAAGGCCGAGGTCAGCACTATGTCTGCATAGATTTATCATACTATCGTACCATCTTTCTGCAGCTTTCAAATATTAGATTGATACACTTATTGCATAGGCCATCTGCTTTTGTCTTACCAATAGGGGTGGCTAATCAAGGTGAGACTCCACCGTGTTGGATTTGTTTGTTTTTGTTAAATTTGGAGATTTTGTTGTTTCGTTTTTAAATTTTTCACTCTTTTCTTGCTGTAAATGTCTTTTAATCCTACCATTTATTACAAGCAGGCTAAAGCAACAATTATCCCAAACCCCTTGATACTGTATAATGTTGCAGATTGGTACCAGTGTGTGTGTAAGAAACAGTTTTGCAAGTCCTCTGTCATTAAACATGTTTTTAACAAGTACATATTGAATATAAGCTTAGCCCTGAGATCACCACATATGGTGCACAGGGCCTGTAAAAGTAAGCATCAAATCAATCTGTTAATCAAGGCATTCAGTTCTACCATCAAGCTGTCCTATTCGAGAAAAGCATAGTTGTTGTGTGGCTATTAAAGCTACACGAGTCCACAACAAAGATCTATTTATTGTACTGATTTTCAAACCTAAGACAAATTAAATGTAGCTGAATATGTATGTAACAAAACCTGCTTCAAGCAGCAGGGCCATCATATACATTAGGACACTTGCTAAAACAAATTCATATGCCTTACATTCTATTGTGTTTGTGCTGAATAATGAGAAGGAAGTTTGGGGGAAATGGGTGGTGAGGAAGGGATAAAATTTCATATTTCAGTTGTTTTTTTTTTCATCTCCAATGGTATTGAAAAAAGATTGGCTAAAGAGGCCTGCTAAAAACATTTTGTTTGGAAAAAAAAGAAAGAAAGAAAGAAAGAAAGAATCTGACTCATATTTTTATTCTCAGTTCAGACTAATACAAGTTTATTAAAACATACATGATTGACTATAAATTGTTCTTCACATATGTGTGAGTCAAGAGCAACATTATGTAACATTTCGTGCTAAGTTCTTATATATGCATTATTTTTGTTTATACTTGAGGTATATTCATTTCAGTTCATTTTTTTTCTTCTTATTTTACATCCCAAATTTTTTCCTCTGTTCATTTCGTTTCTTAATCAATTTCAAAACAGCTATCAGAAGATCTATTCCTTACAAATAGTGCAAACTGTTTTCTCTTTACACCCTAAACATTTCAAACATGTCTTTTACCGTTTGCATTTATTTATTTTGCTTTTTTCTTTTTTCCCCCTTTTTTATTTTTCATTTCTAGCACAAGATTGCGAGGGCGTTACCAACGGTTGGTTGCTCGATTTTTCCCTCCTTTTTTGCCCTGCTTTTGTCTAAACAGAGCCACGTATTGTAATACCAGATTCTCTCATAAAGAGAAAGTGACATTTGATGTCCTTTATTCAGAATTACTTTTGACATTTTATTTAGATCCATATGGATTCTTAACAGTTCATGAAGTGACACTGTACAGCAGTGTGGTTTCTGATCTTCATTGATATACAAAATAAATTTTAAACAAAGAATGTTATAACATAATTTTTCTAATGCACCTTTATTGCTCATCAAATGTAGGCATCTACACACATTAAGTTCACATTAGGTGTAATATGTGTAAAGGTCACAGTTCCCCTGTCCAATTTCCTTACTCAGTTTCCTCAGTCAAAGCCCATACCATGCCAATAGAAGTGCAAATCTTGAGGATTCCTTTTAACATCAAGTCTTGTTTAAACAGCTTTAAACCCAATCAATAAATCTTCATATATCAAACAACTATCTTGTGAATGGTTTGGCGCTGGTAATGCTCACAAGCTTCAACAAAGTAGTGCAAATATTTAAATACTTAAATTGCTTCAAGTTTTAGATGCTGCATCAAGTATATGTGCACTGGTCAAGATTATATTGCATATCTTGGCCATAATTTGGAAAAATGTAGGATTGCATATGTTACATTTGAAAAGATATACTAGAAAGATAACTAGACTATAATTTAGATTTAACAAGGAGCAACTAAACAAAATTACTTTTTTTGTAAACTTAAATTGGAATGCTGCGAAGTAAAATAAGAAATGCTAATTTGAAGAGGAATTCTAGAGTACTTTTGAATTTGCAAAAACCGATTTCTTAACTCGGAGAGATATGCATATCTGAAAAATGAAATTTTCAATCACCAACCTGAAACTTTATTTGCAGCAAGATTATTCGAAATAAAACTGGAAGTTCCTAGCAAGAGAGAAGAAATTGTTTGAGAATTTCAAATGGCACCTCAAATATTTGTGTGACTATGATCATCACTCATTGTTTGACGTGTTTCCTGTATTTCCTTCACAAGGTCTTCAAAGAGACCTTATCTTTGATATTCATTTTTTTCTGTCTCAATTGGAAGAATGGCATTTGTTTCAACCAGTAAATTTCAACCTGTAGTTGAAATTTCTAAGAAGAGCCTTGTTGTCACTTTCAAAATCACTTTGATATGTTTCATGTAATCACAGTGCATCTTATAATTAATTGATCATCAGCTTTCCTGCATCTTTTTATTCACTATGTCTAAAACTTTCTTGAATTTTGGAGATTGAAGTATTAAGATAACTACTTTTATTGATTCTGTGATTCAAACTTAAAACTGATTTCAATTTGGGTGTTTGTCACAAAGTTTGTTTTTTTTTAAATTTGAAATTCTTTTGCTAGGGAAATCCTAATAACCTAATCTGATTTCCTGTATTCTACAAAATCTTACAATAAAGCAATTGTTTCTAACACTTCTTCAACAGATGTATCTGCAGATTTGAACTTGTTATAACTATTGCCAAGTTAAGGTCATGAAAATTGGTTGCAATCCTACAAAAAGCAATTTAATATAAAAATCTTCAACCCTTCAAAAATAGAATGTCTAACCCAAACCCCCTACCTGTTGCTCCACTGTAAAAACACCTATGTTCTATTTTTTTTTTTTTTTGCTCATTCCATTTAAAAAAAAACCAATTACTTTGAAATGAGTTTTGATTCATTCTTACATATGTTGTACATGTATGTTATGTGTAAAAACAACAAATAGCAAGACAAAAATCATATAAGCACTTGTTATGGGGAAAAAAAAGCAGCCTGAATGAGAAAAGAGCATTTCTGGCAATATGTAAGCAAGAAGTTTTTAATAAAATCATATCTTTTTTTCTCCAGGTACTTGATAGCTCAATATTATTAATGTAAAATGCCAAATGTTAGAAAGGGAAAGTAAATTTAATTTAAAAATGAAAAATACTGCTTTTGTTTTAGTTAATATTGCATTATGCGTGATTTACATTATGTTCAAAAAATGTTTTCAAACAGACTGAGGGCACACATGGCATTGAGAAAGCTGTTGTCTGTGTTACTATGCAAGTTAACAAAAACGAGGGGCAAAATAATGAAGATTAAAATGAATACTTGTTTTAGTAAAATTTAGGTCTGGTGGAATTTGCAACATCTAAATCAACCAGAGTTTTAGTTTAATTGGATATAAAGGGGTATTTAATCTTTATGGATGGTAATTTTCTTCAAAATTAAAAAATAAAAAAATTATACAAAGTACATTAAGATGAGGGCCTGGAAATTTTGCTTTAAAAAACCTGGCACGTAATAACTGATCAACTACCCTTGCTAGATAGACCCCTTCAATGCGCTTTTCATAAATACAACCAGGATCTTCTGAGCTTCAGAAGCGTAATGAACAGGTCCCAACCCATGTGCCAAACTCGCCACGTAGTGCTCCACTTGAAATTAGCGTGATGTCAACCTCTATTCAAGTTATGTCAAGTGGTTTGTAATTTTTGTCATTTGCCCAGTGTGACTTTCATCCTGCGCTTCTCCCATGCCCTTGTGAGGTATACTATCTAAAAGTACATTATCAATGCCTCTTTCACACATTTCTAAAAAGCTGCTCCAATTTTTTATTGTGCTCTACAGCTTGTACTGCTTCTAGACATATCCCTTTACATGATTGGACTTGCTATTGTTTTGTTTTAAAATAACAGAAATTACATTTGTTATTTTAAAGAAATCCCATTTTTTTTTTAACAGAGAACTTTCTTCTTGTCTACAAACCAGTTTTCTCTGCAAAAATATAAGGAAAAATTTACATGTACTTTTTTTTCATATGTTACCAATATTATACACATCTTCAATCCAATATTAGCAATAATATCCTGAAAAATAAATCTTTTTGTTATGCTCACAAACAAAATTGATCAATTCAATTTTTAAATTTCACCAGGACTTGTTTCTAAGTCGAATCTATTTATTCATCTTGTGAGGGTCTTTCATGTATCCAAAAAGTTTTGCTTTTTGCGTTGTGGCAGTGATTTGTGGCAGATGGTTGGAAAAAGAGGAGGAAATTGTTTTGTTTTCTCACTTTACTGCTCATTGAATAAATTGTGACTTCTCTCTGTATCTTTATAACTACAAACCAGTTTCCTTAATTTTTCTTTCCTTTAAACGAACTGAAGAGTTTGCTTTATTGAAAGCTTAATTCAAAGGGAAGATTTAAAAAAGAAAAGAAAAGTGCAGTATGCAACTACAACAAAAACTTCCTATCTTTTACTCTTTATTTAAGATATTTTAATAAAAATTATTATCATTATATCAAACTTCCTAAAATCGATATTGAAATCCTTTAAAACCTTATTATCATGTATGCATCCTTCCTCAGGGTAGCAAAGATATATCAATGGCAGTGTACCTAATATCTATAAGTGATCAGGAAAGCACAGAATTAGCTGCAAGCTTCACTATAAGAGTATTCAACAAAAAGTGTCAGCCAAAATTAAGAGATCACAGCAATTTTCATTCAAATATAGCAAGATTACTTTCCTGTTCATAAATGTCCATTTAACCTCACCCCCGACACATATTTATGCATCCTATATGCTGTCTTTTTATTATTTAATTATAAAGTTAAGTGGAACAATCACATTTGTTGATAATAGTTTTTCTCACATTTTTCTTCTTTTAAATATAGTTTGCAAAGAAAAATTCCAGTGTAACAAAAACAAAAAGTGACTTGCCAAAATTTCAATTCTGTTCAGAGAGCCATGGACATAAGGGACATCTGAAAACAAAATTGGACAATATGACATATTTCAGACGGAACTAATATTCTGATTTTTGCTGTAAGAGTCTATCTTTCTAAGCAAAACTTGTATGAGATTTTAAAGAGTTTTCAGGAAAAGCACTTGTGGTTATCAACTGTATGAGTCTTTGATACGAAAGATTGAATCTCCTCCTTACAGCTTAACTAACTGATATACTTTTCACTAAAAGGGATGAAAGAAAAGAGTTTTGGAAATAATTCCTGTTGTCTGTCCAGACTATTAAGTGTGAAAAGTTATCATCAACTGTTAACATTTATTAGGATAACCCATAATTTACCGCAGCACAAGAAGACACCTGTGCCAGTGTGCCATGTGATGGTTCAGACTCACGGGTGAGCTCAAGATCCCCCTTTTTATTTATTTATTCCTCTCTGCTGCTTCTAGGAGCATTTAAATTAGGAAAACATGGCAGAAAAACTTGACCTTTGCATCCCTTTTCCATCCCAACCCATCAGCACCTTAAGAAAATCATTGTCAGATTAAGGTCCTTGTCCTTTCATGCTCCTTTCTGTCACCCTTTCATCCTTTAGTTTTCTTTTTAATCATTCTACAAGTTGTATCAAAAACTTTTTCACAAAAAAGTCCTGGAAACAATTTTCTCCCAGACACTTTATAATCCATCCTTGATCCCAGAAGCTGTGGTTGTACAGGTGAATAAAAAAAAATAATCCCTTTCCTTGCAATCTCTTGAAGCAGCTGCACATCAAAAGTCACAATCCCCTGAGTGAATGCTGCATTACTTGATAATTTTTGAAAGCACTCTGGCTTCTTTTGCCTTTATGATTGCCCCTTGATTCTTGAGGAAGTGGTGAAGGCCTTTGAGTCTTTTAATGACTGTATTGGAATTTTTTTTTTGTATGCGTGTGTTTGGTTGTGTTGTTATTTATGGGCTTTTCATGTTTTTTTAATTTCTTGTGCATTTTTTGTGGGGGTTTTTTTTGTTTTGTTTTTGCCAAAAAACTGATTCCTGACAAGGGTTTTTGCAATTTTTTAAAACGGTTTATTATGCGTTCATTTTAGGGAAGAAGGATTTTATCATGCGGTGTCTATAGAAAGAGCAAATTATTTAATTGATGTTTGTTTTTGTTTTTTTGGTTTTGGTTTTTTTTTTTTTTTTACTTTCCAGCTTTTACTTTGAAGTGATGAGTGAACTGATTCATGACAAGGGTTTTTGCAATTTTTTAAAACGATTTTATATGCATTCATTTTAGGGAAGAAGGATTTTATCATGCGGTGTCTATAGAAAGAGCAAATTATTTAATTTATGTTTGTTTTTGTTTTTTGGTTTTGGCTTTTTATGTGTTTTTTTTTTTTTTGCTTTCTAGCTTTTACTTTGAAGTGATGGGTGAACTAAAGTAGATTAGTTTATTTATTTCGTAATTCTAAATAGTTTTGATAAGGAGGTTTAGGGATATATATACATGTATTTTTTATCCTTCTAAAATTGAACTTACAGTAGAAGCTGCACATTAAGATAACTGGCTTTTACTTAGATTGATCGCTGTCACTTGCTTTTTCTTGCTATTCTATTTTTAACGGTCATGTTTGACTGTGTGTGAAGTATATATCATTTTTTTTTTTGTGATTGATGATTTACTTCTATACATGAAAAGCAATTGTCAGCTTGTCATTGAATTTTGTCTAAGTTCTGTCCAAACAGATATGGATCTAATGATCTATGGACTGGTCAGGAGAGAGTTTTTATGGGATTTTTTTTATTTTATTTTGTTTTCCCGTGTGCCAAAATTCATTTATGCATAGATTTACATATAACCATACACAGAACATGTATATCCAGGATCTCAATCTTAGAATGCACATCAGCTCAAGAGGCTTGATTTCATTAAGTATACTCTCTCTCCCTCAGCCATTTACTCACTGTTCATGCCCACCTGTATTTTGTTGTATGATAAAAGTTTCACCTTTTTCAAAGATCCACATTCCTGCTGCGCTGCTTTTTGCTGCTATCGTTTTTATAGTGTGGGCACATCATCTTGCAAGAAGGAAGCAATTCTGTTACAAATGATAACAACCTACACACACAGATTTATAGTATAATATAGAAAGTGATCAAAATGATCAACTTTTTTCTTTCACTTTAAGAATTTATTTTGGTATCGTACCGTCTGAAGACTTTTTTTTTTCTTCTTAGCTATACTTCCTTACATGTTGATAAATTTTGAATTTCACATGTTAATTTGAAATACACTTGTATACTATGCTTCTCTCTGTCAAATGTTGAATATAGAATTAATGCTGAAAGACATTTATTTTCATCTTTTTTGAAATTCATGGTTCTTTTTCTTCATAACCTTTACTGTAAAAAAAGTTATATATCTATTTATAGAAAGAGATAGACAGTATGTCTTATTATACGGTAAATTGATTTTACTAAGCTTCAGATCTCAAAACAATAGTTACATAGATAAAAATTTTACTTAACTTGCTGAACTTGCTGTTAGAATTAGTCATGTAGCACACAAATGCATTATATTTTTCACTTGCTTCTAATGTGTAACACGAATGTTAAAATAATTTTTATTGTTTCAAAAGTTAAGTTATCACATTCTTAACAGATAACGTTTGCTAACTTTTATCTATCTATCTATCTATCTATCTATCTATCTACCTATCTATCTATCTATCTATCTATCTATATATATATATATATATATATATATATATATATATATATATATGTGTGTGTATGTATGTATGTATATGTGTGTGTGTGTGTTATCAAAATCAAAGCTGTCACTAGAATAGCATTCTTCTGAATATGCTGTGTGCATATCACTCTTTAGGTATTTTCTCTAAAAGTTTGATGGAAAGAGGGAAGATGTATAATGTTTTTAAATGAGAAAAATAAGTTGAATTTATGAGCCTACCTTTATATTAGTCAAGGGATTGAAATTATATTTTATTACTTAATTTAAAATAAGGGATTTATGTATCCATAATTAGATTAATTGGTTCAGTTATTCATGACTGTTAAAAAAAAAAAGTGTTTATTAATGAGCTTTATGCACAACTCTTACCTCATTTGGTTTTCCTTTTCTGTTCTTCCCCATTATCTTTATTCCACTTGTGAACTTCATCTGTTCAGACGGCTTTGCTTTTTCACAAGAGGAGCATGGTGTCGTGAACCAGGTAAGATATATTTTGTTTCTTTTTGCTTTGAAAATTGTGAACCAGGTAAGATATGTTTTGTTTCTTTTTGCTTTGAAAATTGCAGGCCAATGTATATTTTTTTTTTCTTTTTAGTAAATATCCTGTTCCTTGTAATATAAGGTAGTGGTCTCTGTGAACCTTAAAGGGCATCTGTTTTTCTTAAATGGTCCAGGTATGACTCGCTGCCCCTTTAAAGTTTTAAGTTAAGGTCTGAAATACAAGGAATAATTTACCTAGCACAGAACCTTTTAAATAAAGTCCTGGAGCTTTTCTGTGCATGAACGCTTTTATTCTCCTCAGGAGAAAGAGTAAAATAGATGTTGAAAGAGATTCCCCCCCCCCCCAATAATGCATGCAAATTTTAAAGGATTGAGAGAAGATGAATGAAGGAGTGTCTGGTTTTGTTTGCTAATTGTCGTTACATTGTTACTCTATTTTAATTGATTAATGGTCTAGGGGCTGGATACATAACAAAACTTTGCATCGTATGTAAAAACAGAAATGAACAAATTCTTTTTGTTCTAATATTGCTGCATTATTTAATGAGCCATTAAAATTCTTACAATTTTGAAATAATGGATGATTATTTATGTATGGAAAGAGAGAAAATCTTGAAAATCCATTATGAAAGCCCCCTAGTTTTCAAGCGAAGTTAATGGAATTTCTAATTATCTTGTTCAATGCGATATTGATCTCTTTGTTTCTGTCATATTTTAAAAACCATACATTTTTGTTAGAAGCTGATCAGCCACTTTCTTAACTGAAAAGAAAGCAAGAGTAACTTAAAAAGTAACCAGAATTCTGAGTAGTCAGATTTTGAGATGCTACTAGTAAAATGGAGAGAGAGACAGACAGACAGTTGACCCTTTTTTTTTTATTGTCACTGTAGTTCTTCACTCTTCTCATACATCCAGTTTGATTCTAATGTATGTTTTTTTTTAGGAATTTTCAAATTTAAATTGAAGAAAGAATGTTTTCTTTCAGACCCAGTTTATTCGAGCTTATGACACAAGACTGGAAAAACCAGAGGGGCTGTAATAAGTTGGACATACAAGATTGCAACATCTTCAGTGCCAGCTTCTGCCTCATGTGTTGGACAAATCCATACAACTTCCATCCACCCTGATAACTAGAATAACTAGCCAACTGAGTGTGGTTACAGAGTCCTGGTTTAAGTGGGCTAAGTAGAAAGTGGTTGGCCCATATCCATTGCAACATTGTGCTTGTTCAAATGTGTCCCTGTGCATTGAGACCTATCAAACAGACTGTAAGACAACTGATTAATTAATAGATAGGCTTTGAATACAAATGATACAAATTCTCTTCAGAATCATTCGTCAGCACTGCAAAGCTAGCAGTCTTTATTTAATGTTCACAAGGACGTGATAAGCTTTTTTTTTTTAAAGAATCAAAGCTTCTGTTACATATTGTAGGCCACCAGCATAGCATAGCTCTATCTTCATAGTGCAACTGATATGATGTATTTTGTTGTAATTTAGCTTGCCTGTAAAGTTCCTCTTACTTTACCACATAATGTGCTGGGTTGATTTTTTTTTTCTTTTTTGGAGGAGGAAGTGAGTGCTTGCATGTGTGTGTGTGTGACAGGGGATATATTTTTGTTTTTCTTTATGTCACAAATTTTAAAGCTTTTAGAACTACTCAACTGAGTATATCAGGAGTTAAAAGTGATAAACATGTCATTGGTTTTCTCTGAAAATATTGCAATGGAAAGAAGGATAGTTACATTTGAATCCATTATTCGTTGATTATTTTTTTTTGCTGCTGCTGTTATTGCTGTCCTTGCTCTTACTGTAAATGTTAACATTTAAGAAGTGTTGTCGTTCTCCTTTTTTTTTTCATTCACATCTTATCAGCATTTATTTCAATTGATTTGTATGTTGTTTTTTTCTCGCCATTTCTACATCTTTTATACCATTAGATTAACATCTCTGTGACATGCAATATCTTCACTGTTATGGTGCTGTAAAGGTCTTTTTTTTTAATGTAGACATCATCAGGGTACACGTTTTTCTGTTATGTTTTTAACAACTGGTGGTGTATCTTTATTTTCTTCAAAATCTGCTTACTCATTTTATGTTGTTATTTTTCTTTTCTTTTCTTTTCTTTTTTTTTTTTAAATTTTGTCTACAGAAGTCAGGGATTATAAATACCATACAAAATTCAAGTATGTGCCATTAGACTATAGCTTTCATAATGGTAAAATATGTAATTTTTTTTTTGTTGATACTTTTCATCTATGGGAGACATTAACACAAACCCAGAAACCCCAAGATTTATGGACTGTGCTTATAAAACTCTTTGATTTCAATTTGAAGTGTTTTTTTGTTTTTGTTTTAAAGATAGTTTGTGATGAAAAATATGAAAATATAAAGACATAAACAATCAACTTGCAAAATGAAACAAAAAATTCTATGTTCCTCTCTCATACCCTACATAAAAGATAATCTCTTATCCAGACACATTAAAATCTGCTATAATGACAGTAATTGGGTGTAACATCTACATTATTCCCTTTCTAGTCAGAATAAAAATGCAATCTAGATTTAAACACAGACCTCCATGGCTATAGTTGAATCGACAATCCTGTCCTTTTTCACATTATGAGAGAAGAAAGCATTTGAAGCTAAAATTAAAGCTGAGAGGTACAGTAATACTGTACTGTTGAACTAAACAAAGAAGAGAGGCATGCCATCACATTTGCTGATTGAGGAGGAGTGGGGGAGGTGGTGTTGATAGTATTTTCTTTAATTTCCTCACTTCTGGATCTCATTTCTTTTTCCTTCTCTTTTCAAGGCACAATAGTGACAATATCAATGATCATATAAGCTATCTCCCAAGATACTTTTTTGATAATTTAGCATAGATTAAGGCTGGTCATGCCTTGTTGTCTAAGCTGATAATTTGCTGAGTTTGGATATTGTAAATTATGCTGTTCGCTTGTTTTCAGAGCACAACATAGAGAAAGAGGAAGAAATTGATTCTTTTGCTTTTTTTGTTAATATGGCCTGTATTTGTTTTGTTAGTTGTTTTTTTTTCAGTTGAGTTGTGGTCAACTGTAATTATAAGGAACTTGATGCACATCCTTAAACAAATGAAAGGTGAGTGAAAGCAATGTAGTGGGTCTACTTCATAAATATAATGTATTCCAAGGAGTGCTTAGACATAAACGCTAAACATTTCCTATATCACTTTGCATCTCAAAACAAATAAATCCTCAGTGCATTCATTAAATTAACTAAATGAGAATTTTTTTGTTCGATTTAAAATTTTCAGTTTTCAATTGCAACCCAAATGTTAATTAGCATGTGTGCATGGGGTTGAGGCATTGTCAAAGATATTGATTGGTGTTCTTTTGTACTTTATAGCCTAGTTTTAATATCATTCTGTCATATTCATGTTTTGTTGGTTTTTTTTTTCACCCTTATCAATTACTTATTATTTCACCTAAATCAAATCAAGATGAGCAAAAGTAAATTTATGAAGAATGTAAACTATTGATTTACAGGTTGTGATATTTAATTTGATTTTCAAAGATTAACTTCATAAAAATAATAGTTTTGAATTAAAATGATTCAGTTTCATTTTCAATGTTAGTCTTTCTCATTCTAGGTAAACAAGGATAAACAAAAATAACCTTATTGTTTTCTTGTATGGTTTATGCTCTGCCTTTTTAGCTACTGAAAGCATAAAGCATTCATACATATTTTTTACTTACTCAGCATTGTATTCCATGAACATGCCATGATTGTTGTTTCAGAAGTATTTCAGAAAACTTAGTTAAATCTATCATTGCCAATGTTAAAATTTCAGTCTAACTGGTTTGCTTTGCTGTAGCCATGAATGTATTTATTCTTAACATTTTCTTAAGCTCAGTGTTGCAAGAATGTTTTTGTTCTTTTATTCTTGAAAATTTTCTTTGAGACATTAAAGTTTGTATCATATTTTATTAATTATTTATACATGTATTAATTATCATGCATGTCATTTATCTTTCTTGCCAATGCCATATGTGTGCAAATGGATAACTACATCCATTCTTCTCTGGATTGAAAGACTCAGTTGTTGAATTTATTGAATATTCTTGATTGGCAAGTTATTGTTTTGGATCTACAAAAATTTGCATGTGATATTTTAACATTTCTTTCCTGATATCACCTCTGTATTTTTTAACTTCCATTTTATATTTTCAAAGTATGGAATAATTTGTAAAATTTATATGCATCCTAAGTAAATAAGGAAAGAAAACATGCTTGATATAGCAACTGAGAAATGGTGGTGAAATTTGTTTTCCACTAATTTTAAATGAGAATTTCTAACAGAAAATTTAGCAAGATTTACAGATCTATACATTAAGGAGACCAAGAGCTAAGAGACGAGTAAACTGAGAACACTTAAATCCTTAAATGGTTCAAGTAAATGCATCATCGCTTTATTTTATTTATGTCGACTGCTCCCTGGTCTTGAAAATCTTATTTCACCTAGTGCAGGACCTTGTCATTCTTTAATTTCACACTGCTCATTTTGAGCTCATAGATAATACTTTTTAGTTATTCAGTTTCAGTATATCTTAACTTAACATTTATAGAGCAAATCTAGAACTTTGGCAATTAATACATGTAGTTATAAAATCTAGCTATAAAAAGAAATTCATTTCACATTGAACACTTGTTTTGTGAAATAAACAAAAACATACCATTTTTTAAACACATTGAATTGTACATGTAGGTATTTTTTATAATAATGTGAAAAGAACTGAAGAACAATAAATATATCTACATTATTTGTAAATGTAGGCCTATACTCATGCACAAATAATCTGTACTTTTTGACATTTAGGACATTTCATAGCTGTATGATCAGAATGTTTTAGAAATGACATACTGTATTGATTGCTCAAAGGCAAAAAATATTAAGTTTTACCAAACATACCGGTATTTTTAGCATTAGATTTTATATGTTGGTTTTATTTTGTTTTGTTTGATTTTTTTTTTTGTATTGCTGGATGCTTGAAGTAAAACTGGGTATAAGGTTAGTTAAATACAATGGTGAAATCCCTGTAACATACTCTACATGTATTTTCCAATGCATTGGAGATTAAATTTTAAGCTAGCCTAAAATTGTATGCGCTAGTAGCAGGTGAGCAAATTAGTAAAAAGGAAAAAAGGAGTTACATATATATATATATGGTACAGCAATTTAGATGAATAGAGTTTTCGTTAAGCAGAAACAAAAAATTATGCAGACGTCTTTTCTCATGGAAAAAAAATTTTTTTCAACTGTTTTTATTTCTATGTTGTTGAATTACTTTTGAAAAAAGGTATATATGTGAATAAAAAGATGATTTTTATTTATTTGGATTACATTTTGTTGCCTTCTTTATGTCCATCAAGTTAACATTATATTTTTTTTTCTACCATGTGCATATTCTGTAGTTGTAAACTTTTATCTCTCTACAGTAGACTTTTTTAGAGACTCAGATACTCTTGATCAAGAATTTCTGACATTGTTCCTGTAATTTGTTCTTATGGACAATGTAACAAGTAGGCCTAACATGAATCCCTGGAAAAAGTATAAAGTATTAATAGGCTGCATCTGTTTTCCATTTTGAGATTCTCTCTGTAAGTGAAAGTTATTTTTTAAATTTTTTTGTGAAATCAGATTGCAGGGATTGCACTGATTTGTCCAAGCAGTTGCTATCTTATTCTATCTTGAAGTTGATAATAAACTAAGGAAACAGTAGAATCAGAAGTTTGCTTTTTCTCAAAATTTGTGGATCCAATGGCATCATCAGTCCACATCGTGAACAACGGGCCAAATAAATTAAAATAAACTATGCTCATGCTCTACCTCAACACAGAGGAATCTCTCATTCAAGACAGCGTAAATTGTCTAAAAAAATGAAAGGTCACATTGTCTGAGGTTTCTCTACTCAGAGGTTCATTTTATAGAAGATGAGATGTACATCCACACATACAAATATTTGAAACTTAGCTTAGATAAGAGTGGTGGTCTTGATTGAGGTATCCTTATAAAAATCTTATTAGTATTGATAAGCGAGCTTGCTTGTTAAAATTAATCATGTTATTATCCCAGTGTCAAAAAATCAGGGCAAGTAAAGCCTATTTAGTCAAGAAGGAGGTGTATGTGTAGCACCACATACTCACGCAATTACTGAATTAGTACAAATGATGATTTTGTGAACATATGGGACAAAAATCCTTCTGACAAAAAAGTCTACATAACTTGAAGTTTTTGGGAGGAAAATACAACCTTAATTTAGAGAGGTCCCAGAAAAAAAATACAGACAAGTCAAAACTTATGTGTTCTATACAAAAATATTCAAAGAGGATTTTTTTCGGGATCAACTGAAAGTTTTAAAAAAGGGACAAAATGTGAGATTCCTGTGATGCACATTTGTAGGCTACTGACAGCTTATTGAAGAAAGTCAATGGAATCAGTGATTGCCATAGACTCTCTCTCTCAAATGCCCTGTCTGGAACAGACATCGGCAATCATGATTCTCCACCTGTCCCTATCTTCCGTCATCCGCAGTAAGGCTATGTTGTCTTTGTTCTTTCCTGTCACAAAAGAGCTCAAGCTATCAAGAAATGTAATTCTTTGTCTACCTCTGCTTCTTGTACCTTCTATCTTGCCTGTAAGAGATAAAAATTCCAGTCCCTTATGGCGACATATGTGTCCTAAAAATTTCAGTTGCCTTTTCCTTATTGTGTTTATGAGGGATCTCTCTTGGTTCGTTTCTTCTAATATAGGTTCATTTGTCCTCTTTTCTTTCCATGATATTCTTACCATTCTCCTGTAGAACCACATTTCCGCTGCCTCTAAATTTTTCTGGGTTTCTGCAGTTATTGTCCAAGTTTCGCATCCATATAAAAGTATAGACCACACATATGTTTTCAAAACCCTCAATTTGGTTGAAAATGATATATTTCTATTTTTAAGAATGGTGCTCATTTTTTGGAAAGAAGCCTTTGCAATGGCTATTCTCTTCTTAATTTCAGTCCTGCGTTTACCGTCAGATGTCAATGTATATCCTAGGTATTTGAATTTCTGTACTTGCCTGATTTCTTCTCCCTTGCTAAAAAGCTTGCATTCTGGATTGTTTTTCTTCTTAGATACTACCATACATTCAGTCTTTTTTACATTTAGAGACAATCCCAGCTTTTCACTCTCTTCTACAATATTTAGAAGCCTTTGTAAATCCTCTTCCGATCCTGACATAGACTATTAGACGTTAAAAAAGGTGTTGGAGGAAGGGTTTCGATTGGGTTTGCAGAGTTGGGTTGAATATATGTTTGCTTTATCTCACTGTGGACAAACCAAAAGACAAGCCAGCTGAAAGTGAAACCATACACCAAGTCATTAAATATGCCTAGATAACGGGCTCCACCTCAAGGTGCCCTAACATATTGCTAGGTAGATGGGAGGGAGAAAGAGAGAGGCAGAGTAAACATAATGGGATCTGCGATATACACAAGGATTAGTAAAAAAAAAAATCAATTGTTTGATTGTAAATATTTAGTTAATATAGAATGGAATATTAGAACATGCATATATGTACATCCAATTATCACTTTGATGGTACTTTAAAAAATATGACCAGTCATTAACTTAATGAACCATCTATTAACCATCTCCTAGATAACCTTTCCATGCACTTGCTTTTTGTATACATCTATTAATTCACCAGCTTTTGGTGAATGTTTAGTAGCAACTATTAAAGATCACAATCTTAAGAGCCACCTATCGGCGTATTTTTGCCAGGTAAGTCCAAAAAGAGCTGGTGATGATGATGGTGTTTATGATGATGTAAATTGTAATAACAATATTATGATTCCAGTGATTGCAATAACATGACTCGGATGGAAGCTCTGATGATGATACTAAAATGTTTTGCTAAACATGGTGAGATGATGAAATGCTACTAACTGATCTGCTTATGTTAGGGTCGTAGGCCTACATGGAAAACTTAAATGTCATTCAAAGAAGAAATCATTGCTGTAGATTTGAAGCTCATGGTAGCAAAAATAAAATTAGTAATGAAGATGAAACTGGAAGGGTACAATCAAATGATATCACTGAGGCCTCAATATTTTATGAGTGGCATGCAGGGCAGGAAATGACCATGTATTGCTGCATAAAACTTCAGCAAAATTGAAGCAAACCAAACTGTACTGCTGCCCACTTCGGCAGGAAGTAAATGTCAACGTTTCTGATGATTTTTCCAAGGTTTGTTGTATGTTTTACTTGCATATTTCTTTTTTTGCCATTCCATCTCTACAATCTACTCTTTCAGATACTGCCATTCTCTATATGGCCAATTAAACTGTCTCTCAGTCTCAGATTGTAAGAGAAAAAGATTTAAATTTATATTTTCATAATACGAGATAGTTTGAAAAATTGCTGGACGTACATGTACCTTGCAGCTCTAGTTGTGAGATGCATAATATTGCGAAAAATAACCTCGGGTCAACTTTTGATTTTGTATTTGCTGACTCATATCTTTTGTCCATTTTGTCAACCTTGTCAAATCCTCCTCTGGAAGCATTATATTAAGAGAGAAGCACAACCTTTAGCTAGGTTTGATGGCCTTAATTAAGGCACCAAAGGGCGACCACATAAAGTCGCTCGCTTACCACCCCTGTGTTTGTGCACTTCCTGGAGCAGTGAAATCAAAATATTCCCTTAATTAAAACCATTGTCCCCCATTTATAAAGATGTCACTGAGCCCGCTGCAGCAAGGTGAGGCGAGGCAGTTTTTCGAATAATAAAAATTACATTCTTTCCAACGCCACCCAAGACTGTCTTGTCTTTTGTTTTCACATTGTGGTACCAAATCAGTGTTTCTTTTCAAGCCAACAGTTTAATTTTAGCAATTCAACATGGACATTGATGCGCTGATATCATCAGTGAGATAAACTTAACATTTTATGATTATGATTAAATAAATCTAGTAACAGCTGTGTGCATCGGACATAAACATACTTTGGCACTGTTCTTTGTTGTTTTTTTTCATTTTGATTTTTGTAATTGTGTTAAAAAGTGTGAACAACCCAAAAAATAAAAAGTGACTATCAATTCAAGTATTTTTATTTATTTCATTTTAAAATCGTGTACCCAGAGCTTACAAGGCTACAGAGTTGAAATACATGTACATTGTTGATCCCTTCTACAACATACACATTAAAATTCCTGTGATTTTGTATCCGATCAAGAATTTCATTTTACAATGAAAACTCAGCACAAAACTGGTATTCTTGTGTGCATCTAATTATTATCTTCGATTTTATGAGTGATTGGTAAATACTTCAATAAATTTCAAGTACCAAGAAACTACTATCATTTCTAGTATCAGTATTTCCAGATTATGTTTATCTTTTCGTTTGTTTGCATATTTTTTTTGTCATTACATGAATGATATATAAGCCTATTTTCTCTATTGAAATCATCTCATTTAGCTCAATCTGTGTAATTAAGAAATGAATACTTTACTTCACATCTACGTCTTGGATGAAGGAATTTAGGAAACAGACTGTCTAGTAGACAAAATTCTTCTTCAGATGACGAATCCGTTTTCAGACACTGTCACACTAATAGATTTCAGAGCAAACTGTAATCAACAGCCTCATGTAAAAACAGCTTTTGACATTTTTTCCCTCACATAAATTTATTGATCAGAAACCTAAGTGTCATTCTTTTTTAAAGCAAACTTGTTGAAAAATTAGGATGGTTAAAATTCATTTATTCAACCAATTCATTGTTTCAATCACAGCTTGTCTAGAATTAATTGAAAATATTGTAGTACATGTACCTAGTTCTTTGTTAAAAATTTGTTGTGATGCCACATTCCCTTTTAGTTAGTTTTACAGGCCGATTAAAATTCATTTATTCAACCAATTCATTGTTTCAATCACAGCTTGTCTAGAATTAATTGAAAATATTGTAGTACATGTACCTAGTTCTTTGTTAAAAATTTGTTGTGATGCCACATTCCCTTTTAGTTAGTTTTACAGGCCAGTTAAGGTCCACCATGATCTGATACAACCTTAAGGTATGATGTTTGCGTAATGGAACCATTTTCATTCAGTTTGAAAGAACATGTCTTTGTCAGGTCACAAAGATCTCAGATATGCAAAAACATCCTGCATTCACCATTGGGGACGGAATTTTTCATCAAATCTAGGAAAGGCTATTGAACAGTAAGCCCATCAAAAAAGTCAAATTTCACTTTCACTGACAATCATGAAGCTTGGGTAGGAAGCATGGTGAAACATACAATGGTGGGATCAGTTTCCATCTAACCATCCTAATGATGAAGTGTCACTTTTTTTTAAGATTCTTTGGGAGACTTATTAAAGAACCTTCTGGAAATCGGTGTTGAATCTCTCTCCCCTTACGCACGTTACTCCCCAACAATAGTAACATTAGACTAATTTAGAGAATTTTTCAACCCACTGCAACATTAAAATTTAGATACTGAGTCATAGCAATCATAATGCTAATAGAACACAGTTGCCCACTGGTAAACTGCCTTGTAATGTATATGCAACTATGAGATTCTCACTGTTATTTAGTGTTAAGGAGAATTCTAATTTTTCAATAGTAAAATTCTGGGCTCTTGTTAGACAGCAATAGCTTTAGCAGTAGCAAGACATCCATTCTTTCTACCCTTTTGGTCAGTATTTGTACATGTATTTGTTGTAATTTCTTTTCTGCTCAACACCATCCTTGCTAATGCTTAAAGTTCTTTTGATATTATTTTTCATCTTAATGACACTCTTTCTCTCTCATTTCTTATTTCCTCAAATTCATTTTTTAGTTCAGCCTTAAACGAGATGTAATTTTAGGCTTTAATTTTGTATTGAGATATTCATATGAATAAATTGCAAGACTAAATTATTTCTTTTTGAAAAAGCTTCTAGCTAGAGAGTAAATAGCTTTGGTACATTTTTTTCTTACCTTGACTATTTCAATCCACAATTGGCAGCAAATTTTAAGAGGATTTCCTTGTGTAAAGATGAGGAGTACAGTAATTTGAATTGATAATCTAGAGATTCCTACAGTCTGTTTAATAGGCTAATCTTAAAGCCCCAAAATGGATAAAAATTATTGTGCAAAGCATTCAATCAGGGATGAAACCGTGACACAATATTTTTTACTGGACTTTTTTAAATCAGTTAATGGGAGCAGCATAGGCAGGAGCATTCTATTTAATTACATGTATAAATGTTTTGTAAATGAAAATTCATTTTATTTGTAATGTCTGTGTGTTTATTTTTTTATGACTTTCAAGATCGACAAAATATTTCAAATAGATATCACGTTTTTCATTATTTTTTTATACAGGATTTACAGTTTCTTTGTTACATAAAATTCAGATTTATTTTTCTTTAGTTTACACTGATTACAAAATTTTGTTGTCATTTATACAGCTGAGTCCAAATAATTCGAATTCTTGGATATTTCGAAGTCGTTTAATTTTACCGAAGATTTCTCTATTTAAGCTTTATTAAAAAATATCGGTTAGTTCAAATTTTGAAACAAGGATCTGGTCAATTCGAACCGATTTTGGCGTGATTTTTTTTTATTCTGACACAGTGAAAGCACTTTTCCAGGCTTGTAAAACAAAGTACATGTAGTGCTATGCTCCGCGCGGCAAGTGATTTTGTTGTGCGTGTGTGTGTATTTGCTCACCTACGTTACAGGCAAGAGTCTGCAAAAAGGGGTTAGGTCCACTCCCACCCCACTGCACACTTGTACGACATTTCTGATCTGTCATCCACATTTTTTTAAACTTTCTTTTTCTATGAATTCTGATAATTCTAAGTCCTTTTTTTTAACCGAATGACTTCAAAATAAGCGGACTCGACTGTAAATCGATTTTATACTCAATAACTTTTCATATAACATCTTACCACTATGTGAACATATACATTTATGTTCGTGTATGCATTTGTTTCCTAGCCTTTTATTTATGTACCTTTCCTGATGGTTTCCTTTTAGTTTTATCTAAGTTTTTATTTATTTCAATTTTTATATTACTAATACTGTAATAGTTTTAAAGTTAAGTCTAAAATCAGTAACATGGTCATGATTGGGAGCATCTGGCTGTGTTGTTGGATAAATTCTCGGATAAATTTTCTCTACCATTAAAGGAATATTATTTTTGCTTGAGCACTATGGTGAATAATTTCAATTTTTAATTTATTTAATCCGTTTTCAATTGGAACATATCTTATCTTACTTTTTTGTCAAAAACAGTCCATTAATTTAATTATTATTACTCTTTCATTAAATTTTGTATTATATCTTGCGCTTCTTTGATCTTCTTATTGTAACAACCTAATTGATGTCCGTCTTTTTAATTTATGTGCATGAATTTTTTAAAGTCAATTTTTAGAGTTCTCTAATGTGAAATCTTGAGGTAATTTGTTCACCTCTTAGGTCCACGACATGATTATCTTGGTAAGTTTCGTATTAAAAAAAATTTCTAAATAAGGATACCGATAAATAAATTGGATTAGTAAGGTTTTTGTATTATTTTATACCTTTTGGGAAAAATGAATATATATATATACCCATAAACACACCTCACTGATTGCTTTTGTCTTCTACGTTTTTTGATTACCCCAATGAAGTCACAAACTACTTCCTTTTTGTTGCAGTTTGATTTTAACAATGATATTTCTGCCTAAGATATAAATATCTATGAAACTTCAGACACAAAAAAACACAAAGGCCATTTAATTCATCAACGTTGATTGGAGTTTGGTAGAAAAGCATCTTGGTGGTCGACTATATTTCGTTCTCTATCAGTCTATGGCAAGAAGTACATGTATATAGAAATGTCAGTTGCTTCTAAACAAAAACTGTGCAGTTATTAAGTACTGCAGGCATCTAGGATCAAAACTAAGAGAAAAATTTCATTATCCCAATGCAATAGCAAAACATAAAGCAATACAACTGTATTTTTCTGCTTCACACATGCCAAACTAAATTAAAGGATTTGACTGAGCCTTGAGTAAGATACAACATTTCAGTTCTTTTCAGACACAAATTATACCACTATAGATATTGCCCCTTTTTTCCTCATTTATGCAATTTTAAGGAAGTTTCCAAGCACCCTCCATTTGGAGGCTACCTTGCCTGGAGTCTAGGTAGTTCCAGGACTCTTTATTAAACCCTAAAAAAGTGGAAAATATTGTCATTTAACATGTGTCACAGGTAGATACATTTTTATTGAGAAATTAGTGAAAACAAAATGCAAAGATTAAAGTTTACGAAAAATGCATTAAAGAGGCCAGCCACCTTAGAGAGGACCCCCATTGCGTCAATGTAGAATTTTGATGCATGCATGAAGGCACCTTAATCTACCATGAGACACAAAAACAAACAACGTTAGTATGGCCTAGATCTAGATAATTTTAGAGACAAGAGCCGACTTCTGATTTGGAGACACTAACTTGCCAAGAGACATACCTTTAAATTACCTATTTTTAAACTAATCAAGATGAAGATCTTTTCCTGGTGGTAAATTTTATTTTCTTTTAACAAAGAAGTAAAGTTAAAAAAATAAGTTCATCTTTTAAAGCTGCATATCCAATACATGAAGTGGCTCAAAGTAGGAAGAGTGACAAAGCACTGAAGCCATGAGGTATAAAGATGCGTGGAAGATTATGATCGCCCACACTAAAGAGCGCAGCATGTGACTTATTGATTGATCACTCCAATACACACTGTAATATTTTATTATTTATCGATTTGCAACATAAAAAAAAAGACCTAGACTCAAATGTTCTATTTGTGTTCAGAAGAATCAGAGTATCACATTTTGAATGTTACATGTGTGGGGCCAACAGCAAAAATTTGGTGAACCATTTGAAGATCACCTAGCCTGGAGTCCAGGTACCCTCCATTTGGAAGCTACTTTTCTTCTCTATGCAGGAGTCTAGCCTCTTCCTTATTTTACTGTAGGTGGCTATTTTCTTTAAAACATGAATAAAACCTAGGTCTTATACAATTCATATTCATTGGAAGCCTACAAAAACAAAAAAATAAATAAATGTTTTTTTTTCCCATGCTTTTGGGTTATTAATCAAAGTAAAAGACTACCACCATAAAAAAATTGGTACATTTTGTACAGTTACAAGCTCTCCTTTTAGAATTTTAGAATAATAATAAAAAGGACTATATTTAAAATGCAAACTTTTTTTTTTTGGTGAGAACTTGCAAAACGTCCATGTAAATTTTCAATCCTTTGCCTTTATATGCTTTCATTTAAGTTTTTGCAGACAGAGACGAGAGAGATGAAAGTTAATAAAAAAGAAATTTCACTATATTTGGTGTTTAATTAGCAGCATACCCTCTTAAGAGATGGCATAATATCATTTCTAAAAAATAAAATAATTTTAAAGAGACTCCACTAAAGCTTGTGGAGAAAACAACAAGAAAATAAAAATATAAAATTGTTGTCATTTATTTTCAAAAATTATTTTTTGGTCAAAATGTGTAAGCAGCTCCTTATAGAACAGCACTTTACAAAGAGAAAAGTATGGATTCCAGAGTGACCAAGAAAACAACTTCAACATAATTAACATGTGCAAAAACAGCCGTATAACAATTTTTTTACTTATCTGAGTCAATCTAGAATCTTTTAACATCCTCTCAGAGCTATAAATCCTCTAAAAAAAAGTAATATCAAAAAGTTTCTGCTTCATTACTCTAAATATCTTTATAAAATTAATAAAATGCTAAGGTTTTCGAACAACAACAAAAATTTCTAATCAAGCTTTTAAATTAAACCAAAATGACATCAAACTTTTACAGCAACATTAACATCAACAGAATGTACACAAGATAAGTAAACTTATTACTTTTCACACTGTGGCCGTTATACTTTTCTTTAATAATTTGCTTCCCTAGTTTGAAAAAAAAAGCTCAGGTCTCTTATAGCCAATAATGAAAAAAAAAAAGAAACAAAGATCTAAACGCTACAGAGCTAACCCTTTCAGAATGCAGGAAATAAATTTTGTGTCATGTTAAAAATAGAGGGCCTATTTTAAGAAGTGTCAGCCTGAAATATTTGATACCAGATATTACCTGAAACTAAAAAAAAAAAATATGCTCCTCGTTTAAACAAAATGGAATGGATCAGGTGGATGAAACAGACCTTATTTCTCTTTCCATGATTCAGGCACATGTTACACATTTATATCCCAACAGTATTTAGATTTCAAGCTTGAGATTCAACTTGAAACATTTGCTTTACAATTAAAAATTGGATTCAGTAGAGCAAAAAGAAGACATCTAAAAGAAAAATATATTGAGGTACACAAAGCTCATTTATAAAACTTCTTTATATTTTAAGCTTGAAATTAAAAGAACAAAATTTTTTAGTTTTCTGCCACATTTAAAAAATGATAACCCATTAGACGTACTAAGGCTGAGAGAGAGAGAGAGATGAAACAAATGAAATATATAAGTTTCATGAAATTTGAATTATTTACAGAATGATGAGATTATGGGGTGGCATAATTATTGTACATCTCTGAGAACATAATTGTGGAAAAGAACAAAAGGCATCATCAACATTTACTCGTCGTCTTCTTCATCGTCATCATCATCATCTTCATCATCATCCTCTGTCTTAGCTTTCTTGGGAGAAGGTCTGGCTGCTCCAGGCTGGCCCCCACTTCGATATATTGCCATGTCCTGTAGAAATTATGAGGAACTGTTTTGTATGAGATTATTCACTAAAAATTAATAACTGCCTACGTCCTATAATGATAATAATAATAGTATTTTAAAACTCAAAGCCTTATGTAGTGACAAACAATAAAGAAATATCTCAAAGAAGGCAAGAAACTACAGAGTATTGAGTTTTAAATTATTGAGCTTTAACAAGTTATATGTTGAATAGGATTAAAAAAAAAAGATATATAAGAAGAGAAACAAGATGACACAAACACTACCATCAAGGGCATGAATTCAATGACAAGAACAAGCCTAAGAGTAAGATCCATGATAAAAAAATTTAGGCAAAAATAGGTCACAAAAAAAAAAAAAAAATCCAAACATATCCACAGGCAGTATCTTCGCTAAACTTAGATCAGGTTTCTATTTTTTTTTCATTTGGGAAAGGGAGGGGGATGGGGGGCCTACAGAAGTGAATGCTTCATTGCTAGAGATTGGAGAGTTAAAGCAGAGGTGGAGAGCACAGTAGGTGTAAACAAGAGATTAAATAGACTTGAATAAATTTAGCAGGGCATGGGTTTCACAATAAGTTGCATAATATGTACACTACTTCTTTTGTGAGCAGAAGAGTGAGGGCAGGGGAATCTTTTACTTCCTTCAAATAGGCAGAAGATAATGATTTGCTATTTGCCATGCTATCTTAGACTATGTATTTAACAGAGGCCATTTCTTTCAAGCTCATGCATTGGCCAAACATTTTTGTTTTGAATCAAAATGACCAGATAGTTAGGTAGTTGACAAAGGTTGGAAAATTTCGTGGGTTAGAACCTTAGCCTCTTCTTTTGCAACCTGATGCGAAGAGCCTTTATGAAGTTCAACGAGGAAGCCTGCAATCCGAAGTTTTTTGGATCTTTTAGAAATGACTACGACAATCTTGTGAGATGAAAATTATGGGGCTCAGCATTGGATACATTTCACTCTCCAGTTGTTAATCATTATATAGCTTTCAAAAAGATGATAGTGATAGGATGATCAGCAGTGGTTCATTAATGCCACTGAGCAAGACTATTTTAAAAATAAGATGAAAATAAACATAAAGACCCATCGCCCTGCCAAAACTGTGAGCCAGATTTTGAATGGTGGTCAAGGCAGCTAGTAGTGAAGGAGAAGGCCTTGAAAAACTGCTTTAGTAAGAAATCAAGACCTCAATTTTTTTTCTTGCGTTTATTTCATAATTTGATTTTGTTTTGTGTGTTTGTAATATTTTTTTTAAAAAGCATGTGTCTTTTTTTTTGTGCTGACTTATCATACTGTCTTCTTTTTTAGGGCCAGAGCTTTAAGTGAGCTCAGCTGGAGTGACTTAGGTGAGACTGAGTTGAGATTTCAACCTTGAGGCAAATAAAATCATACACCAGGCAGTGAGTAATACAGACGGATTCATCTAGACAAAGACTGATTCAATAATGATATTCAAAGACTGCAAGAAGGAAAAAAAAAACTTACCCTCTCATATCTAGCCTTATCTTCCTGAGCCATCTGTTCAAACTTTGGTTTATTCTGGCACTTCTCCCATAACCTGCCTAGTTCTTTAGCAACATCAGCTACTCCCATTCCAGGATTTGCAGCTCTCACTGCTGGACGTTCCTCCCCACAGAAAAAGAAAAACGCTGATCTGCAATTCATTAAAAGGAGAAAGAAAAGCAAAAAATGAGAATTGTACATATATAATTTTTTCATTCACAATCATAAAAATACACATTGAAAAGCCACTCTTATAATTTCATGTTTGTTTTTTTTAAAGCAAAACATTTTTCAAAACTCATTTATATGCAAAAACTGTCATTAACAACTGAATTGAAGTATCAGAAGATTAGATGTATTTTAAAAGCAACTTCAGAACAAGTGAAAAAGAAATTGAGGTATGAAAAAAATACTACCACGTTTAACGCAAAGAGCCCTTTTTTTTTAAATAATAATTTGTAAGATCCTTTCAGCTCCTTGTCTTTGTTATATATTAATTTAACTGCCTTTCATCTCAATCATAACTGTTGAATAGTTAAATATTGATCTCCTATTAAAATTTGTAAAGGAAAAAAAAAGTAATAACCACTTAAGGTTACAAACATTTGAAAAATAGCATAACAGGTTTAAGCATTTCAATGTTTGCAGCCCATGTTTACCACTTCACTGCGCTGTGTACATACATCGTACATGCCTATTAGAAGGGTGTCCCATACGCTGTGTATGTACGCTGAACTGTCTAAATGTAGCAAGTTTTGTTTCATCACATTGAAAATCAGTTTCGGTTTTCAAAGGATAAAAATGGTATCACTGGAAAGCTCAAGTTTTCTTGAAACTTTTAATAACTCATGGTATCATCAAAGCCGAACAAAGAACGTATCACACATGTGAAACGCACACAAAGCCATGTGCATAGCTTGTAGGATCTAGATCTAGCCGATTTTGTATGGAAGAGCGTCAATCTTGACTAGATCTAGATCTAGATATTGATTAGCAAGCCATAGCTTTGCCTTTGATATATAGTTTTTAGTATCTATCGTTATTATTTCTAGATCTAGGGAGATTTATAGCAATTTTTTACATGACTGGCATATCCATAGTCTCACAAAGATTTCCTTAGCATGGGGAGGGGAAAATTGTGTGGCAGTCAAGGGGTTAATACACCAGTATTTTGCATATCATTTCAGTACTACAATATTGAAACTACTGTAGTACTGCATCAAATCTGAATCTATTAAAGAGAGAATAGGAAAAATTTCTTTTAACATCAAATAAAGCAGAATTTTAAAATGACCTAAATGAGATGAAAGAAATCTCATGGCAGCAAGTATTGTTCTTCTAATATGTTAGTGTTACGGGGTCAAGAAGTCATTTGCAAAGTGAAACTGGGATCTTCCCTTTTAAACTTGGCTATTTGAGATGTATTTGTCTTTGTTTTTTTTGTTTTTTTAACACATAAATAAGGCATACTTTATTCCAAAACCTTGTATCAATGATTTCATAGAGCTTTATAAAACACAATACAAGAAAAAATAATGAAATTTACATTTGTTTAAGAAAATTAATGCGAAGTATTTTTATGCTGAAAAATTTTTTAGCAGCTGTAACTCATTCAAAGCTGATTAATTGTGAATGAAAGAAGCATTTGATTTGTTTTTCAAAATAAGATGAGGCAAATATTTTATTTACATTTTAATTCTAATTTTAATTTTAAAAGCATTAACGGTGAGGTAACAGTTCTAAGCTTATAGCTATGTAAAGCAATATTCTAGGAACTTTGAAAGTGTTGTAGATTCTTATGCAGAGAGTTACATGACAGATCGCATCATTTCTGATGCTCAATAAATGCTTTGATTAGATGTTCTCCCCTGAAAATCTTTGAAAAGAAAAAACAGTCCCTTTAATGGCTATTTTAAACCCATTTAAAGCTCCAACAGTGTCAAACTTTCATTTCCCAAGCATTCTGCCGCAAAAATCTCATTTTGTGGTGTTGCAACACTAATAAGATATAGTTTTATTCATCTCGACCATCTAGGTTCATTTATTCACACCGTTTCAGACACAGATATTACGAAATTAGAAGATCTAGAATAGAGAACAAAGATTTTGATGTCAGACTCAGTATAAATGACATGAACAAACAGGGCTTTTTCAGCTGTGAATTTGAGATTTTTCTTCTGTTAGAGCATTCAATTTTCAAACTAACCAAGCTCTTCATAGGATTGTATTGATAAATGTAATATAACTTTGTGACGATTGTAAACATAGATTTTGTATGAGTTAGGATTTATCAATGTCCCCATTTAAAACAGCCAGCAAACAAAATAGGAATCTGAATAACAAATTGTTCAAATGAATGAGTAAATTGACCTCAAAAGGTCTGCGGCTGACTTAAATGTCTGGCAAAGGTTATCCATCTTATAGTGTTATTGTCTGGGCTTTGCACTTTGCTAAAACCTTGTGAACGTTTAAGAGGTGCCAAATGGCTATGAAAAAAATAATATGATTATTAAACTCACATAAAAAGTCAAAGAAAAAAAAACAACAAAATAACTAACATATAATGTTAACAAATACATGCACCTAGAAACAAATAGTTGTGATATACATTGTTAACCCGCCTTCATTTGTGCCTAGAGGAATGTAACATTAGTGTCAAGTGTTGCATAATCGACAAATTTGACAGGTTGACAGAAGCTGTGTCCGACTGAAGCAATAGACAATCACCCCATGCTACAAACAATAGCCTGTTTTGTGTCAATAGAAAAGAAAAATATCTACTTTTGATTAATCAATCAGATGCCTTAAACCAAAATGGCTCGATTCTGCATGCAAACCAAAAACAGTTTGACCTACATAGCCGTTTGCTTTCTTCTAGATTTACACCCAAAACTCTGAACAGTCTTTTCAACCTCCTCTTATTTCCATTATCCTTTTAATAAAATCTTCAGAATTTATTCTTGAACAGGTTGTTATGTTAAAAAACATTAACAGTTGGGTTAAAATGTATAAACTATGTAAAAATTGAAATAAATAAATGTTCTACACTGATTTTAATATATCATTTTAGAGCAAATCTGTAAGCAAGTGTCGATTTTGACAAGGTCAATGTCACAACTTGACACCACTTGCTACAGTTTCATCATCCTTGTTACAAATACAATACCGATTTTTTATAATTTCTTAAGGGCCCTGATCAAACTGCCAAGTTAGGCTACACCTAGCCCTTACTTAGTCGCTCCATCGGCTTTGGCTGTTTTAGCTATGCCATCAGCTTCAGATGTATCAACCACATCAAGAGATCCCATTGCCTTGGCCACACCGCCAGTACCAATTGTCTTGACCACACCACCAGCTTCAACTGTCTTGGCCACACCACCAGTTCCAACTGTAGCTATCACAGGACCAGCTCTGTCTAACCCTCTAGGCCTCTTAAATCCTTTGATGGATGACATTTTTTTTTTTAAATACCATCGGCAAACAGAGCAAAATCTAAGTCAATTATAAGACATTGTGTTTTCACAAGCAAAGAAATTCTGATCATAAACAAAAAGAAAAGCTGAAAAAAGAAAATAAAGTACAGGAGAAGCAATAAAAGAAAGAAAAAGAAAAAAATGGAAAAGGAAGAAAAGAAAGAAACGGACAAGAAAAGAGAGAACTGACTGCCACGAAAAAGGGAAGATCCTGAACTAGACTGAGTTTTGAATAGCCCTGGCCTAGACCAAAAGTTTCTGTAGACTCTAAGTACCTTAACTGTTTACTTAGTCTCCACCTACAAAATGTGTTTGGCCTCATTATATCGTTTGGTTTACAATGTGTTTGGTCTCATTAAATCAATGAATTTGTTACACAATGCATTCAGCTTCGATTAATCGTTCGTTTCATTAGGCCTACACAACATGTTTTATTTTTCAATTTTTGTGTGCTTTGTTATAATTGTAATTTTATAACAAAATCATATTAATATAACAAAATAATGTTCCTATTACTATAAGGCCTGCATTACAAAACATACATATATATTAGGCCCTATCTCTAAATTTCTACTTTACCAAGCTTTTATGCTTTTGAAATGCTACAATAAAATAACCTGCACTTACTCTCCAGAAACAAACTATAATTTGAAAAGAAGCTAAGCAGATGCCCTACAATTCAGAGCAAGCAGGGCTAGATTTAGATCAGCAGAGCAGAGTAAAAAGATATATTAACATGTCGAATATGCAACACCAGACCTTGGGCAATGAAACCTGTTATTTTGGAAGCATATTTTTTTTTCACAGTGTTGTTAGACAAAGGTCCTTCAAACTATCACAGAAGAAACTGAATGCTCTCATGCCCCATATCATTATTTAAAAAAAAATGACATCCTAACTTACAATGCTCT
Organism: Elysia crispata; assembly: GCA_033675545.1. Classification (NCBI taxonomy): domain Eukaryota; kingdom Metazoa; phylum Mollusca; class Gastropoda; family Plakobranchidae; genus Elysia; species Elysia crispata. The sequence continues at coordinate 2,218,294 of JAWDGP010007412.1, read as the reverse complement.
TTTGGGGGCATTTGGATCTTTTGTCCTCTTTCTTTTCTTCTGCTGACCACCCACAGGAACATATGATGACATTTCTCGTTCATATCTGGATTTATCTTTCTCTGCCATCTCCTCAAACCTTTTCTTCTCTTTCGGAGTCATTTCCTGCGAATGAAATTATTGCATATCATACAGGCAAATTTGACTTTTGTGATTATGTAAGGGAAAAAAAGGGGCACAACATGTAAAGAATTAACAGCCTTTAATTTTAACCCTGATCAATAGTCTTTGTACCTACAGCATGTTTATAACATTAGATATACGCCAAACGAAACAAAACAAAAAAAAAAGATTGATTTACTGCTGTAACCAACTCACGTCAGTTTGAATTTCCTAGGGAAACAAAGTAATTTTTAAAGATCAGCACAGTTTAGAACAATCATCATGTGGAGCATATGCCCATAAAATTCACCTTTTTTCATCTTTTGGTTTAAAAGACATAAGAAATATTAGGATCAGAAACAATACTTTTAAGTTTTAAATAGAAATGGTTTTCAATCAATCAAGACAGTTTTCACTCAGTTTCACCTATATATTTTGTCAAGACTTCCTTTTAAAAAATACTTAATCTTTTGCTCCATTTTTATCACCATGCATCTAAAACAAAAGAAGTGTGACAACGATAAAACAGTTGAATTAACAGTGAGAATACATTTTTTAAAAAAAAGGATAGTTGTATTTATTTTGACTTCACTTGATATACTGAATACAAAGTGTTTCTCTTACTCATCAGCTGAAATGCAAAGATGTTTAGAGATATTCAATTATTAGTCATGTAGACTTGTTCCAAAAAAAAAAATAGAGTAGCAAGAGCCCCAGTCATAAATTAGGAGGAAAAAAATATAAAATAACATTCACTATATTATCTATTTTTATTCCTAAGGAAAAAACAATGAAACAACTGATATGTATTATAGCTTTTGGTTACTAAGACGATATATTATGACTGAAGTTATCCAATTTTAATTTTCTTGAAAACTCAATTACCTTCCATTTCTCTGCACATTTCTTGGTAAATTCTGTAAATACTACAGTGTCATTTGGGTGCTTTTTCTTATGCTCTTCTCTGCAAGTTTGTACAAAAAAAGCATATGATGACATGCGGCCCCTTGGTTTTCCATCGTTTTTTCCCATCTTGTTTTAAACCTGTAAAGCAAGCAAATGTTATTTGTGTTTTAATATAAGAAGCAAATATATTTTGGACACATTGTGTATTGCCTAAGTGACCCTAGAATTATCAACTGGTCCCATTTCCTTTGCTGAAATCATGAGATTTAATTTATCTAAAATAAAAAAGTCAGATGCACTTCAATATTTTTTTCACAAGTAGCTTCTGACAAAATGGAACATGCACGGCAATTATCAATACGCTAGAGAAGTTCACTTTAATATAGAACCATGTGAATCAGCATAAGTGAAAGTGAACGGCTATCAACAAAAGCAGTGAACTTTGGTTTCAGATCATCAATTAAAGTTTCAAAGAGTTAAAAGCTAATAAATCTGACTCTTGTCCTAACACTTGGTTACCCAAGGTAGGGCGGAAAACCATACCATTATCACAGCCAGTTAGTTCCTGGACTGGGCAAGTAGCAGAGCAGATTACCTGTGTTTGTATGATACATATTGTAGTTTACAACAAGGCTTCTAGATAGACTTTTGTTGCCAAAACAAATAAGTTACATTCATTTTTTCAATCTTGACAAATTTTTAAAAATATATATGCTTCATGGTTCTTATGAGTTTATGAGGGTGAGTTATAGACATAGGCTTGGAGAAAAATAAGTTTTCAAAGCAAGGCTGGTTGGATACAATAAGTTCCGTTTACAATAATGAACAATTCTTTGTAATAAAAGATTGGATTTGGAATGAAATTTAAACTCATACTTTATTAATTTATAGTGTGTTTTTTTATGTGTGTGTGAGAGAGAGAGAGCGAAGGGGTGGGGATGAGAACTAAGTGGGCAAAGATTATAACTCATTTAGATCAAGCAAACGTTTGGGTGTAGTTCGGTCTTCCATCTAAGCTAAACCATCAAGAATTAGCAGTGGTCATGCCAAGTCTTTGTTAGGACTCTGTATTGGGGACCGGGTGGGGGCAAGTAAGGGGGAAGGGAAGGGCCATGTGGTAAAGTTACCTCTGTCTAGTTCTTTTATTTGCTCTTCAGTTTTTGTGACAACCACATGAGAAGGAAGCAGGTTCCCCATGTATCAGTAACATCAACTACCCATCTCGTAACATGGTTCTGACAGACATGCCTAAATTGCAATTTGTTCACACTTCAGGGGCTATCGATCGCTTCCCAGTCAAACAGAGAGAATTTGTCCCCTTTTCATTGGTTGATATTCTTAGAAAAGATATAGTCTACAGATTATAGGAGATGGGGTGTTTAGAAGATAAGGACATTCCAAACAGGCTCGCCAGTCAACCATTACTAATGGCGCTGAAGCACCCGGTTCAGAGCCTTAGCCCATATATTTAATGGCATCGCAGCATCCAGTTTATTGTCAGGGCAAAGCTTAAATATAGTGGGCGCGCACTATGAGGGTTAACCATTGTCTCGAACAACTTAGGAGACATCGGAAAAAACTTGGTCAACAATCTGAACGTGAAGCTATGCTTTCCTGCCATTGGACACATAGTGAAAACAAATAAAAAATCACCAATAACAAAGGCAGGGGCCTAATACCTTACACCACGCTCACAACTCATGCCTTTCTTTACATTAAAAACCATGCTTTCGAAAAGAAAACACAATGGTAATGGTATATATTATGGTGTGCATGAAGTTGAAATCAAATGCATCAGCACAAGGTAAGCACGTGTAAAAATGTGAGATATCTTTAGGTATAAAGGGATGATCAAAATTGGTGAAAAAATTAATATTTCAATGAAAAGAAAGGACAATACAGAAAAATGTTACCTCTATTCATCACTCAATTTAAAAAAATGTAAATTTTGCTTGCCCTCTTTTCACTACTGTTTTTGCTTTCTCCAATGAGAGCAGAGCAATTTAAACTTAAAGGTCTTTACTGATCAATCAAAGAGCATGGAATCTTCGAGCAATTTTAATCGAGAACTTGTGTAGTGCCAATTGTAGTTTTCCAGTCCCTAGCAGTCACATCAATAGTACAGACCCAAGAGGGTATACAACTCTGTAGGGCAATAAAAAAAATTTGGTCTTTGATTGGCAAGCCTTAGGTGATGAATTTACTGCTATCAACTTGTCCCTAAACTCACAACAAATTATCCCGATGCAGACTACACTTTGTTTTGGAAACATACACAATATTTGTGGCTGTAATAATTCTGACATGAATGATTGGTCCATATTCCATATGTAACTTTACAGTACAAGCTGGTTAAATTCAAAATTTGTCATTATAAGATTGAACATTAAATCTTATTATTTGTAGAGTGATTAGTATCTAAATTAGGATGTCATTTTGAGGAAGGCTTGGATTGTAGCTCCAAGCTTGATTTAAAAAAATTATTTTTTTTTTCCATTGAAATCTTATGTTGGCCTCTAGGGCTATTAATCAAGAGTGTCAAACTACTTCCTAAACAGATCAGTAGTAGCTGTAGGATCCCTTTATAAATTGTGACTAAAGACAGAAATAAATTGGCTATATAGCGCCATTTTGAAGCCTTTAATTAACTCTACCTCCTTCAAATTAGTGTTATCAATCTAATTAATTATTTACGATTTTATTGCCAAGATAATTTCCTGATATTCAAGCATCTTGTTTGTAATATTTATTACTTGGTAAATTTGCAGATATCGTCCCAACTCACGTTAGGCTCCACAATTGAATGTTTCTGGACGAATTCGAAACTTGTAGTTTAATAGGATTTTAGAGCAACACAAAATTGCTTATATCTTGAAAAAGTATTTATTTGCAACGAATAAAACCTTCACATCCGTGTTCAGCATATGAAATTTATTAAGAAACATACAATTTTAAAGCTTACAGTGAGTCGGGCCGATCAAGCTGATATATTTTTTTTTAAATCGTGTGATAAAAATTTTTTTTAAAAAAGGTGGAAATTAAAAAAAAAATATACATATATAGATCTACATAGGCTATGGTGAAAAACTTTTGAAGAAAATATTACCCTTATTGCTGACTTTTAAAAGCTTTAATTATAATTGTAAATCGATTCAAAAGAGAGCAGAATGGATAAAGCTGTAGAGTTAGGCTATTGGTAGGCATTCAAATCTAATTTTACATTTTTATATTCTCTCCTTGATCTTCTCAATCAAAGATCAAGATTAGATTGCACCCTGGGGTTATTTTGAATAATTGGATTCTGCAGGACAACATGCCTGTAGATATGAAATCTATGACACTCTAGAAATAGGCTGAATGTAAATTAGGTGCATATGTTATTGAATAACAAGGCATTCTTAAAAATTCAGCCTAGACATTATTTCACAAATTACCATATTTAAATCCTAAGAAGCTAGACTAAGCCTCCAGTACTCTAGATCTAAATATGCTATACTTTGATCATGGGAGTATTTACACTGGCCAGGTTATAAAATACAATCTTCTTATGATTTGAAATCTAATTCTTGATTAAATTAGGTTATTATTTGGCATGGTCTATGCAATATTTTCATATGATGTAGATCTCTACTTAATCTTACTCTAAAGGCTAGATCTAGATCATGATAATCTAGATCTAGATATTTAGTACCAACAGGTTTCAAGATTAAAAAAAATAATAATTTAAAGATAATACAGACCTCGGCTTGATCTAGAATCGATAATCTCATCTAATCTACAAATGTAGTCTGAGATCCATTCTAAAAAAAAAAGGTACATCATATACCGCCTCTTCTGAACCCACTTTCTCTAAGGCTTATGGCGGCAATTTTACTCTGCTAAACAACGACCTCAAAACCTTATTTTCAATGTCAAATGTTGGCTAAACTTGAGTTAAAATGTTCAAGAACAATTAATTTTACATTTTAATGACCATTTCACATTTATTGACCCTTCAAAAACATTTTTCTTTCCGCTCAACAGATGTGTACTTCGACCATGTTCACCCATTGACACAACACTGAAGCTACTGCGACGGGTATTTCAACACTATGCTTACACCTATGGCAGCCCTTCATCAGCAGACGCAATAGTAATGGAAGCTTGGTTAGCAAAGGCCTATGGCCCTGTGTTAGACCGATGCGTATGGGTGGAGACTGCGCGATTGAGTTATTCTGAATATTAAATGAAAGTTACGATGAAAGATGAACAATTGTGAACTTAAATAATAAAAGCGTTAAAATTTATAATCTATTCCTGATGCGCTGGTAATGAACATATGAAAAAGGGTTTTTTGCGGACGTAGAAATTCCTTGCCAAGCCCCATAGGAAAAACATGGCGCTCAACTGAACGAGTGAGTCTGCAGATATACAAGTTTTGTTTCCTTTGTACAAAACATCCAATTTATATATAATAAATTTCATCGTTCCAGTTTAAATTTAAAGTCCAGATATGATTTTTAAGCTTAATGAAAACATGGAAAAGCGTAAGGTCTATGTTCCATTCGGCTGCAAACTTACCAGTGTAGAAGAAAGGCTATCCAAAGTGTAAAGCGCTGCCTAGGCTTTTCCCTAGCCTTGAGAACCTACAACAATCCCGGCCCCACGCCAGTGTGTTTGGTCAGGGTCTCGAAGAGGCCTCGCTTTGCAGCTAGTTGATTGGTTACTTTCGGATTCGCGGGTTCATCTTAAACCAATAAAATTTTTCGACCTCTGACGTACTGTGAAGCAAAAGAATCCTTCAACAAATGAACTCGCATCATTCAGTCACATGATATTGTTGATTCTTATCAATATCTCTTTCGCACATGGTACACATTCTGGTGATTGTTTACATCAAAGAAAAAAATATTTTCCTGTATTTCTAAGATACATTACTACCCTAAAATTGGAAAAGAAAATTTGTCCGTTAACAGTTAATCGCTTTATTACGGACTGGCTTAGTTTCTGATCAAGCAATTCTCATAATTAAATGAATTAATGAATTAAAAGGAGAACATAAAACAGTAACGACTAATTAATGTCAACTGATAAGGTAACATCTATGATGGAAAATTATACAATCCCTTCTATATGAAATTACACTCAGTTCCTGATAGAACAAGAACTATGTATTTTAAGTGATGGCCTATTACCAGGACTCCATAAATCTCGCTATCGGCCTACCACATTTACTATGATAGTCAAGTTGATGCCCAAATGTTCTATCAATCCCCTAAGAGAACAACAGAACTTAATACCATTTAACAAGAAAATTAAAACACAACTACTTTCTAAATCACATAATTAATATCAAGTGAGTCAAAACTTAATAGCTTTGTGTTTTGCACACTTTTTATATCTAATTTCTAATGATACAAATTATAATACTCATATCCTTCCTCCTCAGTTTTGATAGCCACTCTTCATATTTATTGCTTCTCTCTTGGTGTACAGCCTCTTTTTCGCACTTGACATTGTCCTCAATTTCTGGTATATCAAAGATTTCCAATTTGTATCAGTGCTGTGGAATATTTATCATCAGTATAGTTCAGGTTCATTTTTTTTTTCTTTGTATTGTTCACTCAAAGTATTCGCCTCCTCCTCGGTAATGTTTTTTTCTCCTGTGTAGAGACTGGAGAGATGAGGTAACAAATTACACTGATGTCTAAAATAATCTTTTAATAGAAAATTAGTCTGCCGTTTAACATTCCACCTGCAGTTGTCCCTTAACTTATGATATAGCTTAGTTATAGATTCGATGAGACTAAGGAGTTCAAAGTGGGAATGAGTTTGCCACCTTCCACCTTCCACAATAGTTATCTTACTGTGGCCAGCGTGTTTCGGGTAGTCAATAAAACAGATTATCAGGTTATCGGTAATTTTTGTATGCTTTTTCTTTTCCTCAGTATTAATTTTGCATAGATATAGTGTTCGTATTCCGCGGCACTGAGATGTGGTTTTGTAATGCCCAAATGATTTTTAAAAAATATGTTTTTCATAAACTTTACACATTTGGTATTAAATCTAAATGTTATAATTATAAAATTTACACCATAGTAAATTTTGCTGTTTCTTATAAGAGTTCTTACCGTTCCTTAAAATCGGGTAAGCGGCCACCTTGAATCTTTGTGAATCATTGTACTTTTGTTGCTATAGTTTATTTATTTCTTTCTTTATTTATTTTTTGTAAGAGCAAAGTCATCGGGCGTGTTTCTTACTAATATCTTCTGCCAATCGGGTTTTTCTGCCCGTTCTGTCTTCTAATCGTTCCGATTTTCCTACAATCCGTTGAAATTCTAGGAAAGTGTGAAGTTTCATGTTGTTTCCTTTGTTCATTAGAAGATGGTACATACCACACAATGATTAATCTGTGGGGCATGCTAATCTACCTGCGATGGTGTAAGTTTCTTGTTTTTTTTATTTTACCCAGAAATAATTTTAAAAAAAAATAATGGTTCTGCTATAAAATTATTTGCCTTATATTCTATTTATACGTCTGCTTGTTGTTTGTTTTGCTTCTCACAAGCACATGCTTATTTTACATTGCCATGTTTTATATTGCCAAGAGTATAAGCGTCTTGCCTTCGAAGCCTACTACATGGATTTCTCCCCTTGTCCAGCGATGTTCTGCTTTTCCCGAAGATGTTGATGTTGTATATCATAATCATTATAAACGCTTCTTCAGTAATGGATTTCCAGAATGTTATAATTATGGTGGGTTCTTTTTAAATATTTTTTTTTACTATTTAGTTTTTCATTCTGGTTCTCAGCCTTCCAAAAATAGGTCTATAGGGTCTATTGCGTTTCCGAGACATTTTGTTTTCAATTTTTAAATATTTTTTTCTGTATATTTTCTTTTTGAAATTATTTCTGCGCAGTCAAGAAATTACCTTCATCGGGCAGAGTGATACTGCAAGCGATTTCTAGTATTATGAGAGGTAGAAGGCTAGGTGCATAATTTTATGGTGTCCCACATTTTATTTCATATACTGGTATTTAGGCCAACTGCAAAATCCCCAGCGCAAGTTGACACTAGTGTGACAGGGTGTAGGCCTATTTTCGTTAATATTTTTAACCACGGTCTCTTTGGGCTCGATGTAGTTTACCTATCGTTAACGTAAAACATATCTTAAGGATTGTTTGCTATAATAGACACCAAGAGATAGAAAAAGGCATAGTTAAAGGAGGTATACCTAACCGTAAATATAGAACGCGTAGCTAGTAAGCCATGAGTTTAATCTGCTATCTATGATTATCAATATATCCATTATTTTCTAATAATTAAATCTACCTCAGTTTAATTTTTTTCCAGAAATTCACTTTCTTCATCGCATTGATATCGCACATAATTATATAATTAGGCTACGTTTCTTCTAGGTTGTCACCACTCAAACGTATTTACCTCAGGAAAAGCGACGATCTCTTGCCATATAAAACGCACACTATAAACACCAGATTAGAAATGCAAAAAGCTTGAACAGGTGTCTTTCAGCTCTATATTCGCAAGTTGATTGAACAATAATCACTCTTAGTTTCTCCCCTCTCGGGGCCGCCCCCCCCCCCCCCCCCCCAAACCCCAAAACACACTCACACACATTATCTTAGTTTATTTCTGACAGGAACGCTTATTAATCGCTTCGATTTAAATTCAAGAAAAATGACATTATAATTAGAAATGTGTATGAATTTTACCACGATGGTGCGCTATTGCTTTAGCTTTGAGTTACGATTCGGACATTCCACAAACTTTTGGTATCAGCCATGATCATATGTCGGGGTCCGTAGAATGTATCGTATCTTTTGAATTGCACGATACAAGCAACTTCCTACCATTCACAGCTTACAAAATAGCATTGTTGTTTCGGATACCAGTTTTGGGGACTGAATCTGAGTCTGGGGTCAGTCTATCATCGCTAGCCATGACTTCAGCAATCTCTTTACTTGCAAAAATTTACACATTTGTATTTCTTAAGACAATCTTTAGCCAGAATAGTCTTCCCACTCCGCCTGAAAACCGCAGACTATCACAAATACCGAGGCTGGTTCAACGCTCGATGTCGCTACTCATGGCTCAGTCGATAGAGCGCTGACCAGAAAGTATCGAGTCGAGTACCGTTCAGACATCATTCTTGCGGTGGAATTAATCCCATCTATCAACAGGCTTGACGTTTTTTAGACCATAGAGATTCTGTTATATTGCACTTAGTAATTTTCCCTTGGTCCGGAAAGAAGCCACTCCACTAGTTGCCTCCGTTTGAAACCGACAACAGCAGACATCATTCTTGCGGTGGGATTAATCCCATCTATCAACAGGCTTGACGTTTTTTAGACCATAGAGATTCTGTTACATTGCACTTAGTAATTTTCCCTTGGTCCGGAAAGAAGCCACTCCACTAGTTGCCTCCGTTTGGAACAGCATCGTTGCCTCCATTCAATATCTCCATCCCTAGAAAAGAAAAGCCACGAGTGAAGGACAAAAGTGCATATGAATCGACTCAACCTGAAGTCCAAACAATGCATTGTATTAATCATACTCATGTATTTTTAGCCTCCTTTTAACTCCCTGCTCTTGATTGAACAGCCGAGGCAACAAATGACGCATGAATCGATCAGCTCGAAGTCGCATATCATTAGTGTTCCCGTTGGGGAACTACTAGTTAGTTGTTTTTTCCTGTCCCAATAGGAATAGATAGATATTATTGTGTATACTTCCAAACGTTCTTTATCTTGTAGGTACGAACCAACGGGATATAAATTCATACAGGCCAGAGCACCTTCAAGTACATTTTGATATTAGTAAACATCGCTTTATAAGAATGATCTTAAAGACTGTAATTATGTAAATTGGGAAAGAAAAATTTTTTAGCTGTTTCCCAGTAGCCTACTCAAAATAGTTCGTTCAAAATCCAGTGTATCGTCTATTTAATTTTGTTTCTATAAAACTATGTATTGGTATGAGTCAAGATAGGGTAAGCGATTAGGTTTCATTGCAATTTACATATTCAACGAACGCAAAGAACGAAATGGATTGTTCATATTAAGTTCAATAGAAAACCATGCAATTTTCAATTCTGTCGAGGCATATTGGTACTTTCTGATCAACTGGTAAGTTAATAGATTACAAACAATAGTTTTCTTTCAGTTCTTTACATTTTAATAATGCAATAAATAACTTAGATTCAAATTTCTCTAATCTCTCGATGGATTTATTCTAAGTTAACTGACTCTTTGACTCACTGTACTTCACATTATGTTGAGTTCTTGACTGCAAGCGACTGGCGTTTTGTGATTGGTCAGGGACACTGCAAGAAAACACAACTAGGCTAAGTGTGTAGTGTGTAATGTGTAAACACTGAGAAATGCCAAGCAAACCAAGGATATCAATACGTCTCAATTCGAACCGCATTTAGTCAAACTAAAGAGGGCGAGATACTGTACAAATTAACCAGAGAAGGTATCTAGATGACAATTATTTTAAAATGTCCACTAAAACCAAGACCGAGATCTCGAACTCTAGAATCTAGATGTAGATCTAGAGGATCTAGATTAAATTTTAAAGCTTTTATTTTCAAGTGAATCAAATCACGAAGTTCAGCACGCTCTTGGTGTAGTCTTGCCAACTAGATTCTAGATCTAGATCTAGATCTAGATCTAGGTCTAGAGAGACCCTTAGAACTAGATCTAGATCTAGATCTAATTAAAACCTAAATCTAGATACTTCAAATCCTTCTGGTCTAGATTAAATGTATCTTTAGATCAAAATGTAATACAGGCTAAGATTAAAGATCTAGATCTAGATTCTAGATTAGACTCTAGATTGAATCAAACTACTGAGGTCTAGGGTAGTAGGGAAATCTAAGATAAAATCTCACTTGTAAAATCTAGAAAAATTTTATAATATAATAATAAACTAACTTGTAAGGTCTTGAAAAATCTAATGAAGAGTAAATTACGTGATTGTAGTAGGCTCGCCTCCGAGTGCCAAAATCTAGATCTACATGAGTACATTAAGAAGTGCTCTCCGCATTTAAAATAGGCTAGATCTAGATCTAGGCCTATGTCTATGAGATGTATGATAAATTAACCATTTAAACGTCATACTCATAGGCCCTAATTATAAGAAGGATTTATAAATACTTTCGAAATGTGGGTTCCCCTTAGATGAAAATGCAGTTAGTAGATTCAGGCTCAGAACCCTTTTCTATATCTAGATAAAAAAAAAAAACTGCATTGAGCCCAAATCTACTTTATCTTAGAAACTAAAACAAATTTTAATTTAATTTTTTTTTGTACATTATAGTTCTTTTGTTATATAACCCTGTAAACCAAGTGTTATCCTACAATTTAGTTGAAAGTAAGGATTGGTATAAAATTACTTGTACTTTAGACTTATTCTTATTCTGTGAAGATTAAGTAAATATGATTTAGGGCTGTACTCATTAGAAGATTTAGGCCCATGTATCTGAATGGCTAAGCAAAAAAAACAAAAAAACAACTGAATTAAGTTCTGTAAGTTTGGAAATATCTGGGCACAAAATTTTTGCCTAACAAAGTAACATTGACTCAGGGCTAAGGACTAAAATTTTGGCGGTAGTCTGTTAGCCCTACAAAATATAAACACAAGTGTATGTCATTTTTTTTTTCATTAATAAACCTTTGAGGTGATTTTCCAATTTAAATTGACCATTTTACAAAACGAGGATATATTTCAAAGCTCTTTTATAAATATAATTTATCTACATTATATAATGACATATTACAAATGGTATAAGAAGGAAACAAATTAAATTAACAATAAACTTTAATTTTGTCCATTTGAATTTTCAACATTTCTTAAAAGGCTATTTCTCAATATTTTTAACATGGTTTTCCAATTATCAGAATTTTCAGCCTCTTTTTCTGATGTAGCATGTCTTACTTAGTCCCATTATTTGCCTTGAATAACGACTAGCTTGATAAAAAAATAATGTTAGACAAACTAGGATGATTTTTTAAGACTAACTTAAAATCTTTTCATGAGTATCAATTTAAATCTAGATTTCAATAAAACAGTGAAGATTTTTGTGTTGGACACCAGAAAAGACAGATATCTTGCCTCTTAGTCAAACCAGCTGAGATAGAGAGGTGAGTCAGTAGCAGACTCTGAATTCAGGTTAGACCTGATAGAAATAACCAAATTTGTGTCGTCTTCATGGGACTGAAGATATAGCCAGTCAAAGAGATTGGAGCCAGAAAGAAGAAGATTTATAAAGAAAAGTTTTTAATGCTCCTTTTGTAGTGCATTTTTCATGCTGAATCATGTTGATAATTATATTTTAAAAAATGTCTAGTGGGAGTGATTACAACTCTAGCTGTTTAAATTAACATATTAACTTAATATTAAAAGGAAACTTAATATTAAAAGACCAGTTAAAATATAAGTATAACATTTTGTTCTCTCCAGAGCGGGGCAGTTTTGAAAGCTAAGTATTTGTTGAGGCTCATCTCTTTGCTCTAATGACCTGAAGCTGTCTCTGAAACAAATGCAGTCCACAGCATTGTCCTCTGGGTCAAAGACATCCACAATGAGGTTGGTACTTTGCTTTTGCATGTTTTAAAATAATTTACAACAAAATGTTTGAGTCTTTCAGTACACAGATAATATTCATAATTCAGTAGTTAGAACAAGTTGCAGAAATTGTTACAACAAAAAGAAGTAAAAGACAATAACTTAAATATTTTGGGAAACAATTGCAAAGTGATGGAAAACTTATGAGGTTGAAGTCTTGAAGCAATTAATGTAACTGAGATTGAGACCTTATGTGGAAAAAACTGGCAGCAAAAGTTAAAAATAACAAGGATCCGAATTTTAAACTCCATCAGGAAGTCAAGAAGTTCAGGACCATTATTAAAAAAAAAAATTAGAATGCAATTCTGCTTTTAAAATGTTATATTAAAATTTTTTTTTTCAATTTTAAGAGAGCAAGTTTTACTGTCATATTGTAGTCTCAACACACTTTGTGGCTGGTAGTAGCTCAAAGTGAGTAAATGAGATTTTTTTTTTTAATCATCTATAGATTAAAATCGTCTTATCAACAACATGAATGATCTTGAAAATGTCTGTATAAAATAATTCAATAGATGGTTAAATCTTATTAAGTTTGCATACCTAGCGTAATTCTTATTAGTACCCAAATGACATGTAAATGCTGATATGAAGAGCTCTTTGATATTTTTTGGTTTAAGCACGTCTGATTGATAATAAAAGGGGACATTTTAAATATGAAATCTAGTAGCACTTACAGGTTTTATTATAAACATAATTAAAAAATTTTGTATGTGCAGTTCATTTTGCACTATAATGTCGGTCAAGGGACTTTGGGACAACCTTTTAAAACAATTATGAACACTCACACAATTGCCTGATGAATATTTTTTCTGTCATTTTATTTGTGGCATATTAAATTAAGTTATAGTAATAAACGTTTGATTATTGTAGCACAAATGGCTTTAGTACAGAGGATGACAGCCGATCTGGTCATGACCAAGTGTGCTGTCTTATTGATAGTGGTGAAAAATGTCAGAGACAAGCAGGCAATGCTAGCTACAGTAAAAGAATCCAGAACCAGGCTCGCAAGTTGAAACTCACACGAGATGAATTGGTAAGTCAGTGTTGCCAGAAGTAAAGAAAAACACTTACTTCTCTTGAAAAGCAGAATAATTGATGAGAGTGAATCAAGTTGCTAGGTTGTGTTTGTGGAAAAAAACCCAGCATCAAACAAATTAACAAAACAGTTGATTTGTCATTAACACCGAAAGAAACAATGGCAACTATTACATTTTAAGACTGACCTTTTGCATCATTAACTAAAAAAGCTGAAGAGAATAATATTCTTAAAAAAAATTAATAAAATTCTACCATATAGATTCTTGGCAAGCTTGTGACATACATGATCAAACTGAAGAAATCACAAATTTTGTAAATCAATCTATGGTCTTAATATAGAGATTTAAAAAAAAATTGCCTTATTTTGCCATTTAGTCTTATGAAAAGAACGAGAGAGTATGTAAGCAATCTAAAAACAAATAAATGCAACCTTCACTCTTTAGAAAATTTTATTCACAGGAGTAAGAAAGTACTAACCATTTGTTGAAGTGTATGGTAATAAGAAAGTACAGAGTGGTCATTTTATTAAATAATGTTAAACTCTCTTAGTCTCATCAATGATCAAAAGTTATTTTGGGTTCACGTCTGAAGTGTCCTGGATCTTAGATCTAGACCTATATGTCGAATTCATTTTGAACTAAAAGCCTTTATTTTTTTTTCACTTTGATGTCTTTCTTACATATAGTATCCCAAAGTTAAAAGAAATGGGAACAATATTTATTGTCAACAGTGTGGACACATTTCTTTCTATGTGCATTTGATCTTTAAAATTAATATCTAACAGTCTTAACTATTTCACCCTTGCAAAAGGAGTTGTAAACTTAGGAGGTATTTCTTGTATTTTTTATAAATTGTTTTTAGCATGCAAATAAAATTATGTCTCATACCGTTGGATTAAAAGATTCTGACCCAATCCTCATAAAATAATGAATTTCAGCCATTTTACTAGATTAATGTAATTTTTCAACATTTCTTTTTCAGAGTCCTCATATTTATATTTGTGACTACCATAAAACACAAATTCAAAATATAAGAACAAAAAGGAAGCGTAAAGACAGTGAAGACGATCAGGGGTTTCACGATGGGATTGAGGAACTTGTTGAGGTTTGTGTCACTGGTGTTCATAATTTAAAATGCAGATTTAATTTTCCCTTTACTTTATATGTGCAACAAAAATTGTAGTAAAATGTCTATAAAAGCAAATGATGGTAGTTATTTGCCATTTCCTTTCAACTTAAACTTGGTAACAGCTACTATGTTTTAAAATAGTGAAGAGTGAATTTCTTAAGTATTTCACTTGCAACAAGGAAAAGGATGATGTAGGAGATTGCTTTCAAGGAAGAAAAAGACTGAATATGCTATTTCCTTTTTGTTTTTACTTTTTTTTTTGATTGAACCAGCTCTCACAGTTTTAAAAGGGGGGGTCCAATTTCCTCAAATTTACTTTCCTTTTAACCTGTGCCTTAAAGCCTGATATTTTTTCGATGTTTTTGCTTGAAATCTTGAATCATTTGCTGAGCAGCTGTGTAAGGAACATAGATTAAGAGTCATCATTATGCAAGTTTAACTGAATTGATAACATGAATCTATTTTGTAGCTTAACTTTGTATTTTTCAAATGTTTTGAACTGTGTATGAGTCAAATTTCTAATAATCCAACGTATGTTAGAGTTGTCCAAGTAATATCAACTGAAAAAGATACACTCTAATTTTTTATATCATCACACATTTTATATTGGAAAAATAGTGATATTTTCCTATTTTTCAGAGCTCTCCATTTGACATCCTTTTGTTTTAAAAAAGATAGCTGTCCCAGATTCAAAGAAAAATATTTTTTTTTAAGTGATAGAAAGTTTTTTTTTTTGCCTACAGCCATACCATTCCATAAATAATGTTATTCACCTCTTTGCTTTTTGATGGTTTTCCTTCTTGAGTGCTACCAGCCTTACTGTTTTGTTCATGGCTAAGTTTCTTTTGATAAAAAGTATGTTAAAGTTTCAACAAATGATGGATCAATTCACAAAGAACACATCTTTATGCACTATAATTCAAATATGCCATACTCAAGTTAAAAATAAAATAAAAAAAAAGTACTTTGAGTAAATAATCATTTTATTACTTCACAGTCAGAACAACTGCCTCCAGTTTATTAAGGTTTGAAAGCATTAAATTATCATCAATAAAAATTTAGTTCTAGGCTACACTGACTTGCAAAAAAATGGTGGCATCAGACCCTATTCACATTGACACATCCTCAAACAATTATTAGTAAACTTAGCTTAGAAAAAAGACAATGACTTTGATTTTTTTTTAAATTTGAATTTATTCCTGTATTTAACAATAACTAGTAGGTTTAATGCAAAATGGGTATAGAAAAAAATAGTGAAACACAACATCATCAGTGATCAGCAAGATTCAATAATTTTGCTTGTGAATATTCATGATATGACAGGTTCTCATTTCTTCAGCACTTCAGCCATCAGTTATTTAAATGTGCCAAAACCAAAGCTTTGCAGGGAATATTTCTAGGATTGATTATTAGTTCCCAGTTATATACAATATTTTCTTTGTAAAAATTGTTTTCCTCTTTTTATTAACATGTATTGCAATGATTTAGGAAATTAAACCTTCATCAGAAGTAGTTCTGAAAGGAGTCAAAGAAAATCTTAATGAGCAAACTCAATTCTTGGATTTCTATTTTTTTTAAAGCAACTGAGAATGTGTTTTTTTTTTTCTTTTTTGGAAGAAAAAATGATTGACAAGATATTTTGATTAGTTATTTTTTAGCTGAGATTTGAATGTTTGCCTGCATTGTTTTGTGAAACTTTCTGCAATTGATTTTATCTTTCCTACTGTTTTTTTTTAAATCTTGTTCAACCTGTATTGTTCCAGATTGATTTTTATCAAATGCCAGTGAATACCCTGAGAAGATACAAAAGACACTTCAAGCTTTCCACTCGACCGGGTTTAAGTAAGGCACAGCTAGCAGATGTAAGTTAAAGAGGAATTTATGAGTAAATATTCTGTCCAGAAAGTATGAACAGTGAAAATGATAACATTTATTGGAAATTTTTATAACATCTTTTCTTTACAAATTCTAAGTGCTTTAAATCACCCACAACAATCATTCAAACATAGTGATATCTGTTATATAGTTATTGGGTGGAAAAGAGCTTATGTTCTGTTAAAATATTCAAGTAACAGTACTCAAAGCACTCTAAATTCATTTAATAATTATAAAAGAGGAGATAAAAAACACAAGTATATCAAGGCTTACTATCTGCACTTTTCCATTTGATTTGTCAGCTTGAAAGAGCAAAGAAGGTGTAGCTGTTTGCGATCTATTAAATATTTCTGTTTCCAATGTATCCTAAAGACAGCATAAGCATGTGCTCTGACAGACAGCATCCACTGCGTTTATTAAAATTTTACATAGCATTATGTTGCACCTCCTCCCCCTTCAAACTCAAAGAGACCTTATATCGCTGTGAATTTACTAAAGTGGGAAAAGGAGGGAAGCAAGTATTTTTTTTTTTTCAAAATTATATAGCGCGATTTTTGGTAAATGAAAAAGAATTGTAATAAAATATGTCACATTTTGACCAGTTATTGCGTCTTGCCAGCAACAATATAGATTAAACAATGGGTTTAATATTTTGTTGTAACTCGCTCATAAAATGTGGAAATGTAGAATTTGGTTTGATATAACAAAAGCAAAAAAAACAACAACTCTCTTTTAGACACTCAGGTTATTAATTTAAAAGTTGCGATACCTTACAATAAAAGTTAAAGCTTGCTCTAATCAAAAGTAATCATGGAAGGCATTTGAGCTATACAGCATTATCCATTTCGAGCCATTCGCACAAAAAAAGCATAACAAAAGCAAAAAAAAACAACAACTCCCCTTTAGACACTCAGGTTATTAATTTAAAAGTTGCGATACCTTAAAATTTGATTACATATCAATAAAAGTTAAAGCTTGCTCTAATCAAAAGTAATCATGGGAGGCATTTGAGTTATACAGCATTATCCATTTTGAGCCATTAGCACAAAAAAAAGGAAGGATACATAGGGTGTGGGTGAGATAGACGATACGTTTGTCTAGATCTTGACCTTATTTATTGTGGGCTTGCATCATTCATGGCAAATAGAAGTATAACCCAGTCTAAGTGAACGGGATCAAGCCTAGATCAGCTACCAAGACTGCATAGATTAATGGGTGACGTGCAAGTGACAATGAAGAGGATAGAGCTGCGAGTAATAACAACTGGAGAAGGAAAATATGTATTCAATACTCTCTACTTGTCTAACTCTGTTTAAAATTCTTTGCTTTGTAATTAAAAAGCTTTACAGATATATTAAATCCCTTAATAATTTTGAATTTAGATTTTCTTGTTTAAAAAAAAAAACAACTGTGTGTGAACAACGGAACAAATTTACGCCAACCTCCAAAAATGTGACATACTAATACCATGTGCAGGGGAGTTGGAAGAATAGAGGTCTTGAGACCAGTCATAATGAGTTTGATGTCAAATTTTCACATTCAGCCGTATTGTTTTGAACAATGCATTTTTCAAATGTTTTATTGGGCAAACTGTATAAATCATATTGATAATTGATTGCAGGAAGAAATTTTACATTTTGAAATTTTTTAGAAATTTAAGAGAAAAGAAAAAAAAGTAGTTATAAATGCTAATTTTGCAAATAAATTTGCCAAAAACATGTATGTTTTTTTTTTCTCTTCCAATCAGGCTGTTGCAAGTCATTTTAAAACCATCCCAGTTGTGGAAAAAGAGACTCTTCAGATGTTTTTCTACACAACCAAAACTAAACGATTTGATAGTAAAGATACAACTTAACTTATTTTCTGTATGAAAAACAAATCATGTTGATATAAACTAGTGACCAATGAACTCATTTATCATGTTGAAAGATGATGGTTTTTATTTTCACTGCACACGTCAATCTCATCATTCAGACTTGCCAGTTAGTAATAGTGCCCTGACATATGTATTGATGTAGGTAAGAATCAAAGATCCCAACAATGGTTACAGTGGGTCGTCAGATGGTGCTGATAAAAACTTTTGTTGCCTCGAGAATGTTACTCAATGTAGATTGAAAATGTCAGCAATCGATGATTAAACCACATTTAACAATATTTACAGATCTTATGATTTCAAAGAATTTTTTTCTGGACTGATAATTTGGATGAAAAATTGAAATTAATCAACTTATGAGAAGGCATCCTGGTTTTTTTTAGAATTGGTCTTGAGGCTCATATTGTTCATCTATGATTTAATCCATGATTGCAAAACTAGTGGATGGAAATCTTGGTGTATTGCATTTATGACTGTCTTCGACTTTAAATTTTAAAAGATTTGTAAAGTTTTGAAGATTTTCTTTAGAACATTGACGTTTTTACAATACTATTTTGATCCGCAGTAGGCCTACTGGATATACCATTGATAAAATTTCATGAAGGTATGCAATCATTGGAAGAGGTAAGCTATGTCAATTCAATGTTCAGAAACATGGATATTTAGCTCACAAAAAGTTGCTATTGACCTACAAAAAAACATGCTAAAAAATTATAAGAAGTCTAACGTATATACTACCACTAGCACTGCATAGAAAATAAATTGCAGCGCCAGACAATAGCTATATGAAACGCGTGTAATCTTAATTGTCATTAGAAAAAAAGTCAACACAATTTTAAATACATTCAAGTAATTTATATTATCTTTCTTCATCTATCTTAAGCATGATTTGGAGAAAATATTTCGAATTTAGTTACTGAGCCTCATCCAGTTTAGGTGTGGAGACCAGTAAAATTTCATATTAAATGTCCACAATAAACAAGGTGATGAAGAAAACAATTATTGAAGGGCCACTAAGATCAGATTTTTATCAAATAATTATGAATTACCACATGATTAGTGATTCTGAGCACAAAGTATGTGATTGTTATGATTATTTGACAATGAGAGTCCTATGTTTTAAGGGTGTGTCTGCTCATTGAATAAGAATGATTTTATCAATTGCCTCGTTTGCAAAATTTTCATCGATTAAATTAATTTTTCTTCATTTCTCATTAATATGGTTTTGAAAGTCATCTCAAATTCATGCCACCAGCCATACCAAAGTGCAACTAGGTCAAGGCCACTATTTAGTTTTCTATGAAAATCATAGTATCTCTTCATTTTCTCAATTCCTTAACTCACTTTTCCAGCCTAATTCAAATACCTGTTTATATTTGTGTCAAAGATAAAGATCATGATTCATTGAGTAGTTCAAACTATAGTATAAGAATTAAATTTTTATCGCCCTGTTATATTTGTTTCATTTGAGGATACTGCAGTCTTTTTTGCAGAAAAAAAAGTTAATGCTTCTAGTTTTCCTACAAATATTAATCCTTTATGCCTGCCTCAATGGGAAAAGTCTAATCTGTAATGCTCACCATACCCAAGTATGAATGGGTGCTAATGTAGTATGTGTATAATGTATGCCATAGATATCCTGGGCTGAGTTGAAGTGCCATTGTCATATATATGTAGTCAACTCAAATTGATGACAACATAGACACAAGCTACTTAACTGTGTTACATAAACAATGAACTTCTATTAAGTCGTTTAGTCGATGTTAGGCTTAAACAATTTTTCATCTCCTAAGGTCATAGATGGCACTTTTACACTCAATACAGGGAATTGTTAAACCATTAGTGGGACAAACAGCCATAAAGCAATGCATGCATACAAACAGAGAGGCAAGGTAAAAATGTTGTTCTTGAACCAAGGACTGTAGGTGACAAAATAATTTGCAGCAAGTTTAAATTGACATCAACACAACTGTTTAACTATACAGATGAAGGTCTAGAAAAGAAAAGGACAATCAACACAGACGTTTATTTAAATTGAAACATAAATAGGCTGGTTCTTTTTCCAGCAAATTCATACAAATGATCAATTCATTCAACCTCGACACAGGTGTAGTGCACTGTAAGTCTATCCATTTAATGTCAATTAAGCTCTGGCCACTGGGCTTCAGACAAGATCATCACGTTTATGTAATATAATACATGCTATAAAAGACGGATAAATTATACTGCTCCAAGTAATCTCAAAATATTTTCCCCTTTTGTATGCTAATTTCGGGGGTGTCCAAATGTTTGATCGTAAATAAATGAAATGAAGTTTGGTTCTGAGACAGATGATTTTGTTAACACAAATTCATTTGCTTTTTTTTTATGTAACTTTTGGCCCTAGGCTCTTTGAGTAATATTGTGTGATGGTTTAATAATCTTTGAAAAAAAAAGTTTTAAAGCAATTGTAATTTGAGCGGCTGAAGTTTTCAGGTCAGGTTTAAAATTTTTATTATATGTGCCCTAGTTGCAACTCTTTTGTTACCATCAACTTTGTGGTTTAAAAATGCTGTTTGTGAAGGTGATTTTTTTTTTCTAATTTCTTGAGGACTCTGTGCGAAATGTGAGATGTAAAAATGTGTGCATTAGCATAATGAGCAAAATATTTGCATCCCTTGCTACTGAAGTCTGAATGTTAAGTGTTATTCCTTTGGAACAAAATTATATTTGTGTGCATTTTTCTGGCAAGATTTTGTTGTAAATACATAAAACTTTTTTTTTTAATGTTGATATGCAAAATAAATTGGATTTTCTTCAGATCAATTGTTTTGTGATTGAAGGAATGTAACTATCTCAATTAGTGATTACAGTAAACACTCCAAAACAGTCATAGTTAACCTCCAAACGTTGACGGGTGATTAGATCGACCATTAGTACACTTCTGTGGCATTTCAGCATTAAGTTGGACACTTTTTGGCCGTTTCGGCCAAAATACACACTATTTCATAAATTTCCAATCTTTTACCTCCAAGAAAAAGAAACATTGAATCTCTTCCAACTGAACCAGATTATACTGAGTAGTTTTGCTACCTCTTAGAACTGTCCCTGACATCCAAAACCTTTAGTTTAAAAATAAAGTTGGCTGATGGGTTAATATTTATGGATTAAAAATCAAAATAGGCAGCTTTAATGTTAAGGCCGATTCTAACTTCAAGGATAACAGAAGTGACAGCTCATATGAGAAAAAAATTCAAAATGGTGTTTGATCATGTATTTTATGATATCGTTTAACAAAAGAAATTAAAAGACTTCAGATAACTGGAAACATGTTATAAATAGGAGGGGGGATTGAAGTTACCGAATATTGTCATTGAAGTTGAACTTGTGAATCATCAAACTCCCCAGGTATGCTGCTGATTTGGTTAGCAAATTTACCTCAAACCTTTATGCCATATTCACATCGGAGAGCTGTATTGTAAAGAGCGGGTTATCCTTTTCTTAGAGGAATGATAAGAAGACACTTCTCCTTTAAATTTTATAATAGATTGAAGCAGTTTATGGCTGGTAAGATGCAGGATATTAGAAGGTTATGTGCAAGATCAACTGTAACGAATTTTATTGGAGTCATCATAGCTTGAACTTAAATTTCGTTATTGCCTAGCTTTTCATTATCAAGCGAGCAAAACTAGTGTCAAAATGTAAAATGTATAGGTGCAAGCTGGCTAGATTTGAATTGCCTGCAAGATACAACCCAAAATCTTTTATGGCCTGCAAAAATAGTTTTTTTTCTCTGCCCAACTCTGGAGCTTCTAATCCAATTCTCTTGATTTTTTACTCCTCATTGAGAAAGATAAATTTTGTTTTTAGCTGAGAAAGGAAAATCATATAACCAACGCTTAAATTTAAAAAGATATTTTAATAGATTTGGAAAGCACAAAATTGAACAGTTTTTCAGAGTATGATATCTAGATGTCTAATAAGTTATCTTTTTTGATAGCCATCACCTGACTTTCAGTAAAAATGTCTATTGTTATACTTGTTCAGTAGTTGGCAAACAACAGGCTAGATTCTCAAGTCACATTCTTTTTCAAACTGCAATATTTTCAATTTCAGACATTAACGAAAACATAAAAGCTGCAAGTAGACTGATTTTTGCATGTTGGTTGCACATTGTGACTTTATTTTAAATTTATAAGCAAAAAAAAATCAATCCACCAGCAGAGTCTCCCTTATGGTCTCAATTTACCTGCATGCAGACCACAGCTGAAGATTTTACATCCATGAAATTCGAACTTGCTTATATGATGTGTGCTGAATCCCCTGACCAGCATTATATAAATTACTTGTACTTAAATGATCAGAATATGAGTTTGGAATCATTACAGTTGATAAGAAATTTGATATAGGTTGAGACGAAAAATTAATTTTAACTGAAAATCTTGATGACTTATAGATGAGACTAAACATAAATATTCATGTAAAAGGCTTAATCCTGTGAATACATTACTTAACCACACTGCTTTTTTACACATGCCAGTTTAATTTTTAAGGAGAGTGAAAGTCATGTTAATTTGGGGAAGTAGAATTTCCAACTTCTTTTCCTGTGTGTTTCATTAATTTGTTTAGTACCCACTGACACTCTAACTGTGGCCTGCCAATAGATATGATATTCATAAAAAAAAGCTTGTGAACAACACATAATACGATGGACTTTTCGGTACATGAATTAAGTTGTCAAAGTTGATCAAAACTTGCCAAAACAGTGTGAAGCAACCAATGTTCTATTTGAATTTTTCTTCTCTTATCAAAGAGGGGGAGAGGAGGGAAGAAAGATTCTCTCAAAACATATACACTCCTCATTTATGCTTAAAGTTAAATCTAGGTGTTTTTACAGGCAAATATATACAATATGTGGCAACAAAAGAACAAAAGCTATAAAGTTACTGGTGGAAGTAGCCGAAAACAGTTCCCAGTGGATCTGGAGCAGGATAAATGAGAGGTTCCTTCATAAGGATAAAAAATGCTTTACCATCGCGAGACCAGTTGGCGAAGCGGTATAGTGCCTGGATCAGCAATCCATCAAAAGATGAGGGAGTGGTTTTTAATCCTGGCGCGGTGCAAAAAAAAAAGAATAGCTGGGAGACACCTGGGTGTGGCCCAGTCCCCTAAGAGTGTCAGAAGTTCAGGGCCGAAACATTTGCTACAAGACATTTTCTATGAAGACTGTGTTATCTAGCTCCCTAATGAATTTCTATCTAAATAAGAACAGGTAGTAAGATTTGATCTAGTTTTTGGCTCTAATTATTAAGATTTTAGCCTTAGGTCTTCAAAACTGCAAGTATACCTATTATTAAAAATCTGCACCGAGCTTGTTTGAAAATAGTATTTCAATGTATTGTAAGACTAAGATCTTTCTGTTGATTTAAGATTCCAGAAAAAGGTTCTGTAAGATAAGATCAAGGCATATTTTGTGAATTCTAACACTAAAAATGATAAAACTTGAAATAAGAAACTGTGACAATAATCACTAGAAACTAAGTGTATGGTACCAGTAATTGGTAATCAAAAATAACTTATTACTTCAAAACTTCAGAGCCTTATAAACTTTAAATAATGGCAAAATTTTCACAAAGTTATGTGGTCAAAATAAAAATTTTGCTTTTAAACTTAAAGGAAAAACTTCAAGCCTAATTCCATTCAAAAGAGCTTGAACATTCTTAGAACCATGAAACAAGAATTGGAAGTTTTTTTTTGTAAAAGTACAATAAAGAAGAACAAGCCCAGGTTATGTCAAAATATTGTAACTAGGAAAATGTCATATTTTTTAAATAAAAAAGTCTATAAAATCTACTTATCCTCTTAGCCGCTACAATTTTTTCTCCGGCATATGCTAAAAATTTTTCTAACAAGTGTGTCAGAAGTATGAATATATCGCTACAAACACAGTTTAAAGCAAAAGTGACTTACTTCTTTTTTTACATATAACAAAGGTTTGAACTTGCCAGGAGAGTAAAAAAGACATAAAAAGTTGTACTGTGTTGCAGCATAAGCAAAACAAATTGCACATTTATCTCTATTTGTTTGAACTTGCCAGGAGAGTAAAAAAGACATAAAAAGTTGTACTGTGTTGCAGCATAAGCAAAACAAATTGCACATTTATCTCTATTTGTTTGAACTTGCCAGGAGAGTAAAAAAGACATAAAAAGTTGTACTGTGTTGCAGCATAAGCAAAACAAATTGCACATTTATCTCTATTTGAAGGATGTACCTGATACGTCTGCAGCACAGCCAAAGGGTTAGAGAGTTACAGTGATGGCTTTACATCAGTTATATCAATAAAACAAACTCTTGCCAAACAAGTAATAATTAGAAACAATTTAAAAGAAAAAAAAAAGGTCTAAAATCGTAATTCTTAGACCTAGCCACCAAAATATGAATTTCAAAAAACGGAAGACATTTCTAATAGACATTTTGTGCTTATGCAAATTTATATATACTTGTTGCAAATACATGTAATAAGAACAATGAGCCTCATCTATTTTATAAATATGACAAAAACAATATCTATGCTTCTGATTGCTACAATCATTACAAAAACTAAGTGAAAGAATCGAAATTAAACTAACGATGTAAAAAAACAACTTTCTCGTCTCTGTTTAAATAGTCTTATACACTTGAAATAATTTCAATTCCTAAAGCTGCATAAATCAAAGACTTGGAGGGAAAAAAATAGGAAAAAGAAGAAATCGGAAAATAGAATTAAATTGTTTCCTACTTGGAAGATGTCTCATTTGTGCCTTACTGTTTGTTTGCCATTTTTTTTCTCAATAAAAGCGAGAAATATGTCTCATAGCTACAATGCAGGAAAATACCATACAAAACTTAATGAAACATACCTGTTGTTTTTTGGCAAAAGTCATGCTAGTTATAACACTTCAATTAAAAATTTTTACATAGGCTATATTTTTTGCTTTTTTAATATTTATGATGTATTTTATGTTATCTCCCTAACTCAAACTGTTATAGTTATATCTTTTTATGCCCTGTCTAGTTGATTTTCAACAAGGACTTTCATTTGGCTCAACACTCCTACTTGGTTAGACATACTTCTAGGTCACTATGAATGTTTAGCTAATTTGTAAAATCCAAACAGATTCTTTTTAATATCCATTATTATGTAGGTAGGTTTAAAAATATGAACAATGGGCACATAGGAATTACCACTATTCACAGCCTTTTAATGAGTATTGAAATAGATTAAGAAAGTAGGCTCACAGAATTAAGTGATTTCCAATATTAATTTTTTTCCCCTTATATCATTTTACTTTCCGCTCTTGTGGATCTTCATATCCACTACAATATTTTTTATTGTGGATTTATGTCTTTGATACTACTTTGTCAGCATACAGGTATTCCATACACAACTTCATCAATTGCTAGGTTTTGCTGTACATCTCTAGAATCTTGCAAGATGTGAGTGTTAGTGTTACAAGCTGTCAAAGTGCCAGGATATATCTACTCGTTGGTGGGCTCAATACATGTATATTCATTGTGTTAAAGGGTTCTGCCTACTCTATTCTAGATATGCCTGATCTTGAAAGTATAATGAGCAGACAATTCATTCAAAGACATTCAAATTTATAAAAATACATTCTTTAATTTAAAAGAGCTAATACATGCATATTTAAAATACAAATACAAAATCATTAAAATGAAGTGACAGTACAGTTTCATGTTTTCACCAGTCTGTTGGTTAAAAATATTTTTTTTCATACCCAACATTTCTATGTGCTTTTTTCCAGAGCATATACTCTCTAATGCTGATTTTCATTACTTTTACTTAAAATACCTTTACTGCACTCTTCATACTTGTATGTATTTCTCTGGAATATCTTTTTAAGTGCTGATTCAAATAGCATTTACTTAAAAAGACTTTTTTACACTTTTCACATTTGTAAGGTCTTTCTCCAGAGTGTAATTTCTTATGCTCAATTAAATTACTTTTATGTACAAAAGCTTTATTACACTTTTCACATTTGTAAGGTCTTTCATCAGAATGTATTTTTAAATGATTTTTTAAATCACTGCTATACAAAAAAGCTTTATCACTCTCCACATTTGTAAGATCTTTTTTCAGAATGTATTTTAGAATGATGTATTAAATTACCTTTATTAAAAAAAGTTTTGTCACATTCTCCACACTTGTAAGGTCTTTCTCCAGAGTGTAAGCTTAAATGTCTTTGTAACGTACTTTTAAATAGAAAAGTTTTATCACAATTTTTCCATTTGTAAGGCCTTTCAACAGAGTGTGTTCTAAGGTGGCTTTAACTCTCTGCTGACAAAAAAAGCTTTATCACACTCTCTACATTTGTAAGATTTTTCTCCACAGTGTATTCTGAAATGACATTTTAAGTGAGTGATGAATATGAAAGATTTATTGCACTCTTTACATTTGTAAGGTCTTTCTCCAGAGTGTGTTTTTAAATGCTGTTTTAAATGGCTTTTGTTAAAAAAAAGTTTATTACACTCTTCACATTTGAAAGTCTTTCTCCACAGTGTGTTCTCAAATGTTGATATAAATTGCCTCTTCTTGAAAAAGCTTTATTACACTTTTCATATTTATATGGTCTTTCCCCTGAGTGTAAGCTCAAATGCTGATTTAAATTATATTTATTAAAAAAAAAGCTTTACCACATTTGTAAGGTCTGTCACCAGAGTGTAAGCTCAAATGTCTCCTCAAAGCGCCATTGAATGAAAAAGTTTTATCACACTCTTCACATTTATAAGGTTTTTCTCCAGACTGTAAACACAAATGTCTGCTCAAAGCACCGTTGAATAAAAAAGCATTGTCCCACTTTTCGCTCTTGGATAGGTCTCCATATGATCCAGTAGAGCCACTTGTGCACATCACTCTTGCTCTTTGGTGCCTAGCATTGCAAGTACTTTGATAATCTAAAAACAAGCATAAAATAAAGAAAAGGACCATATCATTTAACAAGAGGCAAAATCTACAAATGAGCAAGGGTAAAATAGTTTAAAATAAATTGAAATCATGATAACCTCACATTGAGACACAATATTCTGATGGCAAAAGTTGGTGCTTAAAAGTCTTGGCATTTTGCTCTCTGAGTCTGATCTGAACTTAATGACCCAGCTGTGTAAAAAAGACTAGCTTTCACATACTTCGATCTATGTGTTATAAATTGTTTCTGATGCCAAAGAAAAAATTATTTATTATAGAACAGCATAAAAATGAAACAAAAACTTACACACAGAGTGACAACGGCTTCCAAATGCAAGTGATTTACTTGGTTATCCTTTGATTTTTGCATACAATTTCTTAAATTGTAAACACGGAACATTTTATTAATTTGCTACATGTAATGAAGTGTTATTTTCTAAATTAAATATTTTAAACCGAGTGAAAGCTTTTAAAATTTCATTAATTATGGTCATCATTATATCATTCCTCTGTTTTAATAGTAAAAACTTAGTAAAATATTATATTTGAAATATTTGCAAATGAAATTTAAAAAAAATGAGTAAAAGAAATGCTCAGATGCTGTTCAATTGTTAAAACATAAATATTACCTGTGTAAAATCTATACAACCTAACCATAAATGCACAGACAACTATCAAATGATAATCATAAAATGCTTGACTCAATTTTCAAAATAGTTGTATTTTCCATTTGAGACTTACAGAGCCTAACCTCACAAAAAGAGTTCTCTGACCAAAAAAAAAAAAGCAGCAGGTTTTGATGATTCTATTTTTATGTTATTGATACCTGATTTACCTTGTGATTCTGATGGCTGTAAATTTTCTATTTCTTTATCACATACTGGAATCTGTAAAAAGGAAGAAAAAGAATAAATTATAAAAAAAAGAACCTCATAAATGATCAATATTCAGCCTTTAGCCTTTAATGCTGTAACTTCAACTAAATTCATTGTAAGAAAGCATTAGGTAAGGAAATAGTTCCAGGGAATTAATATAACAAAAATAAAAAAAAAAATACAAGGACAACAAATTCTTTAATAAAAAAAAAAACCTCTCCATTTTTTCAATTCCTCTACACAGAACATAAATTTTTAATTCACTCTACTTTGAATGATTTGAAGATAAAAATGCACTTTTAAATGTGCCTTTAAAATAAACAATTATAAACAGTTTCAATCAACAGCATGAACATTTAAAAAGCAAAGCAAGCCAACTGAGCATGCTGAACATTTTGGTTCCTTGTTTAATGACATAAAATTTTTTTTCCCTGCTATGAATGAGAGTACAGTGCAACTGACTAACACTGTTAGTAACAGTAAAAAAGACAATGTAAATTTTCCTCATAAAGTTAATATTTACCAGGCTGTAGATATAGAGAAGTGCCATTTTCTTTAAACATGTGATTATAATTTCCTGCAATGTTGTAGACAGGAAACAACCTCATTCTTACATGCCTAGGTAAGTGATTATTTCATTCAATATGTTGTCATTGTTTGATTATAGATTCTAGTTTTTAGCCAGTCTATTAGTAGATATTCACTATGTGCAAGCTAAGTGCATTGTCTGGCAAGAAAAAAAACTTTTAACTGACCACAGCTGTCATTGCTAAACTGATATTTTGACCACTGATGAATTAACACATCTTTATCAGATGTGATTTATTCAGTGGCCAGAGTAACAAAGTAAAAAATTATTTAAAAAAAAAAAAGTTGGCACTGATGAATGAATACTGACCATGAGTGTAGTAAAAAAAAAGATCTGTGTCATCTTCTTGTGGCATTGTGCTTTAAAAATATCTTGCTTTTGAACTTTAACTATCATAATGTGACATTTAAAGTCGAAAATTCCTCTGTAAATATTACTCAGTATTGTCATAATATGTGATAAATGTTAGTCTAGTAAATAATTTGTGTCTAAACTATGTTTGAAAAACTAGATGAGATTATATACAAACAATGATCTCAAAGGTTCTCAAAATATTTGTTCCTATCCTTACCATACTTTTCTCCTCAGTTGGTGAAGGTTTTGAGTTCCCATACCGCTCAATTCTTTTATTCTCCTTTTGGCCCTTTTCCTTAACAGTAACAATAGTTGACTGTAACTGAAAATGAAGAATATTGCTCAAAAGTTCTTGCTTTGTTTCTGAAAAAAAAAAAGGGAAAGGGGGGGAAAAGTATGATACGAGTTTTTTTTTTCTTTTTGACAAACCAAAGACCTTTGGTGTTGTTCTCTTTAAACAGTTGTACCTTTCATAACTTTAAAAGTCTTTTAAGATATAATACTCTCTAATAAAATAGAGACTTTACAAAACATAACACAAGTTAAGATTATATGTTATAACCATTAGCCTGCCATATAACAATTTACACCTCAGAAGAAAAATTGAGTGTTTTTTAAAAAGAAACAGAATGAAATAAATCTTACAAAACTGAACAGGTAACTTCCAAACCCACAAACCTTGTGAGTTTGTCAAAGGGTAACATTCTGGTAAAGTACTGTTTTCCAAAGTCATTAGATCCCTATATATATAGACTATCCATTTGCAGCTCTATCCTCTTTTTCCATTTTTGATGAATATGCTGCCACTGCAGGTCCAAGAGCCAGTATACGTGGCTTTCTATCTTCATCATTCATACTAACTTTTTCCTGCAGTTCATCTTCATTGTTCATTAAACTGGCAGTGGAAATCTCCATCTTGGGCACAAAGGAGAGGTCTTGCAGGCTTGACTTGTTGTCTTCTATAAGGATGCTTTGCATATCCAGTTTCTCGTCAAGAGAGAAATATTTTTTATCTGGTTTTACAAAGAAGAACTTTGACCAATAGTGATTATGAACGAGGTCCAGGAAGGGGCGCATTGGTGGCGAGTCGGACAAAGTGAGTCCAAGATGCTCAATTTTTAAATAAATTGATTTTCATTTAAGGAAACTTGTGGTAAGATTTCTATGCGTCGTGTGTTTTTACATTCAAATGAGTTGATAGTTTCAGTAAAAAGAAGTAAGTTCAACTTAATAAAAGGCCATTTTCTCATTAGAACACTTTCTCAACCTGGTTATTTTCAAACTCGATAACTTTTGATCTACATGAGATAAAACCATCAAATCAAAAGCAAAATGCTCACAATAGTTTACAGAATCAACAACTGACATCATCTAACTTTTTTCTTAAAATCTGGACCCATGTGAAGGGGTTTTACCATACGCCCACACAATTTAGTGACCCCTTTGTTTACATCGCAGCCATTGGGTTGTAAACAGATATTAACAGTATACATGTAGTAGAATTGACTATTTTAGTTTCAGCAGTTGATTATAGTTCCACGAGGTATAAAATTAATATTGTCTTTGAAGAGTTAAAATAATCACTTGCTTCATTTTTATACATGTAATAGTTTTAGTAGATATTCATTATGCTTCTACTTCTTTTTCCTACTACTACATAAACATTCCCTACCCATTTTTTTTAAAATGTAAGTTTACTATTTATATGTGCAAATAATTATAATATGTAGTAGTATTTTTTTTCTTCATCACCCACTTTGACTTAACTTTGAAACCTAGATGTTCTCTTGAATTGGTAACATTAAAAAAAAAAAAATATTAGATATGCAGCAGTATTTTCAAAGCAGTACATGTATTTTCTCTCTCTCTCTCTCTAGAATCTTGGGATTTTCTTTACAAGAATTTTAAAGATTTCATCACTATTGGCCCGGTTTCTTTTTGGGGTTTTTTTTTTTTTAGGTGATAAGTAGGAGTCAACGTAAATCTTTTCTCAATTTCTTTCTATCTTCCTTTTCTTTGTTTCTCCTCACCCTCTGTCTTTTTCTTCAATTCTCTTTTTTCTCTCTCTATTTTTTTTAATGCAATTTTTTGTCATGAGCAGAAAACCATCACATCATCAACCAGTGATTTTAATGTTAAGATCAAGGTTATATTGTGCAAATATAATAAGTAGTGTTTTTTTTTTTTTTTCATTATCCACACAGCTGTCTGGTTTAAACTTTGAAACTTAGATTTTCTCTTGAAGTTGGTAAACATAAAAAGAAAGATTAGATATGCAACAGTATTTCAAAACCATCAGAGCTTTACCAAGTTTTAGGTCTACTGTAGATGTGCACTGGAAAGCTCTTGATTTGAATTTTGTGGGAATAGATTTACTCTAAATTTTGACGATACTAATTAGAACAAAGGAAACAACTGAATCACAATGACGAAAAATATAAAGTTGCTTCCCTTGTTTAAAAAAAAATTTGCACCAGTTCCTTATAGCTTTCTTTCCATTAGCCCCCTCCCCAGTTTTTTTATCAGGAGGATTTTTGTTGGAATCCAGTAGTTGTCAGTGATTTCTTTATTTTTTTTGTTTTTTTTTGTTTATTAATTACGTTCTTTCTATGTCTATCTCATCCCAAAACTTCAGTTTAGTTTCAAATTCAAAGGTGAGAGTGGTATGCTTTCTTTTTACTTGATTTCCTTGAGAAGATGCCATTTTCAAATGTCAAAAGAAAATAACATTGAGATCTCTGGAAATAAGACTTTAAGATAGACATGATTGTCTCTACAAGGGCCAAAGAAGCAAGTGAGCTGGTATACACAGGACAGGTGTGGCTGATGACTGTCGCTCTCCTAAGATCCACTCTATTACTGCTAGTACTCTTTGACATTAGTCTTCAAAGAATCCATAAATATGGCAATATTTTCAGTTACACTTCACTTAAATTTTTTCTGTCTATATTCTTGGTGTATTTATTATGTATTTTATGTAATCTTCCTTTTAGTTACACCTTTTTTTTGTCCTGTCGAGTTTATTTTCAATGAGGGCTTTCATTTGGCTCAATACCAGTACCACTACAATTTCTATATCAAAATAGTTTCCTAATTTTGAAAAATCCAAATTTATTTATATATTGCTTTAAACACCTATTATTTCATTCAAATAGGCTAAAAAAAAAATGGGCACAGCCTTCTAATAAGTTTTTAAGCAGATTAACTGATTTCCCATAGTTTAATTACTTGTAATTTTTTCCTTACTTCATTTTAGCTCTACTTGGAGTTGTGCATTTTCATATTGACTAAGAAAGTAAGATAATATTCACTATGAGCCTAATATACAGTAACGCACAAGTCAATGAAAGCATTTCATTTATGACTTCTAACACACTGTCGTAAACACATGGCATTGAAGGATCAGATTTAGGAATAATGCTAATGAATTGAAAAATCAGTTGCAAAGGAAGTCAATAAAACTAACATTAAAAAGACAAGAAAATGAAAGACATTTCATGAGCAGAAAAAGTAGAAACATTGGCCATATGATCATTTTCAAAGGACATTAAAAATGTAACCACCAATCAGGAGATTAACTTCAGGCTTAAAAGTTGCTAGTGAGTGATATCCAATTAAATAAACAAACACGCAAAAGCAAGGACAAGAAATAGTCACATTCACAGACAACCATCTGCACCATTTTGTGATGTAAAATTTACTTTGTTTTAGATCAAGGACATTGGCCATTGGATTCTGTACATAAAATACACGATCATATTAAGGTCCTGGGCCTAAGAATCTAATAAGCCATACCTCAGCTATTGAAGATGAACAAAAACAAGTTTTGACAGGGAGTTTGAGTCATCATCTTTGATTAAACTGTATGAAGTGTTGAAGCCCCATGATGGTGCATACACTCACACCATTTAAAAAAGGCAGACCAATGATTCCAGATAAAAATAAATTAGACTGTTTTTTAAAAGCACAATTTTGAAATATTTTTAAGACCAAAAAAAAAATTTAAAACAAAATTCATCTTCACAAGTAGCAAGTAGATACATGTACTATTCAGAGAAAAACAAAAACTGGATTTAAGTTTTCTGTAATGCAGATTTTAATCCTCACCCTCATATAATTTACTTAATAACTTAAGCAGATAAAACAAATGGCTTCAGCACAACTTGTGTACAGTGGGGATGATCTGTGCCTGTAGACTAAAGTGTGCTCAGTTTCTCAGTCAATGCCAGTTGAGTTTTAGTAAGATTTGCAAGGTACACCACCATCAAAAGATCCTGTAAATGTAACAAAAAAAATATTTATAAATGCACATTCATAATCCCTCTCTACCTAAAAACTTAAAAGTTAATATCAGTGATGCCAAACTTGACAATTCTTTTTAAACTGAACTTTGCCTTAAACATTACGCAAGTGATGAGGACCATACAACAATAGACAATGAACTTTTTTCTGTTAAAAAGTTATATCAGGCTTTTTAACCCATTCATGGCCAAAGAAACTTGTTTTTCTTGTATTTGTCAATGTTATAAACGTCCAATCTACCATCAAGTTGAACAATGTCTTTTTTCATTCATCTTACCAGGTCAAGACTTAATTGTTTCTGACTGTGTTTGAAGACTAAATAAAAGCTTGATGTGGTTAGATCTAGAACGGCCCAAGAACAATTAACTTAGAATGAAGCTCTAATTATTTCTAGTCTAAAATAGATTTACATGTAAATATATAGACTAGAATCTATATTTCTAGAAAAATTTGGAACATGGTTGACCTTACAAGAGTTAAATCTCGAATCTAAAGATAGCTTAAAGTAAGCCCAGCTGAATCTGTAATTAGATTTATAACCTACATGTAGATCCGTATCATAAGCAAGGTGAATGATTAAAAACCGAGTCTAAACTGTAAAAAAAAAGAAGTGTGTTTTAACCTGTAGATAGAAATAAATCAAACTGTGTTAAAACGTAAGAGTGCTGCATCACTTCTGGTACAGGCATTATGAGGTTTCATGTGAAATTTAGAAAATGGAAAAATGATGTGATGCATACACGAGTAATTCTCAAAAGGTCAATTATAGCCTAGAAGGTTGATTTCATGCACGTTTTTTTCCCCATTTCAAAAAGATTTTCTAATAAAGATGATAATGTTTTCTTCCAAGCACATGTTGAGGAGATAAAACCTCATAATTTAATTCTGTTCAGTTTTGTATTGAATCAATTACCATTTCATCAATAAAAAACGCCACATAAACTGGTGTTTTTGAGGGGTTGTTTTTACAAAGTGGCCAACTATGTTCATAAAACCGATATATTTTTCTTCATTTTTTTCCTCATACAGTAGCTTTTCACTTAAAAAACAGAACTAACAGAGAGCACAATTCCTTTTAAATCAAGTCCTTAATATGTGCTTCTAAACGTTATGCTCTATGTCATTTAGAGCCATTTTTTATGTAGAGCAGATCAGCTGTTATAAAAGCTAGCTTGCTACATGCTCGTACAAAGAAGAGGGCTAAAAATAGAATTCATTTCCCTAAAATAAACACGGTGAATGCAAACTCTTAAATCTGATTGGGCCTCTGAAAACAAAATAGGTCGTTTCATGTCATACTATAGCGTCCAGAATACACTTCATTCCTTGTTTACTTTCGATTCCTGGAAACCATTGTTGTCAAGTTCACCGGAATTCTATGCTAGTCTCAATGGTCAAAGGAGCCATTCATTTCCATTTCTGTCATTGCCGTCATAGGATAAGTTCTGAAAAAAGGTCATGACCATAATGACCAGAAGCATTTAAAGGCCCCATATAAATCTGAACGGCAGCAGTTTTTGGGCGCTTTTGTTTTAGGTACTTGTTTCAAAAGATTTGATCTATTTTATTTTTTAGATAAATGTAAGCATGTCGGCAACGAATACTAGAGACTGGGCATTAACATGGTCCTTCTGACGTTATGATGACACAAGTAGATCCATTACTACTGTTTCTTATGGGCTTTTAAAGTCTAATTTCAACTATTTCTTAATTCTAGGGTGGGAAAATTTTTTAACTTCAGATAGATTATTTTTTACAAAAGCATGTGAACTGATATAGATCTATGTTCTTTGCGATCTTCCTGGTGACAAAGAATTAAGTCACTGTAACATCTGGAAGAACAAAATGTTTGCAGATTGGTTTGTTGAATCTTTTTCAACATTTTAGACACTCTAGACTCTAGCTCTTGATGAGGAAGCAACAATGGAGCCAGTTAACATTCCAGTCTAAATCTATTTAAAAGCTACATACACAAAACTCTGAAACGAGTTATTCCCAATGTTACAATGACAGACATTATATCACTGTAATATCTGGAAGAACAAAATGTGTACTTATTTGTAGACTCCTTATCAATACTGTAGATCCATTAGACTAGCTCTTCGTGAGTAATCAAAATGCAGCCAACTTATACAGAACTTTAAAAAAGTTTAAAAGCTCCAAACACAAAATTCTGGAACAAGTTCTTCCCGATGTTACAATGACAAAAAATGAAGTCCATTTCTACCATTAATTATTAGTCTTCCTATTCAATTATCACATTTTAATGACTGATAACTTTTATTTTTCCCTCAAAATAACAATGGTATGGTTTGTTTTGCTTATATAGTAGCTTAACTTCAATCATTTTATGTCACCAATAATGTTGGGAAGATCAATCTGTATTGATGAAAACCAGTATATAACTTTATATGACTATTTCTGTGTCCATCTTCAACTTTTCTTCTATCCTAAGTTGGGTAAATTGATCGAGATGCATGCCTTTAAGTTTGATAATTATTTGCAACAATTTGTGAACTAACAAGTTCTTCACAATCACCCAGATGTTACAATGATAGAATATTGTGTCACCGTAATATCCGGAAAGACAAAATGTTCATTTATTAATTTTTAGAACCCTGATCAACCTTGTAGACGTCCTAGACTGTAACTCTTGACTAGGAATCAAATGCAGTAAGCTTAAAATTAGATCTAAATCTAATTTATAAAAGCTGCAAACAAAAAAATTCTGAATGAAGTTTTTATGGATGTTACCATGACACAAATTGAATCCATTTACTATCGTAAATTATGTGTCTTTTTTTTTAACTATCATATTTTCATATATAATAACATCTATTTTTTCACTCTAGGTATTAAGGGTATGAATTTTTTGCTTCAAAGGTAGCTAAATTTGAATCTTTCTACATCATCAGTAATGTCTGGAAGATCATTCTATGGTGACAAAAACTAAGCATTACACAAAAATATTCCAAAAAAAAAACTATCTCCAAATCTTTTTTTTTCAATAAATTTACACCTTTCTCTATGATTGTCATGGTCGGCACATGTAATAAATAATCTATACATAACAATCTTTTCGATTGCATGTTAATCACATAATCTGTTGAGCTAGAAACTTATTTGAATCCTAATCCAAAGTCATATTACAAATGAACACTGTTTCGATGTTTGTTGTGAAGATAGCAGCCAATCATATACAAGCTAAGCGGAGTGAGAAGGTACTCAATAGTCCTCATGAAAAGTTGAAACGGAAAACTTAGTCATTGGACCTATAACTCTCGAAGAAGACAGGCCGATTTAGAAAGAAGGGAGACATCACAGAAAGAGCTCTCTGGCAGCTTTGAGCTCTAAACTGTGTAGAATATTTTACTCCTATGAGAGATAGCATAAATCTTATTCTGAATTACTTCCACTCAAGAGATCTAAGAAATCATTGACAATAGATTTTCAACAGCTATGTAAAGTGTATCCCAATTCTAATTTCGTTTAAAGAAAGTTGAAAGCTGTAATTATTATATTCTAAATCATTACTGAAAAACTGATTTCTTCTAAACTATAATAAATCAATAGTAATACAAATCACGAGTCCTGGAGACATGAACTGTTTACCATTATACTACTGTTTGTGAAGTTACTTGTCGTAAATCTGGAGAATAATGTGTATTGAACTCCACCTCCATCAAACGGTCATGTGAATTACATTTTTTGGATTTACTTATCGTACATTAAAGAAAGCACTGATTTTACGGTGGACTTACGTCTCTTTATTTTCACCATACGGTACTATCGTGACTTGAGACTTTTTTTTGTACTAACTACCTCACTATCGTGACAATGATATTGCACATTTTCGAGACAAAGAGAGACAAAATAAATTCCAGGTCTAATGGAACACTTTAGGGTTGATCTCCTGAGTATTGCTCACATACATCATAACCATTCAAACTGAAAGTGCATTTTCATAAATGGTATCTAATATCAATCAATGATTAGAAATGCATGTGGTCTTTTTTTATGTAAACCATGAACAATGATTAATTTAACTCAAGATCAATTAAATAGACTTTTATTTTGAGATCTACCTTTTCTTTCTCACCCCTTACCCCCAAGAAAAAGTGGGCCTCATATTCGTAAATATTTTCTTATGACTAGAGGAACATAATCTAACTTCTGACAGTTGAAACTAAGGATGTTATTCACAATCTAAATATATTATTTTGTCTTCGAATGCATATTATCTTGCGTACTGGAAGCTGACAATCCAATTGACAATCAATCAGTTATTATCAATTTACCAAACCTCAGTTCCTTTTGAATATTCTCCTGAGGCTTATTAGAAACCTCAGAAACCCTTACCTTCATGTTAGAATTCAACATCTCCTCAAACTTCTCAGCCTCAATATGAGGAACACTGGTGACTAGATCCAAGAGGTATCTGCCAGTTTGATTGTCTGATTGGATCTTGCCAGCCTGAGAACCAAAGTAAGGAATTAACCCCAAAATAATTAGAATTTAAACTTGTGAATTGCAAGATTAGGGAAACTGATTGGCATTTGGCAAGCTATATAAAACAATCAATTTAGATACTTGTTTTAAAGACACTTAAATTTAAAAAAAAATCAACCTAAAGAAGAAGCAAGCTAATTTGATTCATATCATGTAAGATTTATCTAAGGTTAATGTAGTAAATCAATGTAGTTAATTCAGACTTCTTTGAACTATTGTCCTATTTCAATGAGTAAACTGTGCTGTTAATATTTTTTTTTTATTGCAAAATGGCAATGCGATAAGAACTTCCTCAATTAAGCATTTCCCTTCCTTTGTTATCTAAAACCAGTGACATGAAACTCAAATCCAGAGAGCTACTCACCAGGACATCATCCACATACTGTGTAACCTGAGCTAGCATGCCTCTGATCCATTCAGAGGAGGTTTCTACCTGTTGCAGATCAGATTGAGGTTGGACCACTCGTTCCAAAGGATTGTACTTGCCTTTCATAAGGGTCTCCACTGAAATTTCAGAGAAATACAGCAATAAGAAATTTATGAGAATTAAGCTAATATTATAAAGCATAATCAAATTATGAACAAAACAATGCTTGCTACCAGCCCATACAATAAAAGCAAGAAAGATATGGGAATCCTTCTGATCCTCTCTGATTTGTCATTCCATTGCTGGTCTAAAGCCAACTAAAATATAGATCTAGTGCAAAATGAATAAAAATCACAAGTTTAGCTCAGTTAACTCTACATTACATTTTCAGCACTTCAGAACATGAAACTAATGAACCAAATCTTAGCACAATTACACATGATAACATCCAGATATAACCTGATGGTCAAAGTAAGTCTCATCATATGTTCTTAGATTAATTTAAATGTCATATTTCAAAAACTAAATATTGTATCTTCTGTCTTTCTCCTATAAAAAAAAAAATTACACGTTTGACCCTATTAATTCCCCTTGCAGTATTATACAATATGATTAACATCATAATTGATTGAAGTTTCAAGTTTTGTTTCCTTGTTCAAAGAATTAAAAAAATATCAATAAAAACAATATTTATAAATTGTAAGCAAGTACATAAATGAAAGAAAAACAAGCTCTATAAAATGGGTTCTAAGATTTGTCATAGACTTGAATGTAATTTACAACAGTTTAACTATTTTGATATTTTTTTTAATTAAAAATTTTGATTAAAATTAAACTGAAGTTCTCAATATCAGAATAAAGCAGAACTGAAATGGGAGTTAAAAAAAATCCAAATGAATGCTTCACTTCTGTAACATTCACACCAAAGCTCGACCCTCCCACCGCCGTTCTTTCTTTTATCTTTGCTGTCTGCAGACTGTAAAGAAGGTGGCAAAACATACATGCAAATGGGAAAGGTTCCCTGATCTTAGCATTCCATTACCTCAAGGCCATGAAAAGTGCCTTTCAGAATTCTAAAAAAAACAAAAAAAACTAATAACAACAACAACAACAAAAAATTAACAACCAAACTATGACTATGACTTAACCCTCCAAGTGTCATTGATTAAGGAGTGTGGCATCAGGGTTATTTTAAGAGTGATGAAAAAAGTCAGCGTAAATCCACTTTCAAACGTTCAAACAACAAAGTTTCACTTTGTTTTTCAACTGAACTCTTCTTCTTGAAGGAAACAGATGCTGAATTTTTTAAATAGTGTGTATTTTGTTACCGAGTCGGCCAAAAGAACGCAGACTTAACGGCTGTAATGCCACAGAAGTGTACTAACGGCCGTCAACACAGTTGAGGGTTAACTGAATGAATAGAATAAACCAAATTGGAATTAATCTAGATTTGAATCATTTGGATTTGACAGTAGTTACAGCCCCTGGCATCAACCACCATCTCAATTAAGTGAAACTAAAATTCAGACAAGGTAGGTTAAATACAAGTATCTAGCTTATTGTTGCCATCTTCTCACCTCCAACTTGCTCTGGGGCGTAAGATATGTGCTCCACTTGAACTGGTGTAAACATGGTTCCTGTTGTTTTTCCTGGTACGCCTATCATGGTGCTACAGTAGATCAACAAAAAAGTAAAATATAAAAATGAAAAATCTAGTAGCATATTATTTTAAGCCCATAAGATAATAAAAACAAAAAAAGTCCCAATAATTTTACCTCTCTAGGTTAACTATGTCATCTCAAATGATTGCCTTGACAATCTCCCATACTGAAGAGATAAATGAAGGATTATTTCTAAGCTCCATAAAATATCATATGCATGAGGCTGTCATTTCAGCTTTTTTCTAGAACTATACAAATGATCTGTTATGTGTGTACAAAAAATAGTCAGATGTTACCAATGAAAGAATATTAAAGAAATTCATTTTTCATTCATAACTTTCTAAAAGGAGAAAAAGCATGACATGAAGAAATCTTAACTATAATTGAAAATGGTAATTTTTTTAAAACTTGAATTAATGTTTTTTCAAACTGATCTACCTTTCAATCACCTCATTCATCTAAAATTGCCTTCAAATATGATTAAATTTCACTAAGAGTCAAAGAATTGATAAATGTAAAAATGTTGTTGCTATGTTTGCAATTGGTTAAAAAAAAACAATAAATGAACAAACAAACAAGAAAGCCCCAACATTGATGATTAATAGACATTCGAAATACCTACTCTATACAACGAACCTTAGATAAGCTTTGATTGACATCTTTCCCCCTTTGACATGTGCATCCACAGTCATGTGAATGGGATTTTTGGTTTCTCTGGAATAGTAGTCATGGATGAGTACAGAGTGAACAGACACCTCTAGCCCTGTAGAGAACCTGCAACAAATAATTTGAGGCTTTTAAACGAGATGAATTTCATTTGCATATCATTGAGTGAGTAAAAACAGACATAATTATTAATAACAATCAACCCAAAATTTTGGGCCCTTTTACCTTTTCAGGAGCATCGTCTATTTTTGTTTCAAAATTTGTTCCTAGACACGTTGAACTCTAATATCAATATTAATTTTAGCTTTTCTTTGTTAGTTTCAGGCTCAGTGTTTTGTTATCCATAGGTATGAAAATTATCAAATTGTTTATCAGCTATAGTTACAAGCATATCAAGTTTAAACTTTTGTGTCTTGATTAAATTGCAATAGGGTAACCAATTTATTAAAATTTGACAGAATCTAAGTAATGGCCTAGTTTTTTTGCCTGTCCGATTTGGGAACCAAGTTTACAATGAAAAAAAAAAGATGTAAATTATAATAAGGAAAGTTGACTTAAAACCCAGGACAATAATTGAATTTTTTACGAATGTGCAACACATACAGCTCCATTCATTTGAGTCTATATATATATATATATATATATATATATATATATATATATCTTTCTCTCTCTCTCTATATATATATATAGAGAGAGAGAAAGATGAAATAAAAGAAATGGAATTTTTAAAATTTCTTCAGCAGTAGCCCCTTATTTCACTAAGCAAGAATCTACTAGGAGTAGGAGCATATAATAAGAACCCTTCCCTCACACACAATTATGCCCATTGCCAAACATTAGAGAGGATGAGAGAATCCATGAGAGAGATTTTTTTTGCTCTTTCCACTCTTCCAATATATTTACTTCAAAGGTTTAAAAGGTGGTTTTATCAATACAGCCAATTTCACAACAATTAAAAGTGACAGATGTGAAATTTTCTTTACAAGGCACAACTGCTCAACAGCAGAAGCTAAAACTGTTCACTCACTGAGATAGAATTGGGTCAAACATGATTCAAAAAATAACTGTGGATCTTTGGATAAGAGAGTTTGTCTAAGGTAAAATATTGTTGTAATTATAAAATAAATGCCCAAATTACAAAATAAA
Source organism: Elysia crispata (assembly GCA_033675545.1). Taxonomy (NCBI): domain Eukaryota; kingdom Metazoa; phylum Mollusca; class Gastropoda; family Plakobranchidae; genus Elysia; species Elysia crispata. The sequence continues at coordinate 2,176,288 of JAWDGP010007412.1, read as the reverse complement.
AAAACAAAATGTTAAACTTTCAATTGAAATGGCTTATTTATGCCATAGTTAATTGATCAAGCAGTTCCCTTCTTTCTATCACTAGGTTGACAAATTACTTTCTAGCATTCCACAAAGTGTACCATATTCAATCAAGCTTAATAGCTCACATTTCCCAATAGTAATTAAGCTCGTCTTTAAAAAGATACAAAGCAACTTTAACAGAACTTACCAGCCAATAATATTTTCATTGTTATTGACTTTTTTATGCAATTCATACATATTTCGGGCATACTCAATATCAACTGCAACCTGTAAAAATAAAACAAATAAAAAGTGTTAATAAAACTTATAAAAAACAATAACTATAAAAATAATAAAAAAAATATAGCAAACATGAGTTACAAACAAAAAATTGATGCCATTCAAATTGTGGAGAAGATTTTTTATTTGTAATTTAGTAATTAAAAAACTGCAAAACCATCCTTTTCATCAAAAGCAATTACCACGTATTTCAAATCGGACAATGATTTGATCAAATACGTACCAAATTAAAGCATCTGAAACAACTGCAAACATCGGTTTGCTTAACCAATGCAGATTTTCAAAGTATATTTAATAGTGCTAGATTAGCCCAGAAATTTCTTCAAATTATTTAGAAAGGTATTAATAAGATCAACTGTTTCAACTTATACCTCACTGTCAGGATTAATAAGAATTAAGCTTAAAAAAATTAAAACCTTGTTATAATACCTCTTGGATAGTGTAAACAAAGGCTTCCTAATTCAGAGTAGATATTTGATTTGTTTGTAATTCTTTTTTACCTTCTACAAGCAATAAAATAAAGTTTGTACTATGTGCCTAAAACAAAGAATTTATATATCTAAAATAACAAAATAACACTTCTTAAACTATTTATCACCATTAATGTAAACAAATTTTTTTTTCAATTTGAAATATATGAAAAGTTTTATAGATATTATAAACGAGATACCTATTTTGAAATATATAAAGTTTAATGAATTTGAAGAGTTAGTTGGCAAAGACACATCTATTATGAATCAATGATATTTTAGTTTAATTACCTCATCATCTGATTCATTGTGGGGGACAGCAAAACAGTTTGTGATCTCTATTATATTCTTTTCCACAGAACCTGAAATATATATGCCAATTTCCATTTAGGAAAAAATTCAGTTCTCAAAAAAAGAAAGAACAGAGAGATAGAGAGAGAGAGAGACAGAGAAAGATCGATACGTAAAGAAGTGCTGATAGATCTGCGATACCTACCTCTCCCACTAAAAATAATGAATAAATAAAAGGACTATTTAACATCTGGTGTAATTTATCTCGATCCCACCTAAGTCACTCCAGCTCGGGGTAAAGCCACGAACCAAATAGAAGGGTCAAAACTACATACAAAGAGCAGATAAGTGTTTTTTTTCTCTTAAATATTACAATCAAACAATACAAATAAAATTATGAAATAAACTGCAAAAGAAACTGATTGTTTTGAATTTACAATAGAACAAGGTTTAAGACTAACAACATTTTTCTAAGACTTCTGTTTCACAACTGGTTGATTCCACCTCTAGTTCTGCTCTTTTCACCATCAACATCTCACTCCACTACCATCTCAACATCACAATCTGACTTTGATCTCCAATTTATTTGAAATGGTCATTTTCATTCTTTTTGTAGGGATAACTATGAAGATAACTATAAGAAAATTTTGTAGCACCCCTGAGGGGATGTAAGCGATCATAAATCCTAACTTAAAGTTTAGATCTAGCTTAAACCTTGAAATCACCAAAATAGCCAACAAAAACAGTGAATTTCGAAGTGCATCATTATATCTAAAAGTAGTAAAAAAAACGATACCAAAAAAACCCAATGCAAAGTTTAAAGTGTTGTCTAAACGTAAATAAGATTTACACAAGATTTCAGGGAGTAATAAGGAAAGAAAGTGAAAGTGAAGATAATGGTCCATTCGGGCGATGGTGGGAAGTATAGGTGGCATTGAGATACAAATAAAATAGAATTTCACTCCTTAACCCCTAAACATTGTAGTAGGTCAAACGGAATCAGGTCACTAACTGTTGCGTGGTCAGGTAGCAAGTTGCACAAGTTTTCTCTTCTCCGACTGCACTTGTTTGATATAGGTAAGAAAAGGTAGGTTATCAGTTCACTGGTTTATTTTTTTCTATTAATTTACCTACAAATGTTTGCATCTCATCATGCCTAGATCTAGTTGATGGTGACTCATTCCAAGCCCCTTGCTGTTTACAAAATCTATAATTTCTGAGGCTTTAACTTAAAGTTATAATGTGAAATAACCTGTCTACTGGTTTTCATATAGAGGCTAGATCTAAATCTAGATTTTTCTGTTTTAATAAATATTTTTATTATTTGGATCTAGACTTAGTTTTCTCGATTTTCAGATCTCCTATGAATGATAAATCTTAATTCTAATTTTCTCTACCCTATATTTTGTTTAAAAAAAATTGATAGACCTATATGTAGATATAGATGTGATCACGTAAACCAACTGAAATCTAAGGATAAAAAATATAAAATGAAATGTAAGGACTTCTCCGCCTACTCATACCTAACAGGGTTCCAATCACTCTTTTAGCACCTTCATTTCTTCTCTCATAGGCATCTATGATGCTGAATAACACCACCGGGTGAACCTTACACACGAGATTCGACGCCATCTTGTTGAAATGGACGATTGTTGATTGCTCGGTATACTTTTCTCGGAGGAAGAGTGAATGGCTGATATTTCGTACTAATTGTAGTGTGCAAGATTAGGTTGTTTCCGGCAACCGAATTGAACAAATTAGTTTTCTTCACCTAGAACAATAACTTCTCTCACTGTAAATTTGCACGATAAACTCTGCAGCGAAAGCTTCGACTTAAGTTAATAACTAGGCCTAGTCTGAATATTGATTCATTTATTCTATCTATGACTGTTATGGCATGTTCTGACTAAAACTGGTATAAATACAATAACAAAAGTCTGAATTAAATCACATAATTTAACATACTACAGTTTCTGAGCACGCTTCTTTACACTAAAACCCTGCAATCAAATTGAATACCAAAATTGACTGTGAAATGATTTGCAGTTACTATTTTTCTCACTGACATTCAATTTTTTTTTTCTAAACATGGTAGATACTTTGCTTCTTTTAATCCTGAGCGATTCCAAAAATACCCATTTCACAATTCTGATTGAAGTTTTGCGTACGAAGTTGTAACATTAACTATTAAATATGCTTTCAACTAAGAAACAATCCTACGCTACCTACAAGCACAATTTGCCCCTTTTAAGTACTTTTAATGCCTAAATTTTGTACAGAGCTCGCCCTCTCTACCCCATGCATTTCTGCAAATAATAAAGTCATGAATTGAAGCTAGCAATGTGTTTGTTGCAATATCTGATTCATTAATTTAGTATCACTAATGAACATAGCTACTCAGGCAAATCTCAAAGTCAGATTACTCCAACATACCCAACTGTATCATTGGATTATAGTTATTAGTAACTTATCAGCAAAATTAAATAGGTAAATCTTATTTCTTCCAGAAAAGGACAAAAACACAAACTATGCAATATTGTGTTGGAATTCTTTAATTAATGCTGCTGTATAAAAGTTAAAAGCATTGCACATTTTTTGAAGCATGAAATTGAACACAACACTTTTTTTTTCTTTTACCCGTTATGAATTATCTTTATTCCCTCATTGCAGTTAAAAAACAAACAAACAAAAACCGACAAACTTCTAATAATTATTGGAGAAAAATCCCAATGAACGACATTCACTCTATGCCATTTGGAAACTGTCATCTAAAAATTTTCATACAAGGTAATTCATATTAAAATCAACATTATTTTTTTTTTGTCTCTAGGTATTAAGGAAACTATACGTAAAGGAAAGTGGTCATGTTTTGCTTACATCATCTATCAATGTATCTCTCATTCAAGCGCAATAACTCTGTCGATTCCAATGATATCGAGACAAGAATACCTTGAAATCTCCAACAGAGGCATCTCCAACATTTTTTCATTTCTTGGAGACTGTAAGAATACTTTATTTAAAAAAATACACCATGCAAGATAAACCCTATCTCGTCTTTAATTAGGTGATACAATTAAACCTTTTTTATTTGACAATAGGTGATGTCTACCAAAAAGGTTCGAGCAAATTCAAATGAGCATAGATTAAAGCCTTCTCACCTTATTTGGCAGCACCGAACCAGACTTTTGCCACATCAGACCATACTTTCATACTCATTTTCGGTTAATTCATAACAAGTTACGGGAAAGAAAGCGTAATGCTTTAATCAGAGGACACGACAGCTTACAAATAAGAGAATTATGGAAGGAAAAGTTGATGTTAAACGTAGTCGTAGTAGAAGAAAGAGTTGGTTGGATAACATCGCAGAAATAGCGCTGAGAGAAATAGGGACAGATATGAGTGGCAATGATCCACAAAGTCACATGTGATGTAGAACATCGATGATCAAATCATAGTAAAATTTAATGTCAACCATGGCTCGCCAGTAATGAGTAATCATGCTAATCGAATCACAAAAACCAAAATCTCAGATGTGTCGGTAAACAATGAGTCGGGAGGAAATAAAAAGAAGTCTTCTAAATCTTCCCGATTTTCCAACTCTCACCATACTTAGTAGCGCTGAGAGGTACCAGAATAAAAAAAAAAAAAACGCAAAAAAAACCCCCACCAAAAACAAACAAACAAAAAGAAAACAACCACCACCACCAACAACCCCCCCCCCCCGCAACTTATTTATCTTTATAATGTTAACAAAAAATTTGCATCCTGGATAAAACCCGTCAAATAATTAACTTGAATCATCACAGCAAGGAGCGTGGCTAATTGGCACCCGCAAAATCTATTTATAGCTTAATATTGGACTTCCGTCAAGTTATTTTCATGGTTTTCTTTATTAAAGAGGCAGTTATTGTTATCATGTGATTATAGTTAAAGATAAACAATGTTTCGGTCGATCGGTCGGAGCTGGATTAATTTATATTATTTCCATCGAAAGAGAAACTTAAAAATTCAAAACATTGCAAAAATTAAACCCCATTCCAATAAATCATTATTTTCTAACCTTCGAGAAGTGTAAAAAATTTATAAGCCTCTTTTCCCTTAAATGTTAGACATTTTTGCTAATAGCAGACAGTCCCATCTCTTTGTTTACATTAGCAACAAACTTCAATTATAACGATATTATCTCGATATAGAGTTGGTATTCGTCAGATGTTGGCCTTTCCGTTAATTTAAACTAATCGTAGATACAGATTAAGACCTTAATAATCTACTTTAACGCTAGATCTAAATCCATAAACCTACGCTTTGTCTAGATCTTAACATCGAGCTAGATCAACAGTAGTTCTAGGCACTACCTTACAAGTCTGTGTGAACAATTTCTTTACAACAAATGGTTAGACATAGGTTTTACTCTTACAAGGATTCTACACTCGCTGCACCAAATTTTGTAAAATGTTGTATTGCTAAAAGAACATTTAGGTTAGTTTTTGGGATATAAACTGCTCTTACTTCTTTTTAATCTACTACCGCCATTCCTGCTGCTGTTACTACTACTACTACTACTACTACTACTACTACTACTACTACTACTACTACTACTACTACTACTACTACTACTACTACTACTACTACTACTACTACTACTACTACTCGACAATAAAATTGAAAGCTAGCATCTATCTGTCGCTTTCACAGATAGAACTTTGTTATCAGGTTGTACTTACTTCTAACTTCATTGTCATATTTCTACTTAAAATATTCTTAACTTTTATCTTTCTTTTCAACGGACAAAATATCACAAATATCATTTTCACCACGTTTCCCTTTTTCCAACTGACTTCAATTTTTTCTTTATCTATAACCCGACGTAATAACACAAATTCATTACTGTAAATTCAAATCCTAGCTTTTTATCTCCATAAACCAGCATAATAATACAAAACCATCACTGCAGAATCGAATTCTAGCGTTTCTATCTCTCTAAACCAGCTTAATAATACAATTTCATCACTGTAGAATTCTGTAGACTAGAATCAAATTCTAGTTTTTCTATCTCCATAAACCTGCGTAATAATAAAATATCATCACTGTAGAATCGAATTCTAGTGTTTCTATCAGTATAAACCAGCATAATAATACAAAATCATTACTTTGGAATCGATTTCTAGATTTTTTCCTGTATAAACCAGCATAATAAATCAACATTATCACTGTATAACCGAATTCAAGTGTTTCAATCGCCATGAATTAGCATAACATCGAATACATGTGTTTCTTTTTCTATAAATCAGCATAGTAAAACAAAATCATCTCTGTAGAAACGGATTCTTCTGTTGTTATCTTCATATGCCAGCATAATTATACAATATCATCATTGTAGTTTCGAATTGTCGTGTTTCTGTCTCTACAAAGCTGGGGTAGTGTAGGGAAGGAAACCCTCTTTGATCTCTCTCTCTCTCTCTCTCTCTCTCTCTCTCTCTCTCTCTCTCTCTCTCTCTCTCTCTCTCTCTCTCTCTCTCTCTCTCTCTCTCTCTCTTTCTCTCTCTGCTAATTTACCGTCCATCTGTTCACCACCTCATCCTTTCTTTTCTATTTGTTAGTAAAATTTAATGCTCTCAGCATTAGCTATGAGTCTCTTATATAAAAAAAAAATGCCGTGCTCTGCTTGTCTTTTTTTTTTTTTTTTAAAGTGTAATTGTCATAGTCTCAGCCGTCGATATGTCAGGTAATACAGGACTGAATGCCGTTTTCCGCCCTATTTCTTTAATTTCTTATTTAAGTTTAAAATTGGTTATTTACAGTTTGGTTTTTAACGTTACATTTATTGCCCTTTCTCCTTCTATTTTGAGTCATTTATGGGTGGAGTTCATTGTTTTACCTTAATTTCGGGTCTGTTTTTATTTCGGTTATTTTCCTTTAAATTTGTTTATTTAGCTCTCTGTTCCTTAGACCTCAGATTCTATGTTCTTTTTTAATAGAAACGGCCAGTGCATCCTGCTTGATCTTGTCGTCCTTGAATCTACGGCCCTATCCCTTTAAATTCCCCGGCGGAAACATTGAAACTTGGCTATTTATAGAGATACAAACACTATATATCGATTCCACTGTGACGATATTAATTATAGGCTATTTATAGAGTTCGAAACACTAGAATTCGATTCCTCGGCGGCATACTTGAAATTCTAGAAATCGAAAAATTAGAATTCTTTGGCGGCCATTTTGAAATTATGCTATTTGTAGAGATAGAAACACGAGAATTCGATTCCACGCGACCGTATATTTTGAAATTAAGTTATTTATAGAGTTCGAAACACAAAGTTCGATTCCACGGCGGCCATGTGCTATTTTTAGAGATAAAAACTAAGAATTCGATTCCCCAGCGGCCATATTGAAACTATGCTATTTATAGAGATAGAAAAATTAAAATTCAATTCCCAAGCGGCCATATTGAAACTATGCTATTTGTAGAGATACAAACACTAGAATACGATTCCACAGTAACGATATTGATTATAGACAATTTATAGAGATAGAAATACTAGAATTCGATTTCCCGGCGGCAATTTTGAAATTATGCTGTTGATAGAAATCGAAAAATTAGAATTCGATTCTCCGGCGGCCATATTGAAATTAAGCTATTTATAAAGTTGAAAACAGGAGAGTTCGATTCCCCAGTGGCAATTTCCTATTTGTAAAGATAGAAAAAAAAAGAATTCGATTCCCCGTCAGCCATATTAAAATTATGCTATTTATGGAGATAGAAAAGTTAGAATCCGATTCCCGGCGGCCAAATTGAATTGATGCTATTTATAGAGGTCGAAAATTTAGAATTAAATCACCCGGCGGCCAAATTAAAATTATGCTATTTTTAGAGATGGAAGGAATAAAATTAACCGGCGGCCATATTGAAGTAATGCTATTGATAGAGATGGAAAATATTAAATTAATCATCGGTCATATTGAAATTATGCTACTTATAGAGATGGAAAAAATACAATTAACCGTCGGCCATATTGGAATTATGCTATTCATAGAGATCGCCAAATTAGAATTAACGGCGGCCATATTGAAATTATGCTATTTATAGTGGTCGAAAATATAGAATTCCCCGGCGGCTATTATTAACCGCTGGTCATATTGGAATTATGCTGTTCATAGAGATCGCCAAATTATAATTAACGGCGGCCATATTGGGTCTTGCCTCAGACAAACCTGGTTCAGGGGAGTTTGGAACACGGATCAAGTTTTTGTTAGAATAAACCGGCGGCCATATCAAAATTATGCTATTTATAGAGGTGGAAAAAATAAAATTTCCCGGCGGCCATATTGAAATTATGCTATTTTTAGATATTACCAAAATAGAATGAACCGGCGGCCATTATGAAATTATGCTATTTATAAAGATTGCCAAAATAAAGTTAACCGGCGGCCATATTGAAATTATGTTATTTATAGAGATGGAAAAAAATTAAATTTCCCGACGGCCATATTGAAGTTATGCTATTCATAGAGATTTAAAACTTAAAATTTCCCGGCGGCCATATTGAAGTTATGTTATTTGTAGAGATGGAAAAAAAATAGAATTTCTCGGCGGCCATATTGAAATAATGCTATTTTTAGATATTACCAAAATAGAATGAACGGCGGCCATTATGAAATTATGCTATTTATAGAGATTGCCAAAATAGAGTTAACCGGCGGCCATATTGGAATTATGCTATTTATAGAGATGGAAAACTTAGTATTTCCCGGCGGCCATATTGAAATTATGTTGTTTGTAGAGATGGAAAAAAATAGAATTTCCCGGCGGCCATATTGAAATTATGGTATTTATAGCGATTGTCAAATTAGAATTAGTGGGCCATATTGAAATTATGCTATTTATAGAGATCGAAAACTTAGAATTCCCGGCGGCCATATTGAAATTATGCTATTTATAGAGATAGACAAATGGGAATCCAATTCAAAATTTTTATCTCTTTGAATAGCATAAAAACAATATGGCCACCGGAGAATCTAATTCTTAACAGTCACCCTTTTTGGGCTTGTTAGCTAAGTTACATTTAATCAACGTATCTTGCGTTGTTCTAATGAATCCTTTCCTAAGTGTGCTTTTCTCTTTGTTTTCTGATTTTGTGTCAGTAGCGACTCTAGCGTTGGGTGTTTGGAAAGTCTCCGTTTTATCCTCCTCGTCTGTGTCCTCTCAATAGAGTTGTTTTGATTTTGTCGGTCAGGGCCTTCTGTGTTAGAGTTTCTTATTTCTTAGTCTTCTTTCTTTCCTATGGTCGAGATGATTAGTTTTCTTTATGCTTTCCTCTATTTGTCCTCCATCTTTTTCCTTCTTTTCAACTTTCTTTGGTTAATTTTTCATGCCTTCTTTGTGTTGTGAGCTTTTCATACCTCGTCTCCTCCGATACTCTCTCCGCCTGAGGGCGCGCTCACATAACTTCTCGGGTGAGCTGTGTTCTGCACTTCTCGTCTTTCCAACACACTTTCTACTTTGTCCTTCTCTCCCCCTCTTTTCGAACATTTGTAGGGCCAGTGTTCAGTAACATTGCACCAGCAACACTGTTGTCTTCGATTTCTAATTACAACAAACCACAACATTTATTTAACAGTTTTACTGTCTCTAAAATTTACCTTTACATAATGGGGTACATTTTTGGGTCTATTCGGCTGCTGCCTTTAGCATCTTCGGATCTGCTCACTGTTGCCTCTTGCCCTAGATTTCTCTTTACAATTTATGACTTCGAATTTTAGTTTGGGTGGAGCCTATAATATTCTTATAATTAAGTTTTCTTCTTATCTTCTTTTAAAGTGCAGAGAGAATGGTTGATTGTTGCCTATTTTTGTTGTATTGTTTAGTAAGTCAGCTTCAGGTTTATTTGTTATAAGGAACCAGCGTCTATAAACTTGGTAAAAACTACCCTCCTCTGCCCCGGCTGGTCCAGTCATTCTATTCAGAGTTACTTGAATATCATTCCAACTACACTGGTAGCTCTCTTTCCTATAACAGTTATCATAATTTCATTTGTTTCAAACTCTTGATTGTCTAGATCCTCTACAGTGATTTCCATAGCCTCTTGGGCTCTTGAATAGTTCGCCATCCCTAAATCATAAAAGGTGGCGGTCACTCTCTTATTGTTTCAACAACAATTCAATCCCGGTATAGATCTAGGTAGACCGAGAACATGAATTAAGCTAATTGCAAAAATATCAAGGTCCAAAGTTTATCCAATTTCAAACCCTAGGTTATCTAGCGAGAGGTAATAGTGAATGTTTTATTCGTATATTTCTCTTTTGAGAAATTATCTTAAAAACCAATTTTTTTATTTTATTTTTTTTTTAGAAACCATTATGGAGTGTCGTGCCGGTTGGCGTTAGTGACCATGTACCTGCTTATCTCTCTTTCCTCACATTTCACAATAACTATTATCTTTTAAGCCCGTCCCAGATCTTTTATCTCTATCTTTTTCGAGTCATCAGTCCAATCGTAAAGATTTGTTCCAACTCCAGTTAAAAAGCTTATTGCCCACTCACTCAACCCCCCCCCCCCCAAAAAAAAAAAAAAAAAAAAAAAATCGTGTCATTTTTGTTATATTAAGAGAACATGTAATTATAAAATTCAAAATATGCAGCCGCTGAGTGTTACCAGCTATATCCTGTGTTGTGTTTTAATTGTAGATCTATAACTATCTAGAAGATTATCACAGATAGACAATATATGTGTTCTAATTGACGAACGCAACCATCTTGCTCAAGGTAGAAACCGGAAGACGTTTATTTCATTAAAAAGGCCAGGGACTTGCCAGTTACAATCTGCCAGTATGGCCGGACCAAACAAACACATAACACCTCCCCGCCAAGCTTGAGGTCTCCGACAAGCTGACTCTCAGACGTCCAGGATTACCCTGGGTCTCCTCTGCCTTCTTGAACGCCGGGGGTTGTCTGGACCGTATGTTGTCTGTTGAGGCCATCGTGACATTGGCTCTGCCGGTCCAGGAATCTGGAGAGGTGGTTGAGCCGTCGTATCTAAAACGACTGGAGGGGCTGGATTCTGGAGAGGTGGGTGAGTTGTTGACTCTAGAATGGTTACCTCCCCAGGATCTGCATCCTGATCAGCTCCATAGCGAGGACGTAGTTGTTCTATGTGGCGTTTCCACACAGGACCTCTAGGACACACGTGAACCAGGATAGTTCTGGCTCCCAACGGCTTCTTCACGATGGCTGGGACCCACCGTGGATCCTTGTCATTTCTGGGGCCATAGTATGCAGCATAAACAGGTGTACCAGCTTTGTAAGAGTGGAGCACCTTGGCCACCGATGACGAGGATGTCGTCTCTGCCCTAGTAGTTTGCGATTGTCTCCCTTGTGCAATGTGCACTGGTGACGGCTTCAGGATATCAATGAGCGACCTGATCTGGCGGCCATTCAGAATTTCACTGGGTGATAAGCCACTCGCAAGGGGAGTGCGCCGATACATCATTAGGAATTCCTGAAGGGCTGATTTGGGAAGTAAGGAGGATTTCCGTAAGGATTTCTTGAAGCTTTGCACAAGGTGTTCCGCAGCCCCATTCGTGGCTGGGTGGTACGTAGCCCCTGCAAGATGAGTGATGCCATGTTCCTGACACCAAGACTGAAATTCGCCTGAACTGAAAGATGTGGCGTTGTCACTGACAATAGTATGAGGAAATCCAAAATGAGCAAAGTCCTCTTCTAGTAGTTGAATGGTAGCCTTGCTCGATGTTGATGTGGTTTGATGAATGATTGGATATTTCGAATAGGCGTCTATGAGTACCAACCAGTTGTGACCCATGAAGTTGACAGCATGATCGATGTGCACTCGACTCCAGGGCTTCTCGGGTAGCATCCATGGATGGACTGGAGCCTTGGGTGGATTACTTTGGTGTTCTGCACAGGATAGACAGGTGCGACACAAGTCCACAATTTGTGAGTCTATGCCAGGCCAATACACCGCTGTGCGAGCCAACTGCTTCATTCGTTGCATTCCAAAATGTCCTTGATGAAGGATGTGTAACACTTGACGTTGCAGACTTGTTGGAATGACCAGTCTCGCCCCATAAAAAAGGCATCCTGCTTCACATGAGAGGGAATCTTGTACCTGTCTAAAAGAGTGCACTGAGTAAGTCCCCCCGCTTTCATTTGGAGGATGGCATGGTGGCCAGCCTTCTCTGCAATGTCTCATGACCGTCGAGATAACTGCATCTTTGGAGCTTTCTCTGGCCACCACTCCTGATTCAGTTGATCTGATTTGAGTGCTAATGATTCTGACTGTGCAAACTGAGTCCATGTCTGCATTTCCTTCTCTTTCGTCAAATGCTGTATCTGGTCCTGAAGGTAAGCGACTGAGGGCATCCGCATTGCCATGTTTAGACGATTGTCTGTATTCAATGCTATAGTCATATTGGCTGAGAGTAACAGCCCACCTAGCCAGACGATTTGCTGCCAGAGCTGGTGTCGCCTTGTGGGGACTAAAAATGTTGAGGAGAGGCTTGTGGTCTGTAACCAGAATAAACTTTCTTGCATAGAGAAACTGGTGAAACTTCGTCAATGCGAAAATGATGGCAAGGGCTTCTTTGTGAATCTGACTGTACCTGCGTTGAGCTGGTGACAATGTCTTTGACACATTAGCAATCGGTCGTTCGCTGCCATCAGGAAAACGGTGAAAAAGCACCGCACCTATGCCACAGTCTGATGCATCACATGAGATTCCGATGTCCAGAGATGGGTCGAAATGAGCAAGCACAGTGTCTGTGCATAGCCAGTCCTTCACCTGTTGAAATGAAGCTTGCTCTTTTGCACCCCACTTCCAACGAGAGTCTTTTCTTGTGAGGTTATACAGGGGTTCGAGGACTGTAGCGAGGTTAGGCAAAAACTTTCCATAGAACTGTATCTGCCCAAGAAAAGCACGCAACTCAGGAATGTTGGTAGGGGCTGGCATTTTGGTTATGGCATCAACCTTGGATCCCTTTGCGATGCCTTCTCGAGAGAGGGTATGCCCCAGATATTCGACAAAAGGTTTGCCGAACTCACACTTTTCCATTCGACAGCGAAGGCCGTTTTCTTCAAGACGCTGAAGTAGTCTGCGAAGATTCTGGAGATGACTATCTGCATCGGTCCCACTCACCAGACAGTCATCGATGTAAACAGCCACACCTGGCAGGTCATGTGTCAATTGATCCATCACCTCTTGAAAATATCCCGGAGCAGAGGTTATCCCGAAAGGAAGCCGTTGTTGCAGGAGTACTCCCCTGTGTGTGCTCAAGGCGAGTTTTTCTTGCGAGGCTGGGGACAACTGGATCTGGTTGTACGCATCTGCCAGGTCAATTTTGCTGAAATAATGACCTCCCCCAAGCCTTCTCATCAAATCCTCTGGTTTAGGAATAGGGTGTCTGTGTGTCTCCAGCTGAGGGTTCACCGTCACCGAGTAGTCACCACAGACGCGTATCTGTGCCTTAGTTTGCCCCTGAAGAGCTTTCTTCCTAATAGGTACAACTGGCGTACCATAGCTGCCAAAGGTGGTGGGCTTCCATATTCCTTTAGCTATGCCCGCATCGTAGGCCTTTTCAAGGTCATCTTGTACTGCTAGAGGGACAGTGCGGGGTTTGCAGAACACGGGTTTAGCATCGACCCTAAATTTTATGTCTAATTCAAAATCCTTGAGTAAACCCAGTCCCGGGGAAAATAATGTTGGGAACTCTGCACACAAACTCTTACAAGCAGTTTGTAGCGCACTGTTTGGCTGATTTGACTTGCTATAGGATTGGGAGCCGTTGATTTGTTTAATTTGCTGAAGCATTCTATCTACTGAGATATTCAGTTCTTTGATTGCTGACCTGCCCAGAATGTTCAGTTTAGAGATTTTGGTAACTACCAAGTTGATTAATGTTGGCTTTGTTCCTTCTACTTTAATCTTTTCTTGAAACGATCCTAGAACAGGAAGCGGGTGTCCAGAGGCCGACTCGAACCTGCTTGTTACCGGTTGCAATGGAGGTTTTCCCATCTGGTGCCAGATCTCTGAGCATATGAAATTGTCGCCTGCTCCTGTATCCACTTCGAATGAGACAGAGTTGTCCCTGAGTTCTGCTGAAACTTGGAGATGGGGGAAGATTTGCATTCTCTTTACTGTTGAGAGTGTTTCGATCTTGGACACGAATTTTTTTTTCTGCAGGCACACTTTTTCAATATGGCCTGTTTTCTGGCAAAATCTACAAACGGCCTTTTTAAATTTGCAGTCTTTCCCACCGTGGGGACCCCCACAACGGCCGCATGTTCCAACGGGAAAATCTTGTCTGATTTTGTGTTTTGGCCTAAACGTTTGATGTGCATGTTCCGTAGGACGCGCTGGTGCATTTGGTTTCTTTATTTTTTTTACTTGGGAGCTACCTGTACTGGTACCATACACAGTTTCCTTGGCGCATTTTGCCGCATCCTCGATTTGTGTGGCAATCTCAATGGCTCTTGAGAAGGAAAGGTCATCATCTTTGATTTTGAAAAGAGCCTTCAGCACTGCTTCATTTTCGCATGAGCATATGAAACGAGTCCTCATTGCTTCATCCTGAGGATTGGTTATGGAACTAAAATCGCAGGTGACTGCATCTTGTCTAATTCTTGCTGCTAAGTCCTGTATGGTCTCCCCTGGTTTCCGACGTATCTCTGCCCAAAATTTATATCTTTCCCGCACCACGAACCTTTTAGGGTGAAATTGTTCCAGCATGAATTCTTCTATCGCTTTCATAGTGAGGCTGTTTATGTCCATGGGTGGAGACTTCTGCTTCGCCAAGTTATCAAGGAGCTTGAAAGTTACTGGCGACTGGTTTGTCAGAAAGATGTGCGAGCGCTTGTTCTCTTGTACAGAATGTGCCTCCACAAAAGTGTTAAATCGGGCATAATAGTCAGTCCACAACTCGGAGCTAGGGTCGAAAGGTGTGAAAGAAGGTACTGATTTTGTGCCCAAACCTGAGGAGCTTTTCATTAGCGCCATCAAAGACTCCATCTGTTGGCGATGTTGTTCTTGTTGTAAAACCATCTGCTCACGGAACACGGTCAGCAAGTCCGACATTGCCTCGGCCATGATGTAGAAAACTGAATTTTTCGCGAAACAGTCTAGATGAGATCAACAACGTCGATAATTGTTCTCTCGTCAGTAAGCTTCTCCGTAGCGCGGTTTTCCAGCCAGGAAAATTTACGCCAAAAGTGACTGCTCACCAGCCGTGCGTCATAGGCGGAGCCACCACTAGGAGCCGCCAGTAAAGATGTATGAACTTCCCTAAACACGACTTCTCACTGTTCTTCCCTATCTGCGTAGAGGTGACTGCTCTCCAATCATACTTCGTAGGTGGAGTCACCACTAGGAGCCGCTAGTTATGGTGTAAGAACTCCCCTCCATATGACTGGCTTGGAAAACATCGTTTTTGAGATCTAGATCTACCTTGGTTCAAGATTCTACAGTTTGACTTACCACTAGAACACACGCGTTGAGTGAGGGCGAGAGAGTGGTGAACTTTTAAAAACTGTTGAAATTGCTCGTAAGGTGGAAATTAATGTGATTTTATCCCACCTTATCGATGCAACCAAGATGAGATGGTTAATAGATATAATCATGGATTTACCGAAGAGAAACAAGCTCTAGGTCTAAACTTGCACTGTGCTCGTTTGCCTTATCGATATCAGGTGCTTCTTTGATCATAGGTCCATATTTCTGATAACATCCTATCTGGATATAAAATAGATCTAATTCATTTTTGACAATATCCCATCCTCGTCGCCAATGTTGTGTTTTAATTGTAGATCTATAACTATCTAGAAGATTATCACAGATAGACAATATATGTGTTCTAATTGACGAACGCAACCATCTTGCTCAAGGTAGAAACCGGAAGACGTTTTTTTCATTAAAAAGGCCAGGGACTTGCCAGTTACAATCACAGATAGACAATATATGTGTTCTAATTGACGAACGCAACCATCTTGCTCAAGGTAGAAACCGGAAGACGTTTATTTCATTAAAAAGGCCAGGGACTTGCCAGTTACAATCTGCCAGTATGGCCGGACCAAACAAACACATAACACCTCCCCGCCAAGCTTGAGGTCTCCGACAAGCTGACTCTCAGACGTCCAGGATTACCCTGGGTCTCCTCTGCCTTCTTGAACGCCGGGAGTTGTCTGGACCGTATGTTGTCTGTTGAGGCCATCGTGACATTGGCTCTGCCGGTCCAGGAATCTGGAGAGGTGGTTGAGCCGTCGTATCTAAAACGACTGGAGGGGCTGGATTCTGGAGAGGTGGGTGAGTTGTTGACTCTAGAATGGTTACCTCCCCAGGATCTGCATCCTGATCAGCTCCATAGCGAGGACGTAGTTGTTCTATGTGGCGTTTCCACACAGGACCTCTAGGACACACGTGAACCAGGATAGTTCTGGCTCCCAACGGCTTCTTCACGATGGCTGGGACCCACCGTGGATCCTTGTCATTTCTGGGGCCATAGTATGCAGCATAAACAGGTGTACCAGCTTTGTAAGAGTGGAGCACCTTGGCCACCGATGACGAGGATGTCGTCTCTGCCCTAGTAGTTTGCGATTGTCTCCCTTGTGCAATGTGCACTGGTGACGGCTTCAGGATATCAATGAGCGACCTGATCTGGCGGCCATTCAGAATTTCACTGGGTGATAAGCCACTCGCAAGGGGAGTGCGCCGATACATCATTAGGAATTCCTGAAGGGCTGATTTGGGAAGTAAGGAGGATTTCCGTAAGGATTTCTTGAAGCTTTGCACAAGGCGTTCCGCAGCCCCATTCGTGGCTGGGTGATACGGAGCCCCTGCAAGATGAGTGATGCCATGTTCCTGACACCAAGACTGAAATTCGCCTGAACTGAAAGATGTGGCGTTGTCACTGACAATAGTATGAGGAAATCCAAAATGAGCAAAGTCCTCTTCTAGTAGTTGAATGGTAGCCTTGCTCGATGTTGATGTGGTTTGATGAATGATTGGATATTTCGAATAGGCGTCTATGAGTACCAACCAGTTGTGACCCATGAAGTTGACAGCATGATCGATGTGCACTCGACTCCAGGGCTTCTCGGGTAGCATCCATGGATGGACTGGAGCCTTGGGTGGATTACTTTGGTGTTCTGCACAGGATAGACAGGTGCGACACAAGTCCACAATTTGTGAGTCTATGCCAGGCCAATACACCGCTGTGCGAGCCAACTGCTTCATTCGTTGCATTCCAAAATGTCCTTGATGAAGGATGTGTAACACTTGACGTTGCAGACTTGTTGGAATGACCAGTCTCGCCCCATAAAAAAGGCATCCTGCTTCACATGAGAGGGAATCTTGTACCTGTCTAAAAGAGTGCACTGAGTAAGTCCCCCCGCTTTCATTTGGAGGATGGCATGGTGGCCAGCCTTCTCTGCAATGTCTCATGACCGTCGAGATAACTGCATCTTTGGAGCTTTCTCTGGCCACCACTCCTGGATCAGTTGATCTGATTTGAGTGCTAATGATTCTGACTGTGCAAACTGAGTCCATGTCTGCATTTCCTTCTCTTTCGTCAAATGCTGTATCTGGTCCTGAAGGTAAGCGACTGAGGGCATCCGCATTGCCATGTTTAGACGATTGTCTGTATTCAATGCTATAGTCATATTGGCTGAGAGTAACAGCCCACCTAGCCAGACGATTTGCTGCCAGAGCTGGTGTCGCCTTGTGGGGACTAAAAATGTTGAGGAGAGGCTTGTGGTCTGTAACCAGAATAAACTTTCTTGCATAGAGAAACTGGTGAAACTTCGTCAATGCGAAAATGATGGCAAGGGCTTCTTTGTGAATCTGACTGTACCTGCGTTGAGCTGGTGACAATGTCTTTGACACATTAGCAATCGGTCGTTCGCTGCCATCAGGAAAACGGTGAAAAAGCACCGCACCTATGCCACAGTCTGATGCATCACATGAGATTCCGATGTCCAGAGATGGGTCGAAATGAGCAAGCACAGTGTCTGTGCATAGCCAGTCCTTCACCTGTTGAAATGAAGCTTGCTCTTTTGCACCCCACTTCCAACGAGAGTCTTTTCTTGTGAGGTTATACAGGGGTTCGAGGACTGTAGCGAGGTTAGGCAAAAACTTTCCATAGAACTGTATCTGCCCAAGAAAAGCACGCAACTCAGGAATGTTGGTAGGGGCTGGCATTTTGGTTATGGCATCAACCTTGGATCCCTTTGCGATGCCTTCTCGAGAGAGGGTATGCCCCAGATATTCGACAAAAGGTTTGCCGAACTCACACTTTTCCATTCGACAGCGAAGGCCGTTTTCTTCAAGACGCTGAAGTAGTCTGCGAAGATTCTGGAGATGACTATCTGCATCGGTCCCACTCACCAGACAGTCATCGATGTAAACAGCCACACCTGGCAGGTCATGTGTCAATTGATCCATCACCTCTTGAAAATATCCCGGAGCAGAGGTTATCCCGAAAGGAAGCCGTTGTTGCAGGAGTACTCCCCTGTGTGTGCTCAAGGCGAGTTTTTCTTGCGAGGCTGGGGACAACTGGATCTGGTTGTACGCATCTGCCAGGTCAATTTTGCTGAAATAATGACCTCCCCCAAGCCTTCTCATCAAATCCTCTGGTTTAGGAATAGGGTGTCTGTGTGTCTCCAGCTGAGGGTTCACCGTCACCGAGTAGTCACCACAGACGCGTATCTGTGCCTTAGTTTGCCCCTGAAGAGCTTTCTTCCTAATAGGTACAACTGGCGTACCATAGCTGCCAAAGGTGGTGGGCTTCCATATTCCTTTAGCTATGCCCGCATCGTAGGCCTTTTCAAGGTCATCTTGTACTGCTAGAGGGACAGTGCGGGGTTTGCAGAACACGGGTTTAGCATCGACCCTAAATTTTATGTCTAATTCAAAATCCTTGAGTAAACCCAGTCCCGGGGAAAATAATGTTGGGAACTCTGCACACAAACTCTTACAAGCAGTTTGTAGCGCACTGTTTGGCTGATTTGACTTGCTATAGGATTGGGAGCCGTTGATTTGTTTAATTTGCTGAAGCATTCTATCTACTGAGATATTCAGTTCTTTGATTGCTGACCTGCCCAGAATGTTCAGTTTAGAGATTTTGGTAACTACCAAGTTGATTAATGTTGGCTTTGTTCCTTCTACTTTAATCTTTTCTTGAAACGATCCTAGAACAGGAAGCGGGTGTCCAGAGGCCGACTCGAACCTGCTTGTTACCGGTTGCAATGGAGGTTTTCCCATCTGGTGCCAGATCTCTGAGCATATGAAATTGTCGCCTGCTCCTGTATCCACTTCGAATGAGACAGAGTTGTCCCTGAGTTCTGCTGAAACTTGGAGATGGGGGAAGATTTGCATTCTCTTTACTGTTGAGAGTGTTTCGATCTTGGACACGAATTTTCTTTTCTGCAGGCACACTTTTTCAATATGGCCTGTTTTCTGGCAAAATCTACAAACGGCCTTTTTAAATTTGCAGTCTTTCCCACAGTGGGGACCCCCACAACGGCTGCATGTGCCAACGGGAAAATCTTGTCTGATTTTGTGTTTTGGCCTAAACGTTTGATGTGCATGTTCCGTAGGACGCGCTGGTGCATTTGGTTTCTTTATTTTTTTTACTTGGGAGCTACCTGTACTGGTACCATACACAGTTTCCTTGGCGCATTTTGCCGCATCCTCGATTTGTGTGGCAATCTCAATGGCTCTTGAGAAGGAAAGGTCATCATCTTTGATTTTGAAAAGAGCCTTCAGCACTGCTTCATTTTCGCATGAGCATATGAAACGAGTCCTCATTGCTTCATCCTGAGGATTGGTTATGGAACTAAAATCGCAGGTGACTGCATCTTGTCTAATTCTTGCTGCTAAGTCCTGTATGGTCTCCCCTGGTTTCCGACGTATCTCTGCCCAAAATTTATATCTTTCCCGCACCACGAACCTTTTAGGGTGAAATTGTTCCAGCATGAATTCTTCTATCGCTTTCATAGTGAGGCTGTTTATGTCCATGGGTGGAGACTTCTGCTTCGCCAAGTTATTAAGGAGCTTGAAAGTTACTGGCGACTGGTTTGTCAGAAAGATGTGCGAGCGCTTGTTCTCTTGTACAGAATGTGCCTCCACAAAAGTGTTAAATCGGGCATAATAGTCAGTCCACAACTCGGAGCTAGGGTCGAAAGGTGTGAAAGAAGGTACTGATTTTGTGCCCAAACCTGAGGAGCTTTTCATTAGCGCCATCAAAGACTCCATCTGTTGGCGATGTTGTTCTTGTTGTAAAACCATCTGCTCACGGAACACGGTCAGCAAGTCCGACATTGCCTCGGCCATGATGTAGAAAACTGAATTTTTCGCGAAACAGTCTGGATGAGATCAACAACGTCGATAATTGTTCTCTCGTCAGTAAGCTTCTCCGTAGCGCGGTTTTCCAGCCAGGAAAATTTACGCCAAAAGTGACTGCTCACCAGCCGTGCGTCATAGGCGGAGCCACCACTAGGAGCCGCCAGTAAAGATGTATGAACTTCCCTAAACACGACTTCTCACTGTTCTTCCCTATCTGCGTAGAGGTGACTGCTCTCCAATCATACTTCGTAGGTGGAGTCACCACTAGGAGCCGCTAGTTATGGTGTAAGAACTCCTCCATATGACTGGCTTGGAAAACATCGTTTTTGAGATCTAGATCTACCTTGGTTCAAGATTCTACAGTTTGACTTACCACTAGAACACACGCGTTGAGTGAGGGCGAGAGAGTGGTGAACTTTTAAAAACTGTTGAAATTGCTCGTAAGGTGGAAATTAATGTGATTTTATCCCACCTTATCGATGCAACCAAGATGAGATGGTTAATAGATATAATCATGGATTTACCGAAGAGAAACAAGCTCTAGGTCTAAACTTGCACTGTGCTCGTTTGCCTTATCGATATCAGGTGCTTCTTTGATCATAGGTCCATATTTCTGATAACATCCTATCTGGATATAAAATAGATCTAATTCATTTTTGACAATATCCCATCCTCGTCGCCAATGTTGTGTTTTAATTGTAGATCTATAACTATCTAGAAGATTATCACAGATAGACAATATATGTGTTCTAATTGACGAACGCAACCATCTTGCTCAAGGTAGAAACCGGAAGACGTTTATTTCATTAAAAAGGCCAGGGACTTGCCAGTTACAATCTGCCAGTATGGCCGGACCAAACAAACACATAACATTGTTATATTAAGAGAACATGTAATTATAAAATTCAAAATATGCAGCCGCTGAGTGTTACCAGCTATATCCTGCTTGGGCAAATGAAGATTAGCTATAACAGTGGAAGCAGAGTGTCTTACTAAAGGGAGTGGAAATATAACAATATCTATAAATAATGCTATGGACAGTTCTCATACCCAAGAGGAATATTATGATTATTACTGAAAAAAATCGAAAAAAAATGTTATGAAAAGGATATATAAGGGAACTTTTTACTCCGGTCTCAAATTCGATTATATTTTGATAATATGGTATCATTTCGATTCTACAGCATTGGTATTGTATTAGTATAGAGAAAGAAAAAATCGAAATAGATTCTACCGTTTGGATAGTTTTTTTTTTATTTCGAATTATATTCTATTGTAACGATACTTTGTAATTATGCTTGTTTATAGAGACAGAAGTATAGAGGTTTTTCTCACCCCTATTTAATTATTCAATATTGATTCACCATCTATGTGGCAGTTGGCTAATCCATGTTATGTTCCCAACACATACCATCCACGCATTATCAATTCGGTAATGGAGTTTATGTTTCTATTTCTTTAAATGGAGTTCAATATTTCTTTTGTATAAAAATGACGGATCTTAAACTGTGCAAATTGCAATGAATTGAAATCACTTGATGAGTACCATAAACACATACGAAAACCTTTGGGTTTAAACTCTCAATGTATTGAATGTGGGAGGTATTAAAAACAGGAACATTATCAAAAATAACAAAGATAGATAAAAAGAGAGTTATCTGAGTTTATTCAGAGAAATTCAAATTATAAAAAACATAAAAAGAAATAATTTTATAATACACATTGTTTCCTACAAAAGACACATAATACAGTCTTTAAAAAAAAGTAAATGGAACTTATGTATATAATATAAACGAATATGACATTTTCATTAAAAGAGATAATATATATAAGAGCATTGCCTGTTAAATGAACTTTAATCTGTTTGACTTTCAGCTTACATTGCATTCCAATAAAGCACAATTGATTATTCACATAAGATTTTTTTCCACATATTCCTTAATTAGGCTTTTACTCCAGTCAACATATTTTCCTTGTTCTCTTCAAAAGCGTTACCAAGAGAAATAGAAACTGGATGCTAAGAAAGCTTTGAGGATTCAAACAAGGTCCCACGTTTTACTTCTGAAAAGGAATCACAAAAAAAGAAAGATTAATATGGGGGGTGAAACCTTAGCCTAATAAAGACTAGATATTTATCAAATTTGAAATAATATTGTATATGAAATAATGAGATATAATTTATATAAAGATAGTTTATAATAAGAATTGCACAAAATTCTTTGTTTCAAGAGCTAATTTAATCTCATCAGATTTTAGTAATTATCTAAATAGAACACTCTGTACAGGTTTAGAAAAAAAAAGTGAAATTGAACAAACGTTTCTTTTTATCTACGATTAAACCAATTATACATTAGGGAGGATGGAGGAATTCCGTCTCCCAGACAAGATTATCAATAATTTTTTAAGGGGAAATTTTGCATAAAGGAACAATAATTTTTTTCACCCATCCACAGACACATTCTAGGACGTGTTTCGTCGTACTATGACTCATCAGTGAGGTTATAGAGTATCAATTTATTCAAGTGCCCACCATTCAGACAAAATTGTTTTTCCTGGATCGAAAGTCCAAAATGGCGGCCACCTGAGAGTAGCCTGGAGATAGATGAGCTATGTTGGAGCGTGTTTTCTCTGTGAATGACCTCTGGCTTTACCTAAATCTAGAACTAGACACTTCAACAGTGTTCCTGCATGAACATTGACCTATTTTCAATCCAAAAATAGAATGAGACTTGGATCAACAAACGTTTGTATCTTTTTTCAATCTAAAACTTGGCCCAGTGGTCAGGCAGGAACGTTGACCTAATTATTTTCGCTAGGCTGAGATTTTGTTCATTCTTATACTTCTTCTAATATGCAAATTTATAACTCGTCATTACACCAAGAAAAACTTGCTTCATTAAAATCAGTTTCAGCATTAGGAAAAAAAATCCTCAATACATAAAGCCATTTTAAAACTAATACAAAAGTATACAAATTCACACTGTAAGAAAACCACGTCCTCTCCATGTTATATTGAGAACGAGGTTGTTTTGACGGTGTATGAGTTGCTCCAGATAGCTATAAACAAATGTCATTGTAACATTTTGCTGATTGACCAGCCGATCGGGTGAGCAATATTCAACTGAAAAGGCTTGTATTATACGCGTCTCGACTAAAATCGACAATGTATATACCTGAAACTTGAGTTTCTTTAGAAATGGTTTAAACATTTAAAACTATATAATGAAATATTTAAAACAAAAATAACTTAAATTTTAATATATATATATATATATATATATATATATATATATATATATATATATATATATATATATATATATATTGTCATTGTATGCTTATGCTCTCTCTCTCTCTCTCTCTCTCTCTCTCTCTCTCTCTCTCTCTCTCTCTCTCTCTCTCTCTCTCTCTCGTTCCAACCCTCTTTGAAATTTGAAGTAAAAAAAAAAAAACAACAGAAAATACATCACTACATGGCGACTTACATAAAGATTCATGTAAGTAAATAAAGATAGCACAGCACAAAGTTATTTAACCAAACATATAGGAAGAGAAGTTCACAAATATATTCTTTCATATAATGCTATTTTTGTAACTGTCAGTCAATCCCACAAGTGCTTTGAATTAACCTGGATTAGAAATATTGTTACTACCCCGAGGTCCTCCTTTCCAAAATCGGCTAGTTGCAACCTTGAGTCCACATATCCCTCACATAAAAGCCTCAAGAGTTGGGAGAAAAAGAAAAAAAAAGGTTTGACTCTGGTGAGCCAGCTCTAATAAGAGTTTAGAGCTAATGTCTTAATATGAAGTGAAAAACAGAAATGAAGATTTAATATGGGAAAAAAAATAATAAAAGATATAGGACAAGGAAAAAGGAGAAAATCCTCACAGTCTCAGCCCAGGATAAGACAGAATGACAGAAATGGGAGAGAAAAGAAAGAGTCAGAAAGGAGGCGAGGTTTAAACAATTACATCATACAGTGTTGAAGATCACATTCGTATAGTTCAATGTTAAAAGACCTTTACTAAAGAGCAAAAAAAAAAAAAATATGGCTACAGCAAGCAGTGTAAACATAAAAGTATGTTTATAAAACCTTAGAATGCTTTAGGATTAAATGAAATTTATAATATTTGCTCAATTTAGAGGTAAAAAAGCAAGACTTCAATAGGGCGGCAGATCAGAGCCAACTCTGAGAAAGAGAAATGAGGGTATCCTTCCCTCTGCTAGTCTGTGGGAGATCCTTGGGCAAGACCGATTTAAAAAAACCAACATGAACTGATAACAGACAGCAACAATGTGAGTTGATGGGTAAATCAGCTCAATAAAAAAAATAAAGTGTGGCGTCTGACAAGGATGTATGCTTGCTCCAGACCTTTTCTCTCTCTAAAGTGAAATGATTTGAGAAGCATAGAAGGATACCCAGGAATTAAAATAGGAGGGCACAAAGTAAGCAACATGAGATACGCTGATGACGCTGTATTAATTGCAGAAAACAAAGAAGACTTGCCACAATTATTAGACATCACTGAAGAAGAAAGCAGAAGGAAAGGATATAGATTAAAGAGCAAAAACACAAGTAATGGTCGTCAATCGAAACAATGAGTGTGCAGAGATCAATTCTTTAGTAGCCAAAATTAATTCAAGTTCATGGATCAATGCAAATACTTGGGCACTTTAATGTTAAGAGATGGACGCAACAACTGTGAAATCGCATCAAGAACGGCGCAAGTTAAAAATGAGTTTTCATTGACTGAAATCAGAACTCACAAATGAATACATCTCATCTACATGAGAAAAAGAGCACTGGGGTGTTTTATTGAACCCATCCTTATGCATGGATGTTAGGCTTGGACAATTGAAAAAAAAAACTACAAAATTAACTGGAGGCAACAGAAATGTGGTTCCTTAGGAGAATGCTATGAATCTTATTCATGGACTTCAAAGAAATCAAACTAAACTGTGCTACGAGGAGCTAGCACATCATTGCTCATAAATACCATATGTAAGCTACAGGCAGTCTTTTTTTTTGGCCATGTGATGAGAAAAAAGAAACTGAAACATCTTGTGGCAACTCGATTGATTTTAAAGGAAAAGGCCGCAGGGGAAAGAAGCGAGAAAAGATAAGTGGCTAAATGTAAAATGAGAGACAGATCCACTAACAGCATCAAGGGATAGAGATACGCAGAAGGTCATGATTGCCTAGTCTAAAGAGCAGAGCACATAATTCATTGATATATAGAGAATTTTCCATGAACCATCTAAGGATTGCCGTGTTGTTACCAAAAAAAAAAAAACACAAAAAAACAAAACAACAAAAGGTATACCTAATAAACGTAGTTGTAAGCAATATAAACATATATTGTCTTTCTTGTTTCAACGTAGATGTATACCGCATATAATGGGCGCTGCTCTACATAAAATTATGTATAGACAACCACTGCCATAAATACAGCACAGATTGCAAATATAACATTACACTCCAGTTCTATAACATTTTCAAAGCTGGAAAGTACAAAGGAACCAAAGCATACATAGTGAAAAAACAAACAAACCATAAAACAAAGGAATGTATTCACAGACAACACATTGCAGACATGAAATTTGCTTGAAAAGAAAGACATGAATATTAGAGGGTAAACATGTAAGTCTCACTTGTACATGAGGTGTAAGCTGACTACCTTTGATTGGTCTACAAATGTAGCCCAAAATTTGTCTTGACCTACAAAGACTTAAAGCAAGAACAAATGATTTTTTCGCTCTCCTAATTTTTAGAGAAAATCCCTCAAAAAATGATTTTGGTGAAAGATGAAGTTTGTTTTGAGCAGAAAGGATAAGAAAAGAGATGATATGAAAGATTGAAAAACCCGCTTGTCGTACTGGAGAAAATAAAGAAAAACACACACAACAAAAAAATAATAATAATGCAATGATGTCACAAGGCTGTTTGAATTGAACCAACAGAAGATCTCAGCACTTTAAGCCTATATCTCTGCCAAGTTATGAATGAGCGTTGATTTCTTAAGTCTACCAGCCTTATTCTCCTTGTAATTGTGATAAAACAATAATTAAACCTAGATTTCAATGATCTTGTCACATGCAAAAAAAAAAAAAAAAAGAGAATTAAGAGTATTAGATCAAACTAGAGAAAGCCATCAATTATTGGCCATGTCTGATTTGGCTAAGCTAACCACTACAAGATTCTGAGACTTCAGCCATTTACTTTGGAAATACAAAAATCGTTCTAACAATAAATCAAAATATTATTGTTGGTTCAGGAATAAATAATTGCACCAAATTGTAAATTTCTTTTGGACTATAGAAGGACCTCAATAGCTTATTGTAATATTCGACAATAAACTTGCAAAAGCATTTTTTTTGTTATCCATCAAACATATATAGCAGCTGATTTTGCTTCTTTGTTTAGAACAGCAACTGCTCTCCCTAAAGACTATGACAAAAGCCTGGTATAATGCTGTGCTTTGAAAAGGACAAGTCAAGAAACATGTCTATACCAATTCATTTTTTCCTTTATAAGTGATCTTATTGCTATGGTATTAAAAATAATGATCACATGAATTTAAACTAGTTTAAAAATTCTTAAGAAAAGAAAATCAATTTACACATCAAGGGCAAAATCCCTTAACTAGGCTGATGCGTCACGTTGATTCTAACTGCATCACTCTTCAAAACTCAGCAGACGGTAAGGATTCCCTCTCAAAAGCACATTGTCTGAAGTTGTATAGTCTGTGGCTGGTGATCTTCTCAAAACGAAGATCTCCGTCAGATTATCACTGAAGATGTTGAGAGGAGCATATATGAATAGACAGGAACGAGTTACACAGAGAAGGGATAGGGAAGAAAAGGGGGAGGGAGGAAGGGGAGAGAGAGAGAGAGAGAGAGAGAGAGAGAGAGAGAGAGAGAGAGAGAGAGAGAGAGAGAGAGAGAGAGAGAGAGAGAGAGAGAAAGAGAGAGAGGGAGAATTTATATAAATTTGTATCAATTTTAAAATAGTTTTATGTATTGAGGATTTTTTTCTAATGCTGAAACTGGTTTGAATGCAGCAAGTTTTTCTTGGTGTAATGACGAGTTATAAATTTGTATATTAGAAGAAGCACAAGAATGTCATGCAAGAAAGAACAAAATCTCGGCCTAACGAAAATAATTAGGTCAAAAGTTAATGCATGACCACTTGGCCTAGTTGGGCTGACTTTTCCCTTCACCATTCATCAAAATAATCTGTGCACTAATTTTTTTTCATTCTCCCTATCTCAATTTGCTCAATATCGGTTACGTCTTAAAGTTCTCAGTTGGCTCCATCTGGCCGTGTAAAAAGAAAAATAATGATCTAACATTTAGATCAAGATTTATAATTATTTCCTTTGGAATGGAAATCACCTACTATAATTATAGCCTAATGCCACGCCCTGTTTCAGTTAAAAGATCAAGACTTACTCTAAATACAGCTCACCTATAGGCTTTCCCATCGATTTCAATAAATTTTATATTTGGTATCCTGACAAAAAAAAAAAAAAAAAAAAAAAATGAAATGCCTAGCTGTATTCACTATTATCATATGAAGAAATAGGATTGATCTTTTGTGGAAATAACGGTGAGCTCTGGGTGTAAAGATAGAGAGAAGAAATTTTTTTGGACAAATGAACGATAAAGTAAACACCAATATCATGGATAGTTTCAACTACAATACAAATCTCAATATTGGAATTGAAATGTACAAAATTCTATAATAAAAATAAAAAATACTTTATACCTATATAATATATCGTCCAGTTATACACTTTCACACAGGTTGGTACCCAATGACGAAAAAATATCGTACTCAGCGTAGAATTATAATTTCACCATTTCTTTTGCACGTCCAACCTTCAACAAAAGTTTCTGTCAGTTCAAGGACAGAATTTGTGGAGGATCACATGAATATTTAATGCATACAGAATTCCCTAAATTTACGGAAAATTCTCTTTCCTGTACAGTGGAACCCATATTTAACACCTCGAATAGCGAAAACCATTGCTTTAACGACAGAGCTAAAAAACACCGTTTTTTCCTATATTCAATTTATTTCTGCAAAATTGACACCGCTTCCCAACCTGTAAAAACTGTAAAGAAAGCACCGAAACTTTCAATAGAAAAAAATCCTTAGCATTTTGTCCTGCCTGCATTGTTACGGTACAAGCGAACAAGCAATGCAGGCTTTCCTGTCTTTTCTCCACACAGTCCCCATGTATATGAAAATATGTATTTATTTCCATAAGAGGCAGAATAGAAAAAAGCAAAGGAAAGTGTAATTACTTCTTGGGTGAGGTCATGCCCTTGATGGTTCAAATTCTACACTGTGAGGACCTGGAAGGGCAGACTGGTCTTTTGGCCCCTGGAAGTTCAACCGAATCTTGGCTTGACAACCTAGTTTGAGCGATCTGTGAAAGTGATAAAGAGTATGTAGTTATATATATATATATAAACTATAGATAGAGTTGAATGCTACAAAGTTCATTTAGTGTATAGCGTCAAGCCACATGGTAGGCAGTGGCCAACATCTAAAGAAAAATAACTATGGCTTATAAAATCTGAAACCTTAAAATAAATGATTGATTGGCAAATCTAGATCTAGAGTGAATTATACTAATTTGTCCTATGAACTGCAAAATGTTTCAGATCATTTGTCCCGTCTGAGCCCAGCTCCCCCAATGTTTTGTATAACTTGTTCAAGTCAATTTTTCCTACACACTCTAATGAAGCCACAATAAAGGCGAAACGTTTTTATGTTTAATCTGTACTTGTGTTGTTTCTTTTTTTAGTCCCGTAGTTATAAAGTGGTGTGCCTGTCTCTTTTTAAACCTTGTTACACACTATTTACAGACACACATGCGTCCTTTTTGGATCCTTTATAATTACCAAGTTGTCCTCCAAGTGTGGTGTTTTTGCTTTTCTATTTGGATTTATGTCCCTATAGACACATTTTGAACCACGTGATGGACAAAACTAGCACAGAAGCCGTGATTTCTTTAAACCACATGGTAGCTATAAAAAGATGTTGCGGGTGTCTTTAGACGTTTTCTCACAGCAAGGGGCATTACTCTTATTTCGCAATTAGTTACTTTCTGTTTCGGTTTTATTATCTAACTAACCCTGTAATTGACAACTTGTAGAGTGTCCAATTTGAAGAATAGAATCAGATTCTAATTTAGGAGAAGAGAAAAGGCTAAGGTCTAAACAAAGACTTTTTATATTCAAAGTGCATTTCTGGTGAGATTAAGTTAGATCTAGATCTTTTAAAACTTGAATCATTCAGATCTAACCATATCAGTGTCACAATTCACATCAAATGGCCCAGCCATTGTTATGTAAATCATACTCTCACTCTCCACTAATACAGCAAATGAAAAGAATAAGTCCGATTTCATGCATATGATTAAGCCTCTGATTTAAAGGCTCACTATGGCACTTCCACACGTCCTGATTGCTCTTATCAATCTTTGACCAAAAATAAAAGAGAACTAATCTACCAAATATTACACTTTACAGGCCTAAATTACATTATATTGTAATCTATGTGCAGCACAATGCAACTGGTAATTAAATGTACTAATTACTACTACCACTACTATTGCCACTGCAACGGATATTACTATGGCAATATAGTGGATGGGAATCTAAATTTCTAACTGTCCTCTGTTCAGAAACCACTTCATTGCTAATTTAAGACCATGTCCGACCTAAGAAAATGGAAAAGACAATTTAAGTAGAATGGCTTTTATGCTGCCTAGAATCTCAGTTTTTGAGAGTCTCTTTATCGTATTAACTCTTCTTTATGCAAAAATCTTTAGAAGATAGTCATCATAATAAATCTTCCATCTTTGTTTATTTCATTAAGTCGTGGTATTCAAGAAACATTCTTCTTTCTTATTTTCACAGTATCTTCAAACAGGTGAGATGACAAACTTTGAGGAAGATGTTTTGTAGTTTACAATAAATGGACATTTTGAGATGGTTCATATATCCAAACTTGGTTTGGTTGCATCACAAGTGCATCACATTTGATTTGCTACATCTAGTGGATGGCATATTCTTTGAGCTAAAGACAACTGATATTTTCCATCATGAACAAATATTATCATTCATTGACAAGAGTCCTCAGCCACAAATGTTTGCCCAAATTTAAGAAAATCTCAACCTGTGCAAAAAGTTTTTATGGGAAAGAAACCAAGAGAATGGAGTTTGATAAAACTGATAAAAAATGTTTTGGGTTAAAAAACTGTAGAAGACTCCATAATATTGGACTTCAAAGCAGAACCACTCTTAACAGGCCTTGCTACCAATGCTCCAGTATACATAATGGTAGACCACAAACACAGTCCTTTAGCATTCAGTCTTCACTCACTCTTCATGGGAAGGTGGACAGATACCAAGGAATATGGATTGACCTTAGGCAACTGAGCACAAGTATTTCAGATGATCAATTTGATGCACTGCTGAAAGGTAAAGATTGAGAACAGATGCAAACTTCAAGTTTTGACAAGGAGTAAAATTAATTGAAAAGAATACTCTATAAAGTTATGGTTTTAGTCATATGATTTACACAGTGCTAAATTTTATCTTTTACAAGATTATGAATTCAAGTTATAACCTTTGAATTCAAAGTATCCTTCATCATCATTCTAAATTTTACTCACAATATACACACCTATCAGGAAACAATTTTTGTAAATTAATCTAGTTGTCCAAAATCAAACTGACCTGGTTGTCTTAACCATTAACAAAGAAATTAGAATGCATTTTTCATAACACAATCCATAAATTATATGAAATACAATCATGATAAATCTAATATATTCTTTGATATGAGATGACTATCATGGTTACACATTTTACAAGGGACTTCAGAAAAATACTCAAAATCATGCAAAAACCAGCATCGAGACTATTCTAATATATTGCATTTACTCCAGAAATAAAATTACTTAAATTTACTTGAAAATAAATATAGTAAAGGTTAGATTTCAAGACTGAAAATAATTAATGAAGGAAACTTCTCATTTATTCGTTTCTATCTACATTTTTCTTCTTTTCAGCATCCTTACTTTACTGGAAAGAAAAAGGGCTGGAGACTGTATGGCTGCAGGCATCTATGACTCAGGGAGGCTACATGGCTACTGCTGCATGTCATGGTTTCAACTTTCATCATGCAGAGGGGAAAGAAGCTACACTCTTCCTAGGTCTTGATCCCAGCAGAGAGAACAGGGTCCCCATGTTTGCCTCACACCAAATAGGAGTTTCAGGTAGGTTCGGGAAAACTGATTGCTGGATTTGTTCACTACAAACTATGCAAAGTTAGCTTAATCATGCACAGTATTGATTTGTTCTTGGATTGAAACCATTATTATTGGAGTCTCAGTTGGCACAGCTGGTAGGACATTCACCATTAATGATCAGTAAGCCAGAGGTATAGTTTGGTACTCCGGTACCAGACCAGTCCTGATGGTAGATTTTAGATTTTAATTATCCATTGATACCCTGGGAATCAGCATAGTGCCAAAATAAATGGGGAATCAACAATACCAAAAAGACTCCTGATCCAACTGATTTATGCCTATCTGAATTTCATAGTCTACTTCACGTTAACTTTAGCAAGTTAAGCTTCATATAAAAATATGACTCAATTTATCAAAAGTTGTGCGATTAAAGAATATTTTAGGATTATTGTTCTAAAGGGATTGATATCAATGTAATAAGTGGATTTCATTCCATTTTTATACTACACTTAAGTCAATTTTTTGAATGACTTGATTAATCAATGACTTGATGAACCACACTTTAATTGATAACTATCAGGATTTTATCGAGAATAAAGTGTGCTCGACTTCATTCCACCTGAACTTGTTTTGACATACTTGTCATGCAATAAAATCTGTTAAAATTTGTTGGTTTCATAATGATTGCTTTATTATGAAACGATGAGACCAAGCCATAATATTTTTAAAGGAAATATTCTGTTTGGATTCTGAAAGGGTTTTCTTTAAGAAGTTATGGTTTAGAATTCCGCAGAATTCGAGTTCATGTAAATTGTAATGCAAATTAAATTTTATGCTTCATTTATGCAGCTAGTATTCTTTACACTTTCTTCTTAGAGTTATGTATCATATAGCTTTGAAATGCAAATAGAAATGGCTCTGGTACAAATTGGCATTCTGAGAATAAAAGTATTTATTACCATCTAGCTTCATTGTTTTCCACAATAATTTATGTCTCTTGGAAGTAAATAAAGTAGCTTTTTAAAACAATCTCCTCAGCCAAACAACTCACTCCACCATCATTTTTTCAAAATTTGCAGGTGTTGTTATCAAGGAGGAAACCAAAGAGGTTCTGGTTGTCCAAGACAAAGGAAGAAGAGTATGCAAGCTTCTCCAACAAATTTTTTGCAGTTAAAGTTTTATGTATATCAAAAGGATCAACTTTGAGCAGCCGTTTACTGAATTTTAATTATCTCTTAAAAAACAATTTAGGATTTAAAAAAATATGTAGCCGCAATAAGTACAATGCTTAAAACATTTTTTACTTGTTTAAAAATACATGTATTTTTGATTCTTATAAAATAAATGTGAAAGTTAAAATTCATCTCTTAACTGATTTAAAGTTGAACAACTTTTATCTTTTTACAGTCACTGAAAATTCTTAAAGGCTTTCATTTGTGCTCCTTAACCTTGAGGAAATCACACAAATACCTGATGAAGGCTTCATTTCTTTCAACAAGCTTCTAGACTGGCTTTACTTAGGCTGAGTTTATTTAATTGTGAAGTGCATACAGGTAAATAATTAAGAAAACTGACTATCTCTTTCACGCTATGATGGATTATCTGTTTAAAATGGAAATAAAAGTTTATTCAAATATCTTCTTTTACAGTTTACACTTTGGAAATTTCCTGGAGGTCTCTCTGACCTGGGAGAAGATATAGGTAACTTTGAACTGAGAAATAGTCTATATCACCCATTCTATTGCTCTAAATTCTAAAATATAAATTTGAAAATGATTCAAGTTGCTTTAATTAAGGCAACTTGAATAGTCTGGTTCATTCAAAACTATTTCGGATTCCTAACTAGAATTTTTTAAACTTCTTATCAACTAGTCTAGTTTTATATCCATCCATATCGCCGTTCACATCCTAGTGCTCCGACTTGGACACCTCAGCTGCCTCTTGGATGTTTGCTGATAGTCTCCTCCATTGTGTTCTATCTTCTGCTATTAACCTCAGATGATGGAGGGTGTTCTTGGTTTTGAATTTTAGCTCTCAGGCTGGTATGCGAACAAAATCTTTGTTGTTGACTGTTAGCAGTTTTGTTATGGGCCTTCCTCGAAATGTATCACCTTTAGGAACAAAGAATGCCTCCATAGCTTTGTTTGCTAGAATGTCTATATATCTAGCTTTATGGTTAGAATTAAATCTGTCTGATGATTAAAAGTATGAATGTCAAAAGAATTTTATTGAAAAAGGATTCAATTTGATTCATTACATTTCTTAAAACTCTGAACTGCAAGACTGTAACATATTTAGACATTTAATGATATAAATGATGTATAATGCATCTAAGGCTACTTTCAAGAAATCAAGTGAAAAAAAAAACTTCAATAAAGCTTCAACTTCTATGCTGGTTTTATTGAACCAAAGCAAGCAAATAGTCAGAGGTTTGCTTTGTTAACCACCTAAAAGATTGCATTTGTATACATATCTGCTTAAAGATAATTACAGGGCAACAAAAGATGTGAAAATATTTTGTTTTTACTTTATGATCAAAATGCATATATTTATCTTTCCTCAGTATTCTTCTTTTTTTTCTTTTTTCTCCAAACTGAGTGTGTGTCATATAAAATAATCATTGTTTTTACATTGTCAGCCAAGACTGCAGAGAGAGAAGTTTCTGAGGAGACCGGTCTTAAAACAGGTTAGTAAAGTTTTTCTTTTCACTTATTTCTCTTGATAGATTGTGTGAGATATAGAAGGGAAACGGAAGCAGAGGGATTTTTTGGGGGTGGTGGTGGTGGAGGTTGGGGGGTGGGGAGGAGGGTAAAGAAGTTTGATACATCAATCGTTGTTTCAAACCTTCTAAGCCTTCATTAACCCTACTGCTGTGCAGCACCTATATTTAGCTATCGTAGCCACTGCGGTACTCTTAAATATCTTTCGCCCCACCTGCGGGTAAGCATGAATGCAGGAGTGGGGTTAACATCTGTTATAGATCAGATCATAGATACTGAAAAGATAGTTTTATTGTGTATCATTTCAACACAGGACTTATCTTTCCTTAGCTGTCAAGACAGATCTGAAAGCTTGAGATAGAAATTAGGTTGAAAATTGTGTTTACCTAGATGTCTTCCTATTTAATGGAATTTTGTGGTTTCCTCATGGTCCTTAATTAATCAATTCATAACTATATGAAACCTAATCATATTTTGTTCTAAAAGAGAAAGTGAGACAAGAAATAAGGCATTTATCCTTATCCACTCTTTCACCCTCTTGATCTCTCTCTTCTTCCATAGAATTCAAGTCTATTTTAGCATTCCGTCAGCAGCATGACCAGCCAGGGGCTTTTGGCCGCTCAGACTTGTATATCCTCTGTCGGTTAGTAATCCAGCTTCAAGTTTAACAACATATGTCATGAGCCTTTAGCTATTACTCATTCTGATGATTTATATTTTTATAAGCATGTCATTTTCTTATTTTCTCAGGTAGGATTAATGACTTGAACTCTCATAGTCTTACCTAGCTATTGTTTATGAGGATTCTGAATTACATACATCAGAAAGTATGAAAATGCAAGAAATAAAATCATTCAAATGTACTATAAGAGAGTTTTTTATGTCTTAGAAATCTATTTCTGTCTTCTGTCTTTCCTTCACTTAAGAACCGTTAAACATAGTTATAATTATTAATCTATAAAAGCTTACTTAATGTCATTCATAATACTCAGATAAGGTAAGATAAAAAAAAGCTTATGGATTATTTTGACAATAAAAGCCTATTACCTTAAACACTTTATTGTAATTCAACACATTCAGTCTTCTGCCATGTGCACTGGCTGTGACTGATCAGAGTGATTTTCCTCACTTTCAAGTCACCTGGTCAGCAGAATCAGGGTTAAAGATCAAGACTCACATAAAATCCAGGAATCCCCACTCTTACAACTCAAAAGCTTAACTTTATAAATGAGTAAATGATTGCTTCAATGTTATGAAAATAATTGCAAATTTGGCACCTCCCAACTGAACCCAGGGATAGATAATACTCTTAACTGAATGTTTCAATCATTTCAATTCCTTAAATTTTTTATTTGTAGGTTGAAACCTTTGACTTTTGACCTGAACCCTTGCATTGAAGAAATCTCAGCCTGTCAGTGGATGAAGGTTGAAAAACTCAAAAAAGAAGTTCATGCTTCATCCATTACTCATCGCATGGCAGAGTTGATTGACTTTGGTCTACGTGATGGATGGGACAAGGTGGACATATGTCCCACCAAAATGGAGTCTATCTACAAGGGCAAGATGTTTCACATGTTCAACAGGCCTATCTCTTAACATTGAGTTGTCTTATAGGATATGAATAAAGTTTTCTTTTGTTAATATTAAAGAGTAATGATCAATCTAATGTGAAAGTATCTTTCAAACTTCCCTGTGTTGCTAGATTTGAATTATTGTTAAGATATTTGCAACAGACTGCGGGAGATCTGTTTTTGAAAGTTGTGAGAGAAATGACTAGATTTAGATGATAAGAAGCATTGATAGCATTGGTCTATTTTTCTCTGAACACAAATTTTTGCAAGGCAACTTACCATGTAACATAATATCATTTTGCATTTTGAAAGTAAATTGAAATTCATATTTTTACCAGAATAATAGATATTATGGCAGGCCCAGTTTGATTTACCTATAGATAATATTAATACGTTTTGTACTTATAAAAACTTAATTAGTGTTGATAAGTTTTTATATCGGTGTTGAAATAATTATGCTTACAAAATGTCCATCATGTCCTCTAGATTTTCATTCTCAAGCAATTTTGATTTTGCTTAGGTAAAAGATGCATCTCTACAAGTGGGTCAAGGGATATTTGTTACATAGATCAGAATCTATGCGAGAAATTGTATAGTACTATTCCTTTAATAAATAAGAAGTGTTCCACTTGTTTTTTAATCCACTAAGTTTTGTAAATAATAATAAAAAACAAATTAAAACCCAAATGCTTCAAGGAAATTTATGAGCAACGAATAGAGAGCAATATATGGGCAGCAGATAGCAGTTAAAAGTTTGCATGTTTTGACATTGTTATTTGTCAAATTAATGTAAGAATTTTCTCAAACCTGTATAGAAATTTAGCAATGAACATAATATTATTAGTTCTGTGCTGATTTGTGGGTTACTACCTCTAGCTCAATGAGTCATCTATGCAAAAAAGTTTTTATTTACAGCTGTTCATGTTAACATGTTCCAGTAGGTCTATATAACTGCAATAAATTACAGTATTTCATTGTAAATATGACTCTAGGTGAAGGGGGACAGTGCTTGATGGCTTATACATGTATTATGTCTTTCTGATATATATATATATATATATATATATATATATATATATTATTGAGTGACAAAAAAATTATATTTGAGTTGTTTCATTTCTTGACATAGATGTTTATAGTATAGTAAAAACATGCATTTAATAAAGTTTGCAATGGGTACAGTAAGCCCCAAATAAATTTGTTGCCTACAGCTTGAAAAAAATGAGAAGTGGATAACTACCATACTGAAAGAAAATAATCACTTTTTTCCCGTTTTTTAAGATTAATGTACCAAATTTTATTTAATTTGAAATTTATACCTTGCTGTATTTATGAATATCACATAAGTATGTTTTGTATCACATAAGTATGGCTTAGTATTGTTCAAATAGTACTATCTTTTATTAAGTACTATACTAACCCTTATTTTTTTATTTATTTTTTTTTTTGCAGCATGTTTAGGAGTCTGAGGGAGAAGGGATATTCGTACAGTAGACCTGAATGTTTTCAGGCACTTACCCATTTCTTACCTTGTTAAAAATTCATAGGTTTTTACCTTAACCTAGAGAAATAGAGATCATTATTTTGAAAAAAAAAAAAAAAACACAAAAAACTACTAACACAATTTAACAAGTTTTATGCCTTGGTTTGATGGAAGTTCTTCAACTTCATGACAAGGAAAAAAAATATTCAAACTGCCAAGGCCAGAATTGAACGGAGAGCATCAAGTAAAGAAATTGTTCGAACCCATTACATGTTCCTAAAATCATTTTAAGCTTTTTTTTTCGGTTTACCTTCATTTTGTGCTCTTAGTTTTTATCTTCACCTCTCCTTCATTCTTGTTCTTGAACAGAAAATGTGACCTGTTCCCATTAGCTTCAATCAGTTTCCAACTTTTTTTCTCAGTTATAAAAAAGGTAGCAATTTATTATAACTTAACAAAACAAAAAAGTTAAAACAAACAATAAAGATTTCACTCACTTATATCAAATTATGGACCTTTGCCCCCAGTCCTCATGAGAGTGATGTTGCAATTTCAGCATCAAAAGATTTTATTGTTTAGAAGAGAGTGCAATTTTCTGAACTTCTTTGTGGCAAAAGCTGCATAAATTTGTTTCTCCAAAAAATTTTTTGGTGCTCTGAGTCTGAACTAAATTCTGTTAAAATGGATGTTCTGCCCCCAATTCAGAATGTGGAGACCTGATTGAGGAGAATTGTGTTTGAGGCATACGTTACGTATGGGTAGTTGGAATAAAGCACAAATGAAAAATGATTTTTGATCTTTATCTTGAATGCATTGAAATACATATAGTTCCATAGTAAGAAGTATTTATAAAATTCGTCTGTAAGTGAAATCTTACTGTGAACAAGTTTTAAGTTAAATAGATTTTTAATTTAGAAAAGTTGTGATATTGGTGTTAAAGAGTTTGCAACAATGCAAGGCACCTTCTCCATACAGGTCCCCAAGTTTGATATTTTACAAAAAAATTAAAAGTATGTGTGAAATTTTTGCACTTGTGCCAAAGTATTAAACAAGTAAATCTCCAAATGTTTTATGCTGATATGATGTACTTTTATGTTTTTTGTGACATAATATTGTGATTTTAATTCTAAAAACTAAAGTCTTCGTGGCACATGTGGTACTCTCTGTTGCTTAACTGACATCAGGTCCAGTGTTATTTAATATGAGGGATAACAAAAAGAAATTGTCTTAGGAAGAAAGACATTAATGGTATTTTCAAGATGTGTTTACAGGTAAAATATTAACATTAATTTTTTTCCTTTTATGTAGATGATAATTTTTTAAAGTTTTCTCATGTTCACATCATCACCCCTTTTCTCTAGTGACCTTCCCCGAAAAAAAAAGAAAGAAAGAAGCCAAAATACTGTGGAAAAATTTCAGATCCCAAAACTTCAATCCTGGGTGCTTGAGAGATATCTGCGACCACAACGTTAAAACTATACATGTTTGAATTCAAATTACGAATGAGAGCTGTATTGTTCCCACAGCAAATTAAATAATATAATTATATCTAATTCATTTACTCTTTTATTATTACATTGCCATATAAAGAACTTTCTTTTTTTAAGACTGCAACACATATCAAGAAATCAAGAAATTCAGGCATCCAAAAAACACCCCCAAAACAATTCATGTCATTTTATAATTTATTTTTCCAATAAAAAAGAACTTATAAAAAACACCTTTACTCAAGTTTACTTAAATAATGGATAAGATTGAATGTTGGAATAAGAATGTAAAATTGCTTTGAATTTGGGAAAATTTTATACACATATTTCAATGTGAAATGGGCACACAGAAAAAAAGTATCTAACTTTATAATTATGATAAAATAAAAGGGCATTCAATGAACAAAATGGCGAATGCTTCTTACACTAAATACTTTGGAAACAGTTATGCATAAATAGTTTAATACATTAGAAAATGAACTAATAAATAATAATAATGTTATGTTGCAGGACATAATTAAAAAAAAAAAAGAATTTGCGTAATTATCTTTCCATAATATTCTTAGATTCTAAGGTTCTTTTAAGCTGTACTATTTAAAAACCTGCAAGCAAATTTATGAAAAAAAAAATAAAAAAACAAAAAACAAAAGAGGGAAAGAGAAGTTCTGGTGCCATATAAAAAAATCTTAAACTATTTTTACCCCTTAATAAGCAGATATTTCTTGATTTCAGTAGAAAATTAATAGAAAAAAAAAAACTCTTTGTAAAGTATTATAACATTAGAAGCATCAGATCATTATTCCGATTGCAGAAATAGTGTACTAAGAAGAATATTGTTTCAAATATAATTTATTCTGCTTGCAAAAAAAAAAATCTTAATAAGGAGTTTCCACAAATCCAGATTAGCTTTTTCCTTTCTCCCCCCTACACTATAAAATAAATGTAGATATAAAAGGGAAGCAAGTTGAAGGTTTAAATACTTGATCTGATTTTTTGTTCAATATCTTTTGCTAAATAAATATATATAAATATGTTTGACACCTTTTGAAGGAACTTGGTAATGTTTATTTCTGTGTTATACCCCTTCTTTGATACTTGGTTTATGTGAGTAGTTTACACTGCTCTTAAAAAACAGTAATTCTGAAATGGTAGAACAGCTTAAAACTCCAACTAGGGGTCCTCCACAAAAAAATTAATAAGAGAAAAATGAAATGTTGGGTTCCCAAAACCAATTTTCTATCCCTGAGCCCAACTGTAAAGTAAAAGGAGGTAGACATAAGAGTTTAAGACCATTAGATATGCATTGCAATATTACATTCCTAGTATGTATGTCCTGATTCCTGATGGCACACATATTACACACACAAATAACATATTTGTTATCCCCAATAGCATTTTCAAATTTTGATAAATTATCTCTTGGAAAAACCAGTGCATAAGTAAGACTACAGTGCAAATCATATGACCAAAGCAGATCAAAGTCCTCTGTATGACTGAATGTGATAATGGTGGAAACATGATATATGTCATGAAATAATAGAGTTCTCTATGGAGAGCTGTGGCGTTAAATAAGACCCAAGCTTCACATCCTGGTTAAGATTATCAGCTTTTTTAAGCCTTTTAGATGATGTGGTACTGGTCTTGCATTTTGTCTGTGAATTGAAAACTTGTCAAACTTGGATAAATTATCACTTTATACTATCACAAGATGACTTTGTAGAAGTAAAATATCACAGGTGCTGTAATCATTAACAGCACACATTCTTTAGTTATCTATAGCATTTGTGTCATCATTTGGATATAAAAATATTTTCAAATAACATTATATCCCAATAAGTAATGATTAAAGGACAAAACAAAATGAACAAACACTGTCACTTCTTAACCATTCAGTGTTTGACAAAACATAACACTTAACTCCTAATCAATAGTTTCCCTTTTCACTTACTGAAATAAACTGCCTACAGAGCAATATTCACGACTAACATATTTTGTGAGAGCACAGTAGGGATCACACACAGATCTGTAAAGACTGAACATTTACAGCAATAATAAAAACAAAAGTAAAAATATGAAAGTATTTTAAATTTATGATAATGTTTTTATATTTGATAAAGAAACAGCGATACTTTAAATTTTTTTTATGACATATAATATCACTGAACCAAAAATGCAGGGCATTCAATGCTTAGTGATATGATATAAGATATACGAAGTCTCTCTATGACCAACACTTGTTGACAATAGTATACGACAGGTTTTAACTTTCTTCATAGGTTAGTCATTGGGATCTCAGACTAGTCAGACATAGAAAGAAAGGCTTGATGTTAGAAACGATTCTAGGAGTGACATGACTCGTACATCCACACTAAGTTGACCACCAAAAGACCTTACAAACTTAAAAACAATGATTTAACATATCAAGTAGCAGGTAAAATTAGTAAATTAAATGAAGACTTGTTTGAAAGTCAAATGAAATGACTCAATAAGTTGCCAATTGAACATAAACAAAATTGTAAGATCTTGCTGCAGATGATTCACTTAGGCTTGAACTTTCCAGAGACAGAAGAAAAATGTTATCAATGTAGCCATAGTGGATCAACGAAACTAGAATGTTCTCATCTCATTCTTTACACACGTCTTGAAGGACTCAATTGTGTTCTGGCTGTGCATCAGGTGAGACTGGTTTGGGATTGAAAAAATACAGCAATAATAGCACTATAGCAGCCACAATGGAAGGTATTAGATACTAAGGAACAGATTAAATCAGATCCTGTTGCATATGTCTTCTGTTAAATCATAAACTGAATGCAGATTTTATAAATTAAGAATCAAAAAAAAAAATAAGACCTTTACGATTTTATTTTGTGTACAGTAATGCAAAGCAACCTTGATCGCCAGAATTAACCTCTTGTCTCACATCTAAATTGAACTTTCATGAGATTACTAAGTCCTGGCTGAGAAGATGATAAAAAATGACATTTTACACAACTGATACCAATAGTTACTACAATGTTACATATAGAGGCACATATAAGATCTTATTATAAAAAAAATCTGTTTTGTCCTTAAAATGTAAAAGTCGAACTCTTTTGCTCCAGAATCAGTTAACACATCCATGCCAATTTTGAACAAAAACAATCTCACTGTAATGCAGCTATTATTGTTTTGTTCTTCTTAACCACTGCCTTTTAAATGTCTAGAATACAGCCCAAACAGGTTGAATGCTGCATTTTTTGCATTTGAACATTTTGGTATGAAAAATACAGAGCCATGCATTATTCTTATCAATTTGATAGCATAAACTGCATGAAACAAAACTAATTCCCTGATGGAATGTAAAAGATTTTATATGCTTTAAGATAATTCCTTTTAAAATGCTTTTAATTCTGAACCTTTTTTACCGCCATAAACTTGTTTAAACTCTGCATACAAACTTTTCAATGACACTCACCCTTGCTCCCCTATGTAATCTGTCTTTCATCAAAGAGATAAACTCCTTGTGGGAGAGATAGCCATCCCCATCTTTGTCAAAGATATTGAATACTGTGTTCACAATGTGAGAGCCGAGGCTAAAACCTGTACACACCATCACAGCTCGCAAAAACTCCTCTGTAGAAATGATTAGACAAAACGTAAATGAGGGCCAAACAAACATTTCTCTCCAAGTATTGAAACCCTTTTCGTTCTATGTATTGTATGGAAACAATTCATTTAAAAAAAAAAACAAAAAAAAACTCTGCAAGTCTTATTTCATGATTTATCTTAACATCTTTTTTAAAATTTTCATAAACCAAGCTAATACACACACATAAAAAAA
The DNA here is from genome assembly GCA_033675545.1 of Elysia crispata. Classification (NCBI taxonomy): domain Eukaryota; kingdom Metazoa; phylum Mollusca; class Gastropoda; family Plakobranchidae; genus Elysia; species Elysia crispata. The sequence goes on along the minus strand of JAWDGP010007412.1, from coordinate 2,133,527 downwards.
AACCCAACCCTACAGATCTGTCTATCTTTAATATTACAAGATCCCAGTACATATATCGTCAAACCCAATATGAACTCTTCAAAGATGAAAGGTTCTCTTAATTCACAGATACTTGCTTAAGATTTGCACCCTGGAGCTGAATTAACAAGTACAGAATGTCAGTTTCAAAACATTTTTTCATGGCAGAGTTTAGGTCTAAAAAATTCATGATGAATTTCAAATCCTGATCAAATCTTGTGAAATCGCAAAATACTCTTTTAATGATGCCATCCCTTTTTCTGTCCCCCCGCCTAAAAACAAACAAACAAACAAACAAAAAAAAAATCACTGTAAAAAAATAAAGTAAAATATATACATAGATATATGTACACACACAACTATCCCTCCCCCACCTCCCAATCCCAATACCTCAATGGAAATAACTTTTTTAAACTAAAAACTATACTTGTAAGTTACTATTATAAACTGAAATAACCAAATAAGAGTTTCAAACCAAAAATAACATGCTAGATCAGCATTAAAATGCAATGATAATCTAAAAGTACACAATTGTATAAACAAATACATGAGTGCTATACCTCACCTTGAGAGACAGGCTGCTGGGCGTAAGTGTACATCTTCATGGCAATAGCAAAGTCATCCAGATTATTCAGGAACTGGCAGAATTTCTTGAACTCATTGAAAGAGATACCCTAGGTTGAGAGAGAATACCACGGTACAAATGATAAAATATGCAACATGAATTTCTGACATTTGCGATTATCAGAATTTCCATTCAAAGGGCAATTTACAAAGAAATAAAGACAATCGAAAATGACCAGATTCACATATAATGTATTTTTCACAATAGCTGGTGTAGATGTTGAAATAACCTCTTGCATTTAGATGAATCTAAATTATAAATTATAACTTAATCTGATACTATAGTATGCATTGAACATAATACATGTCTTGTCATAAGTACAAAAATGTCTATCAAGGTAAAGTAAATATACTTTTTGTTTACCGTTTCATTTGGCATTCTCTCCCTGACTCGCTGGAGACATTCTTCCTTATCACCTCGATCTAAATTTGTGTACCTGAATAAAAAAATTGCCCAAAGGTATTCTATTAGGTTTTTAGGTTTACATTAAAGCAAACATGTGTAAAATCATTATAAGAAAATTTGTGGTACGCGTATGAAAATATTTTTCATTAATTCTCATATCCCCAAATTTGTAACCGCTCCCCCCACCCATCCCCCGCTTTAAAAAAACAAAAGGAAGTTTGAAGTATGGCTACAAAATAATATTTTATCACAAGAAGCTTCCAATGTTCTGCCACACAAAAGCTTCTATGATGATGATGAGGTTGTGGATTTTAATGATGATCAGGTATTTTAATCACTTTTGGCAGAGATTGATAAGATTTACAGTATATAATCCTCATCAGGATGAATAGTTGATTGGATTGAGAGATTAATGAATTGAATAGATTTGTATCCATGCTAAGCAGCAGAAGGTAGAGTTTGTACCTCTGTCTTAAGGACCTGTGATTCCAACAACAGTTCATGTTGCAACTGATTTAGGGGAAAAAAAATAGGCTGAGAATTTCCTCAGTCATGAGGTCTGAGAAACGACTACTCTGTAACACAGCAAAGAGTGATTCCTGTCTAATAAATTGCGTAAAGGCCTGCTGAGAGATGGATTTAGTTGTGAGTCATCATCCTGACTAATGAAGACTAAGCAATCAATATCTTGTTATACCTCATGGACAGACTAGATTGTGATCATTCAAGGCAGTTATAAAGCTTCAAAACCAGCAACAGAAATAATTTTATTTTAGAATTACCTCAGGAGGATACGAGCAAACTCAACCTCTGAGATGGTGTTGAGTCCCCTGGAGAACTCGAGAAACTCCATCTCAATAACTTCACTTTGGAGATTCTCCATGAACCTGCAATTGAATGATGAGGCATAAAGGGCATATTTATAGAAAACTGTGAGGACACACCCATGTTCTTTCTCTCAATACAGTGATTAATTCTTACAAAAATTTCTATTGACTGACAATAAATTTATTACCGTGCTCTTATATAAAATTAGTATCCATGCTTCCTTTTTTTCTGTCTTTTCTTTAGTCAACCCCATTTCCACCCTTTCTTATTACCTGCCTACAGTAGTTAACTCCACAGTTTGTCTTTCGCATTAGTAATATCTTACCTTTTTTCATGAAGCAAGCTCTGAAAAGGAGCTGAATTCAGCCAAAAGCTCTTATCAAGCACAATTAAGACTTTTGCATTTTAGATTCCACTCACTTAAGTTTTTATCAAGTTTTTCTCAAAAGCCCTTTAGTTTTTTTAAAAAAAAAAAAAAATCAAATCCGGCTAACAAATTTTAAATTAAATTAAATTGAATAAAAAATCCCACAGTGATGAGTTATCTTGAGCTTATGTCGATACATATTTAGTTTCCTTGAATTGGACACTATTAATTGAAATATTCTGTTCATTTAATCACACATACAAACTAAAATGTGTTATATTTAGCCTCTCTTACCCCTGTTCCAATTTAAAAAAAAATGAGCTTCCGAACAACTGCAGATATGAAAACTGTCAAAGTGAGTAGTAATTTTTTGCAGAAGGCAAGGTTGAGACAAGTTCTAAATCTAGATATACTTTTGAATAGAACAAGGTAAAAGACATACAGGTAACATAAACTCACCTGTGAAAGTCATCATACTTGAGCACATTCTTGCCGTTCTGACCAAAAAAGTGGACCAAGAGGGTCGTGTCAGGGATCTCCTGACCTATAGCCTATGGGTCAATGTGTGTGTGAGAGTTGTGTATGTGAAATGCAGATAGGTATTTGGATTATAGGAAAATCATAGTTTGCAGATTGAAGGTCAGGGAGGATATACATGATGTGAATGAGTGTGGATGCATATATTCCGCAACAGTGTAGGTGTTTATTGTATTGGAGTGGTTTATCAAAACCGGTGTATGGGTAATGGATTTATGTCAAAGTGATGAGTGTGGTAGATCATGTTGTATGTTTGTGAAGTGGATCATTGTGGATGGGACAAAAAAAAGAATGTATAATTAAATCTGCTAAGTAGGATACAAAAATAAAAGAAAATAGAACTGGAAGACATAAGAAGGAAAGCAAAACATCAGAAAAGTGCAAAGAAAAACTGATGTTTTACTGATTTAAAAACCTATCTTTTAAATAAATATGCTGCAAAAATTACATACATTATTATACTATACATTCATGTGGGAATACAAAATGTCAACATCCTTTTCAAACTTTACAACTAAAATGATGCTGTTGACAAGACTTTAAAAAATTCAGTGCAATTTTTCTTGTTCCCTTTAGACAATTACAATATCTTTTCTCACCATATTATATGATTGGCTTTGAAATCTTTCCTTTTGATTAGCTGGTAAGAATTATATTCAAATAAAAAAGAAATATCCTAGCTAGCTGACTTCATCAAACGCATCTGCATTTACAACAAACATACTAGATATACCTCAGCTCTAAGCTAATTACACAGCCCACAACTGAATGATTATAACTTTCCTTTATTTATGAAAAAGAATTTAAATGAGGGAAAATAGGGGAATAAGCATATGAATGAAGAGAAAATCCCTGCCAATGCTTTATCCACTAGTCTTCAATGTTTTCTTGGGTGTGAGATATGTAGAGGATTTAGCTCCATTAGAAACACAGAGAAATCCTGGGGGAAGCAATGCATTTTACGCACAGAAAAATGGCCATGATGATATTTAGAATCATTAGGTCTGGTGTGTCAAACAAATAGTTTTCTCACTGAATAAACTCACTATCTAAATGTTCTTATCCATCCTAGTCCCTTACCCACTATCACATCTATTTGTACGTTTTTTTTCTTCATTAAAACAATTTTTTTAAAGTAATTTTTTTCATGTACAGTATTTTATGCTGCAGGGCCAGAACATTATAGGTAAACAAAGTGAGGCATAACAATATTTCTTATATTATTCTGATTCTTATAAATACACTCGAAGCAATTATGAATGAATGTAAGGTCTAGTAAGTTAAGGATAAAATATTATCATCACAATTAAATTAGAAGTACATCTAGTTATACAGATTCGCAGAAAGACAGGAAAAGATATATTTAGGAAAGCAAAGTGGGATAAATGGTGTCTAATTGTCAAACCTACACCATGATGACTTTAGCACTATGCAGTTGGGCGAGTTTTGGAAAACATAAATTGGGTGTTACTTAAACTATAAACTTTCTACCCCCCCAAAAAAAACGACAAAAAACAACAACAAACAAACAAAAAAAACCCCCATGAACATGTGGAACACATAATACGAGAATTCATTCATAATTTGGCTTCTTTTCTAATTTATCTTAAGATATTTCAAGAATTCCTAACAATGATATTTTGACTAATAGGGTACTTATACCAGTGAGAAAAGAACCAGAACACACATTTCAATCATTATTGTTAATGAAGCGCCAACAATGTCGGTGAGTGGTTGAAACCAATCAAAAGCACACAAGCGAGCACCAGTGCACACACAACTTGCTTTTAAAGTTAGATTAAAGGCAACTGGTACTGACAATCTGCACTCAAAATAAATAAACCAAAATGTAGACAAGGCGATTCAACAAAGACCACAGTAGGAGAATGATGAAGAGAGAAATGGTATGACAAGAGAGAAAAGAATAATTTCTAAAGGGTAAATTGTTGTGATGCCCAGTTTGAAATATGAATGAAACAAAAGTAAGTCAAAAATAAAAGGAAACAGTAAAATAAAATGTCAACTGAAGAGTAGTATAATCGAAAAAAAAAAGAAACATGCATTCAATGATATTTTCACAGACTGAATAAAGACCTAAAACGAATTTTGATTGAGGATTTGAACACGAACATTTAAGGCACCACTCACAAAGAAATTATCGAGATAAAATGTAAATTTCAAACTCTTACCATTAAATAAGTTTTTTTTTTTTTAGCAAAACTAATATGAAAAAACCATCGTTGAAACAATTGAAAAACAAAACACAAACAGAAGCATGATGGACATCTTCCCTAGGTCTCCAAGCAGCATATGATTTTAAAAATAAAAGTTAAATTATTAAACCCCGTGCTGCTGACAATTAAATGCCCTACATGTTCCCCCCCCCTCCCCACCCTCAATGGGCTTGTCATGACGGACAACAAAACTATAAACCAAAAAAAACAAACAAAACAAAAGAAAAAAAAAACCAACAAAAAACAAAAACAAACCAGCATACATTCAAAACGAAACAAAACTACATGCCCACCAAAGTTTTTTTTTTTTGTTTTTTTTTTTAAATTCAGACCTCAGGTTCTTTTTTTTCTTTTAAGAAGGGAAAAATCAAAACAAAACAAAATAATGAAAATAAAAACAACAAACAAAAAAACAACTAATGGCATGAAAAAAAATGCGAACAGAAATAAAAACAATCATCGCAACCAAATGGATTTCTTGCTGAAATAAACAATAAAATAAATTAATATGATCCCCAAGAATTTGGACCTCCAAGAGTGATAAAAAATGCACGCCTGATATACTTGCCGGAAATTTAAACTTTAGAGAAGCCTTGGTAGATCAATAGAGATGATCAAATTAAGTTGCAACAGTGACAAAAAACTGGGTGATGGTGCTTGCTGTACATAATTAATCTTTCGTGAAGAATCCCTCATAAAAGGGAAACATGGGCGATTCATTTCGAAAGAATTATCAATGTAAACGTGATAGGCTTTAATTTCTTTTACAAATGGAGAAAAAAAATTGATAAATTTTGATCGACTCTACCCATGTTTAAAATATTATTTAATATTAACGTTACAACGATAAATTGATCCTTTATTGAAAATGCATACATTATAAGTTACAGGTGAACTCTGCATTGTTTCTTGTCCACAAAATTTCTAACAAATTCATCTTGAGTGTCGCTTCTTTAAGAGGTAACAATCCATCAAAATAATAGTTTATTTTGTTACAATGAAAGAAGAAAAATAAATAAAAAGTTTTGGTTACTACAACAGTCGCGAGCTTCAATTCAACTGACAGTATAAAACAATACAAGCTACATATAAGTCTTCAGTGCAACTGGGCCATCTATATTAGTTGAGTTCCACTGATTGAAAATTCTGTACCCTTGCATAGTAGAGATATTTGTGAGGTTGGCATGTGAACAAAATCAACACAGCTCCTCGCTAATTTTTGCATTAAATATCTCTTGAGGAATTATGATTAAATAATAATAATAATAATAATAATAATAATAATAATAATAATAATAATAATAAAAATAATAATAATAATAATCATAATAATAATAATATAAAAAAAAACAACAACGCCTGCAATAACTTGAGAGAAAAAAAATTAGCCATTTGGATGAGAAATGCACTTTAGTAGCTTATCGATTCCAGTGGGTAGACATACTTGAGGCTTCTTGGCAGCAGGCGCGTCCGATTCCGACTTGAGCTTACCACTTCCGGTAGGAGTTTCTGGCTGCTGATGCTTGGAACCGTCACCGAACACCTTCTCTAACTGTTACAGCACGTCCAGAGGGTGCAATCGGGTGCGGGGAGAGAGTAGGGTAAGAAACAAAGGCAGAGACTGTTATAGGGTACGTCAAGTGAAGGATAAAGGGACTCAAGAAAGTGGAAGGGAGAACAGGGCTTCATCAGGCAAGTTTAGCAAGAAATGCGTTAGGTCGCTTGGCGAAGAAAACTTGACAGTGAGAAAGAAACTGGAAAACCTCAAACAATTCAACTTTTCAACAGAAGATGCTTCCGTTTAGCTGAGAAAAGCTTTGATAGCCAGTGAATGTTGAAATTTGAGAGACGCAAGGCGGACAAACATTTGTGATCATCATAAGACTAACTAACAAAGTCTAACATGAGACTTTGGTTGGGTAGAGGTTTCAAACCTATGGCAAAAGACGAAATTCTTTCCACGGACCAACATTTAACCGTAGATGGTACAGTTATTCACGGAAGACAACAATTTGGAAAGATGGAATGGGAGGATGCACCTAGAAGAATCATAGAACGCGTAACAGTTCCAACTTAACGTTTAAAGTTAAAAAATATACACCTTTGAATTTCAAATTTGTTAACTCTATTAAAAACCACTGAGAGAGCAACTCTCCTCAGAACACTAAAGATGACAGTGAATGTTCTGAAAATAGCCGATTATTATCAAACCAGGGACCTATTCGCAACAACTCACAATTTTTTTCATGATTTTTTTAAAACGAAAAGGTGCAAGTCACATATCAATCTTTTACAATTTAGATTAATATTTTAGCTCTACTATACAAGCAATTTATTTATGCAAAACATCTCGGATACTGTATGAAATGCAGAGTATTATTTCCTTTTTAACATTAAAGATCGTCACATTTCAAATCTGATAAAAAATCTGGTGGACAATGAGCCAATTTTTTTTAGTGCCTGTAAAAATTCCCTTCAAATATCATGCATTATCGTCACCAACTTGTGACATTCATACATATAATGTGCATTAAAACTGCCTTCCTCCAACTTAAGATATTAAAACAAAAATATATATAAAAAAAGTAAGTTGCCCTTGTATCCTTCGATGCCAGTAATGTCATGCTGCATGCTTGAGAGAAAGTTAAAAGGTTAAGACATATCCTCCATTTTATGTGTAGCTTGAGTTGAAACGATAAAGAAGTATGCAATTCGAGTTATACTGATGTGGAAAATCAAGCCTTTTTATGTCGACAAAAACCTATTATTCCCTCTTCGCTATGATTGTGCCAGATTAGTTTTCAATGCTTAGACTACATTTTTGATAATAGCAAACCATCCCAGGTTCGACCCCGTGCACATAAAATATCTATTTCAGTGGTTTTCATTAAAATAATAGACCACAATGTATACGAGACGTTTAATTAAAAAACAAAAAACAAAAACAAAAACAAAACAAACTAGATCAGTTTAAACGGTATGTATGACTTAAAATAACAACTAATCTGGTGCAATCAATCTATTAACTTTAATTCCAAGTTAACCTTAACAAAACTCTTCTAGGCTTAGCTGAGATAACTTGAACGGCATGTCGGGAGAAAGGTAGGGTATTTAAGGGGTCATGTAGGATTGATATTTGCAGAGGACACCTTGGATGAATGAAGCCAAAAAGGTAGGACGATATAATGCGGACATACAACTCCACCACAGTCAGGGTAAATGGAGCGCCATGCAGGACAATCAGAACGATATATATAGAGAGAACGCCCTTTCCCACATAGACAGGCAATAAGAAGTATTACACATGAGCCGCAATCTTAGGGGGTTATGGCTACATTCCAAACTGCAGGAACATTGATATAAAAGGGAAAAAAATTGATTCATCAGACGTCAAGAAAAGGTAAAGTGTAGGAACTTTAAATTTATCAAGCAATTTTTGAGGAAGGTCAAAAGCCACTTTCGTTAGCATGATATAACTAAGTTGTTTCATTTGAAAACCGATATCTGTTTTTTTTTTTTTTTTTTAAACCTCTCAGATGACTTCTTAATTACGGGTTGGCCAAATTTTTTGTTCCCCTAAAATCAAAACTACTTTTGTCCTGATGCATATTAAAGTAACTTTACTGCCTTCTTGGACACATGTTAACGTGATATTTCCGAGGCCTTTCAAAAACAAAAACGTTATTTGTCCAACTGATCCCATGTCTCATATACCGAAACCTTTTAATCTTGACAAAGATGATGAATGCAAAATTTTGGTCAATTGGTTTAAAAATAGATTCGTTGATAGAGAGTTATCTACGGGTCTAACTATCCCCAGTCTGCTTGTGCTGAGTGAAATTGATGGAAACACTAAGATTCGTTGCTCAATACATAGAACTGGCAAAACAGTTCTTAAGGGGCCAGATAGATCGATTGTTATGGCGTTAGACTGACAACAAAGGGATCCGGGTTCGATCCCCAACTCGACATTCGGATGGTGGGTTCCGACCCCATCTGACTAGCCCCAGCCTTGGCCTGACGGCAAGCTGCCATTTCCGTATAGGATTCTTTCAGCAACGTGGTGCTGTTTTTGATCTTAGCCTTTGGGTTTAATTAAGTAAAATTAAAAAAAAAAACTCTTTCGGGATTGTCAGGATTTAAAGAGGAATAGGCACACTGGGATGATCAACTGCAAGGACACATGCATACAAACAATCTTGAACATATGATAATAATTAAAAAAAAAGCTAACTCAATCCCATTTGATAAAAAAATCACAACGGACATTTCGCTGAGCTTGATGAAAAAAAATATTATTGAAGGCTCCATTTGTTCACAAAAGACTTATGCATGCAAGCTGCAATAAATATTCTGGGTCGGGTGAAAGACGAGTGTTCATTTCATTAAATTAAAGACAATTCTCTTATCTAACATTTTACAGGATTGTCTAAATGGATCTGAGGAACTATTAAAATGAGATAAAACCTGAACTCAGCATACAATTAGAAGGAAAAAAAATGATTGAAGAAGCTTTTTTGAGTTCCTATTCCAAACGACGAGACACACAGACATACAGAAAATGTATGCGTTTCTCCCATGGGGCAAAAGTATGAAAAGATAATTAATTAGAAAATTCTATAAAGATAGGTGCAGTGGGAGGGAGCGGGGATGGGCAAATGCAGAGACAGAAAGAGAGTCAATTTGCTCATTTGCTGCTGGATTCTGCCTGATAAAGAGGATGGAATTATAAATACTTTGTTCTTCTAGGTTTAAAAAATAAAGCTTTCAACAACAACTTACTTTACGACTAAATTATATGCAGTCCTTTAAGAAAAAAAATGAAAAGCACAAATGTCCAGAAGCAAATAACTTCTTATGGTGATTTGATTTACACTTCAAAGCTCGGATGCATGGACTATTACACTGAAAGCTTATATTGTGTTAAATATTTGGTTATAAGGGTATTAAAAAAGATTAAGCGTTTATCATCTCTATGTTTACAAACTAGAGATCAGACTTGCAAAACTATATTAGCGTTAATCATATAGATATATAGATGAGCGACGAATAAAGTAGTTGTGAAAGGTAAATAAGGAAATGCCAAGAAAAGTTGTTTTCAAGCGAATGATAATAATAATAATAAAAAAGAAAAGCCGAACCAGGAATGGCAATGACGACGACACAAGATCGGTATCAAAAGTTTAAAGGTTACTTTGGCGTGTCACATGCATAGTTTATGTGTGACAAAGCGTTAATGAAATTTTAACAAAGGTGCAGCAATCACTGGGTTAACAGTTATGTAAGTCACGTGTTTAAGCCAGTCTTGTGTCGTGGTGATTTTGCACAAGGCAAAACAGGGGTTAAGAATCTTTTTGTAGATAAACGGTGGGGGCAAAAAGCAAGGCGGAGAAAGTGCGGCATGCAATGTGCAAAAACTTGTGAAGCGCTTCGAGCAACAAATGCCAATGAAACAGAAAAACGCGCGCCAGGGGAACGTGCCACTAGTGTATTTACATCTAAGAGTGCCTGCGTCTTGTTAGCGTCCCTGGGCACAAACTTGCGTTCTTTGGGTGGAAGGGCGAAAAACGTTTCCAGCTGAAATACAGAAATAGATAAAGAAAAAAAAACACACACACACAAAAATAGCAAGACGTCAGTGATTGACAGGAGAAAGCACAACATTCCAACACAACGAAGGAATTCAAGTGAAAACGATTAAAGAAAAACAGATAATAATATGCTTATGGCTGCATTTTGTGAAAGGCGATTGGAAGAAAACGGCGAACAATAAGGCTAGTTAAAAAAATAATGGTACTAACAAGGTACAATTTGTTTATTCTTCTTTCTTTGTTTCCTCGAAATCTCTACCGCAAAAAGCCAAGGAAGCAAACTAAAAGTAGCAGAAATTAACACTCCTTCCTCTCAATAAGTCTTGAATCTTAGCCTCGGATCACGGCATGCATGTTGCGTCTTTCGGTGCGTTGAGGAAAAAACATATTAATCACAACAACGATTCAAGTAAAGTAAAATTGTAAGTCTCTAAAAGGCTACAGTGAGACTTAAGGTGCTTTTATATTAACAATAAAAGTTTAAGCTAAAAGCTCGGCTAAAAAAAAAAAAAAATAAAACGTGCTGTGGTAAAAATATTGAAAAACAAAAAAAGTGTACAAGCAGATTTTAAGTTAACACCTAAATACATAGCATATAAATAATCAATACAATGTCCTGGTGATATAGCAGAAAATATATGAATTTGATTAGAAAATAATGCAATTGCTGCACCGTTACAACAAATAATTATGGGGGAAAATGACTTTTAAAGCTGAAAAAAAAAAAAGCAAACTTTGCACAACAATGGCTACACTAGGGATGATAGAAAAACAAAAACTATTTAACGTTAAGAAGCAGTGCTTTGGAGAAGTTAAAAAAAAAAAAAAAACAGGCTACGGCGTGACTAACAGACGACATCGATGTAACAATCAGGGTTCCAAGGTACTATCAGCGTTGTCGTTGTCGTTGTCTGATATTATCCACAGAATTATTGCTTTTGAAATTTCGTTTAAAGTCATCGAATTATGAAAATTGACTGCGTTACTATGAGAAGGCCACAAATATAAGGATGGTTGTGAGAGACATGTTTATGTTATGAATCAAAAACTTAATAGATTGCGTACAAATTTATATCGACACAGATCCACATTCTTCATAAAGCTATTTTAACGGATCAACAACACTCATACTAAATTAAAGCAGCTAAATATTTCCTTCAAAAGCTAGGGGATAGAGAATATTTAAAAAAAAAAAACAAACAACTGAGAGCAAGGTAAGAATCATGCAAAAGAATATCTAAAAAAAAAAAAATCTTGCACTGTCGTCAAAATGTACTAGTCCAAAATCTTTCACTAATAATTGATCTAGGAAGAGCCATCTTCACATGATCAACTCATCATTATGCAATCAGGGACGAACAAAACGTGTAAAAACAAACGATAAATTAACATTCAAAAAATAAACAAACAAGGAAACGAAAAAAAAAAAACATATGCAGTATAAAGCAGTCATGAGCAACGAGCCATGAATGGGTCTGAAGACGACTGAGAGGCCACAAAGTTTGTCTCACTTATAGAAGTAGAAGACTTTCAATCGACTTGATAGAATAATAACTATTGCTCTTTTGCATCATGTCCTTTCATTTATCCAAGCCAATATCAGAGCTAGTTTGAAAAAAAAAGGCGATAGTTACACAGAAATTGAGGGATAGGAAGGGAATAACTATTGATTTATTGACTATAAAACGACTAATCACCAGAAACTAAAAGACACAAGGAAGAAAATCTTTTAAGTGTAACGCTGGAGGACGAGTGAGTCGCATTCCAAGAAATGAAGAGAACTAACTGCGACAGGCAGTCAAGCTCTTTTAAAAAAAGGAAGAAAAAAAAAAAAAAAAGAAAAAGCAGTAGTAGCAGCACGTCCACCTGTCACATCATATAAAAACAAAAACAGCTACCAGCACTTAAGGCCAAACGTTAAGTACACTTAGATCACTGGATGCTGGCGCGGGGGTAGAAAACTCTGGAAGAATATTGTATAAGTTAATATTCAAAATAATGTATGATCCTTCAATGAAGTTGGCCTGCAAAATTTGATAAAAGACGAAACAGAGCGACACGACGCTATCCCCTCCCATAAAAAACAGCGACAAAAAAACAAACACCGATAAAATATGCACAATAACAATAACATAAAAAAGAAAAAAAAATAGACAACAACCATAACCACAAGATGCATAAAGCTATTATACATGGTTTGGAAAAAAATTCCATAGGGCTCAAAGAACTTTTAAAAAAAGACAGTGAAAAAGAGGGGAAGAGATACATACGCCTAGCCGCATGACCTAGATCAGAGAAGAAACGGAATGAGGACTTGATGATTTACCCCCGAAGACAAACAAGTGATATCATTCTCGTCATGTTCTGCTAAACTGTTCATTTGGCAATCAAGGCATTTATTTAAAAAGCACATTTTAAAACAATTTTTTTTACGATAAAAATTTTGAACAGAATGTTGATCTTTGACACATCTTGCACTTCAGTTATCTTATCCTCAAATATAATATACAAATTTCTCTGATCAATTTTCGAAGAAGAAAGTCTGCAAGGATAAAACAAAAAGCGATAAATTTGATACGTACCATTTACGAGCCGAGGTACAAAAAAGATTAAACAGTTTAGTCTTTTAAGCTATTTATTTCATGTCCCGCGCGGGAAGGCCAGACACTTGCTAAAGGCATCACGCGTTCGCTGGTCAATGGATCACGAAAAGGCTTGGATGATCCAAAATGATGGTTTCCAGTAGTATTGCGGACGGAAATCGGTGGCGATTTTTATCCTCTTAAAGGAAACTTTAGAACATAACAGGGAGACCTCAGAACCTTAAATCACGGAAAGTGCGAAATCCACTAAGGTACAACACCAGGGCAGTCCGTTTTCGGATGCTCCACCACATCAATCCATGGGTAAGCCTTAGCAGTGTTGTATCGAGCCTGTCGATTCTCGTCTTCGTCTCTCCGCTCACATGAAGGTGAGTGCTGGCACAAAATATCCCGTTCTAACCCGTTGTATTTTTTAATTAGCCACTCTACAACTTTTAAGACTAAAATACAAACCTGAAGAGACAAGCACTTTACATGGGCCCTTAACCTTTGAATGAGCTTACAAAAGTTAAAAAAAAAATAATAAGGATCAAACTGCGCACTAAGCCAAACCAAGGCAACCATCAAAATTCACTCCGTTGCGGTTTAGCTAGCTTTACCGGGCACTAGTGCATTATGCAATAAAGAGTAACTTAGTAGAATGGAGAAATTTATACTCGAAGATTACCAAGTGTGTGTTTGATTGATTACTTGAATTGAGGCCTTTTACAAGCCTAGTCCGCCACTGGAGGTGATCTCAGGGCTTGTCTCTATGTTTATAATTCTATCCAATTTCAGTGTCAATGGTTATTATTCTTCAAACTTATCACACTAAGGTTAAATTGTTTATTCTTTAATAACATTCTTTAGATGGGATGTGATAACAAGAAACAAACAAACAAAACTGGCTAGCTCTTGGTATCGTGTTCATCAAGCAGTAATAATGTCCAACTTTCAGACCAAAACTTCGTGTTTGTTCCGTGAAAGGCAATTATGTTGTGTGACTATTGATACTTTTTTTTTTGTCCGAGGTATCCTAAGATTGAAGTCACCAAAGCACTCGATAATTCTTGAAAACGCCACACATCACTACAAAGTCTGCAAATAATAGAGTGATGGCAATTACAGCCACACGAAGCTGCAGAATGGCAAAGCGTGATTTACTGTCGGTAAGTTTTGTTAAAAGAAAAGCGTTATGAAAGGCACCACGAGAGCGATTGCTTTGCACTGCGGGTAACTGAAATAATAGGAATTTCAAGTTGCGCCATGAACTGACACAAAAGTATGCCATTTAATAAGTAAATGTTATGATAGGATAGTAATTAAAATCATTTGGTCTTTTATGGGATGTATATAAACAAAAACAGAAACAAAAAAAAACCAAAAAAACAACAAACCAAAAACAAATTACTAAAAACAACCTTAAAAATAATTATGTATGCACAGAGGCATACCAACAGGTTAGTGAACAATCGACATTATCAATTTATTGATTTGCAGATCAGTATTTACACATACCAACAAATTTAAAAATTTTACAATGAACAACAAAGTTATGACGACGATGACGATGACGATGACAATAGCACCTCTTCAATAATAATAATAACAACAACAAGAACAATAATAATAATAATCATAATAATAATAATAATAATAATAATAATAATAATAATAATAATAATAATAATAATAATAATAATAATAATAATAATAATAATCTGCGGAGGAAAAATGGTTAAAGTTCAGGCGGATTTCTAATGAAATGAGAGGAACCAGTTCTTAATTTAAATTATATGATTGTGTTCTTATTTTTTCTTTAGACAACTGAAAAATCATCGACGACATATTCCGTTTTTTTCCTTATATGTGGTTGACAACGAAAATACTGAAAACGAAATATTAGGTCAGGTGGGACAATCATAATAACTTTGATCCTGCGCATAGTGAGCAACAAGAAACAAGAAGCCTTACTCTGAAATTAATTATTTGAACCAACACAAATAAGATAACCAATGTGTTTCTCTCTCTCTCTCTCTCTCTCTCTCTCTCTCTCTCTCTCTCTCTCTCTCTCTCTCTCTCTCTCTCTCTCTCTCTCTCTCTCTCCCCTCCCTTTCCACCACTCACACACTCTCTTAAATGCTCTTTAATTTTAGGACAAGTCAGGCCCGGCGGCTAGTATTCCACTTCCACGCCGAGAGGAGCACAAATTTAGGAAAAAACGTCCTCGTTAACCTGTGGAGAGGAGCGTCTTCCTAAACTTGACTTCAACTTGCAGGCTCGGCGTGAAAATCAAATACTAACGGCCCCAGCTCACACCCTTGACAGAAACGGACAAGATGCAATACAATAATTATATTGAGGTACAGCACAGAACTCACCACAAGAAACTCTCGCTTGTCCACGATCTGATTACCGTCAGTGTCGAACATATTGAAGGCGATGCGGAATCCGGAATGGGGCTCTGATAATAAGATTAAAAAAAAAAAAAAAGGAAGTCGGGGAGGGGAAAAGAGGGTTCACATTACTTTAGTGCGAGTTTCAAGGCGTCGATGTGGTGAGCCATTACGAAAGCATAAGCTCGTACGCAGGCGACAGCTCGCCTTGCCTTTCCAGTGTGCATGACGACAATTAAGCACCGCCGTTTTCGTATTCATCAAAGGGTTGAAAAAATAAATGATGCAGGCTTAATTAGATTCGAACTTAAATGAAGGCTATATGCGGATAATAGATGGAGGATGAAAAATATGTTTATGGTTTCTCATGATTTCAAGCGAGTTAATTTTAGATATGAAAAACTTAAACCCCCAGATCGCAAAATTTATAAACATTCTATAAGTAACACTGTAATACATGTACTTATGTGTCATGCAGTGATTGTTGTCACATAACCTGTTTAAAGAAAGAGAGTGACGTCTGTAAAAAAGAGAAGGTTGCATTTTGTATCTTCCGTTTTCCTACATAAAAACCCACATTGAATTCTGAAAGTGAAATCAGTACATTTATATATTTAAAACTATCGGAAGAAATAAAAAAAAAAAATTAAAAAAGCAAAACAAAACAAAAACAACAACCTCGGGGGATCAAACCCAAGGCTTTGCATACACATTTCATTTAACCCGATTATTTCCCCTGTACCTATAAACGTTAACATTTCAGGTCACTTAACTTGCAACATGTTGGTTGTACAGTTTATGCACGGGGAATCAACTATGTAAAATCGTTTTTCTCTTTGCCTTATCCTAATATATCCAATTTACTTTTGTCTTTTGTCATACACAACTTTTTTTTTTATTGAAAGTGTTATCAAGTTAGAAATAGATGATTAGAACAGTTATGTGGTTTTGAAATATGCTCTTTCCTGACCTTTGTGTTTTTGGTGTTGTTTAAACATGCTGCATCATCTATAAAACCATAACGTGAGACTTCCTCCGTGAGTAATAAGGATTCATCCAACTCGGGCTTGTTCAAACCCACGAGAATTTGCCGAAGAAACAATAATATTGTCGGAAAGCGCATGTTCACTCTAATCATTGTACTTTCAATTTAATGCAATTTTTACTTAAAATATATTATAATGCTCTGCCCTACATAATGTAGATAAAAGACAGGGAGTGACAGTTAAACTTCCACCGTGGTGTCGTATGTATGATCGGCAAGATTATGAAAGTCCTCTTACTCTCAGTTGAATAAGTATATAAGATGCGCATAGGTACTCTTATGGCTACAGTTCATTTTTCAGGCATCTTTTAAGGTAACACGTTAACTAAAAACAAAATAAAAATTAAATATACAAGCAATTTTCTTTGTTTGTCGAAGATGCTTCAAGGTTGATAATTTGTTGAAACACAAATACTCTCAAATGACAACTGAACTCTCCCCCCCAAAAAAAAAAAAAAAAAAAAAATTAACACCAAAAACTGAGGACTACCTTGAGTAACTTGAAATGCCGCTATTGTACTGCTCAGCATCGAAGCGTTTGCACTTAGAGCTCGACAAGGTAGAACAACTCAATCTCGAGTCAATGTCATGTGAGCAATTGAAATTATAAAAAAAAAAAAAAAAAGCAGACAGACGAAAATATTTTGTCATCTTCATCACACACACAAACACACCATCAACATTTATAGTCTTGAGAAAGTTGAAAATACTGCTGCTGCTGTGGCTGATGATGATGATGATGATAATGATGACGATGATGTAAACGATGCAAAGCAGTGTTACTTAATCGTGTAGACAGCTGTATTTTCTGATTAGCATAATAATAACATCATAATATGTTATGAATATTTTTTCCAAATTAAAATGCAAAAAAAAAAAAAAAAAAAGCACTTTTAAGACTTGAACTTAAAGAGGAGACACTGCAAACGTTTCATGCATATTGAACATTTTGTGAACAAACCGAGGATAACTGAACTAAAAAAAGATGCCATTCATCCAGAGATGACAGTTACTTGAGTTTGAGGATACCCCAGTCTTTAGAAAGCGATTCAGTCGAAACAAATTATGCTAATACGTTCTAATTAGATCTAGAAACTACGTCTAGATCATAATGATGCTGCGAGGAGTCGCCTTTTATGTTAGGATTTGAGGGTGGCTGGGGTCATGAATCGTAAAGGGCTTCGGGTAACTAGCTTGAGAGACCTAAGGCGATATAACGGACGAACGTGGGAGACGCATTTCTACCAAGAAGAGCCTACAGCAGCTGCTGTATTTAGTACTCTAAAGTCTTAGGGGACGATGGACAAGCTGTGAGCTACAGATCATTCTCAAATTTGTCCAGGAAAGCAGGAGGAGGAACAACAGAGGGGGGGGGGGGTGGGCTTCACCCTCCTGTCAACTGAAGTGTCCTCTGCTCTGATGAGGAGATTGTTAGAAATGGGGTCAATCCGCATGTCTACAAGACAGAAAAACCTGATACGTACGAGCACGTCCTTGGTCGTAGACTCGTCAGCAAATAAACGAGAGACAGGGTGATTTCGGGTCGGCTTAGCCGAGGCAATCAGCTGCTATTTTTTGACAGAGATTTATATCCACTTGGAACCAGGTCTAGAGAGTGTAGATACTTCGGTGATGCCGACAGAATTCATATTCTTTAGATCTTCAAAATACATGCACAAGATGCTTTACTTGATAAGTTTTCCCAAAAAAAAAAAAAAAAAAAAAAAAAAAAAAAAAATATATATATATATATATATATATATATATATAATAACGATTTCCACATGCACAGAAACCAACTTTTGTGCTTGCTGTTTTCTTTCCTTTCTTTTTTTTTTGTTTTGTTTAATAGCGGACAAAATAATGACAGCAGAAGCAAGTCTTTGCGAGCAGCGATTTATTGTGAGAATTTAGCACATGGGGTTTAACTCTTTACCTGTAAACTTAAGCCCAGATTATCCCAAGCGGTAGGGGATTGGAGAGGCGAACCTTCAGTTGTGCATAGTTCTTTAATATTTCACAACTTTCAAGCTAGCAATATAAATTATTCTAAAGTATTCTCGCCATTAAGTCTATATCTAGCTGTGTTGCCACGTAGTGACACTCAACAGAGAGAAGGGACAAGTTTAATAGCCACGGTAACGCTTCCACTTAACGTTTTCTTACAGTTTCAGGGGAAAAAAGGTATCTGGCATCCATAAACAGCACGAGTGTTCCAAGTGTATGGTAAAGTTATTATTTCTCTTTGAATGGCCGTCATGACTGTTTTTGTGAGAGCCACTACTTGTAGTCAAATTTTGAGGGGGTGCGTGGAGCCTAGAATTGCTCTATTTAGAACTAGTAGCTACATCAAACTTTTACATTTCCCCTCATTGATTATTCAAACATTATTTGCGTGGACCGGAAATAGACATAAACACTCCAAACGCAATGCGAAACTTCCATTCATTATTATCCTCAAGTTACGCCAGGCATGAAAATAAAAGGCTACAATGGATGTAAAATGTTCTGACAGGTCACCAGGTTAATATCTTCATGCGTTTTGACTAACATCATCTTCCAAAATAGAGGATCACAATCCTTTGTACAAGTAGCACGAGATTTAGGTTTGCGTAGCTCTCGACCAAACGGTGGTGGATGCCTAATCTTCGATATTATTATTTCTACCGGGCAATATTCTAATTTTGGAACTTTTAGCACTGACGCAACATCCTTACCTAGAGTCGCTTACTGTGCCTGATAATCTTTAACAGAGCCGGAAAAAAATGGAATATTATATTAGTAGAAAACATTGTGTGCGTGCACATTGTAATAACTTAATTTGAACTATTCAATATTAAAAAAAATAAATGAAATCAAATTTATTACAATAATTATAAACTGATTTCCAGTATCGTTGTGACAAATCGTAAAATCAATCCCTTGAGAAGAAGTAAACGAGAACTTATTTCCTGCAAGTCTATTACTACAATGAAGCACAGGTTCATCAAGATTTCCACATCAGAAGGTAGTTTACACGAGTAAATCTGTTCCCAGTCACGAGAGATTTAGATCTAATACAAAGAAAAACAGTTCATTTGGAAACAAACAAGCCATAATTACTGCAGTGGTATTGCTTACTACCAATTCGCTGAACCCAATAAAGTGATAAAACCACACTGAACATTTTGATGGGTGCATAATTGTTTCTAACATTAAACTGTTTGATCGTATTGCCGCTGAGGGTCTGACGTCCTACCCTAGAGGCAGCAACACATCAATTAATTACCAATTTAATAGAAGCTTTTGAAGAATCACATCTCTTTCCTACTCTCTTGGTAGTAAGTTCCAGTCGCCGATCTTTTCAGGACTATCCCTTATCTTCATTATTAATCTTAGGTAATTAGTTATGTATTTGCTATTTTACATACTACCCTTCATATAATTGATCTTTTTAATGATTCGTTTTAATTTTTATTTACTCTTTTTTAAAAGTTTCATTGAAACATTTCCCACACAAGCACCACTCTGCTCGCGGTGGCTCACAAACATAACAGTGACTCTAAGAAATAAATAACTGTATGTCTTAAAAAAAAAATCGAAACATAAATTGTTTGTCGAATTTATCCTAAGACGTGCTGTCATAATGTCCTTTATACTTCCAAATTCACTTTTTAGTACCTTGCCTACTTATGAATTTTGAGACGTTGCAAAGTTTCACGTGCTTTACACACTATGGACTACAACGGTTTGCATGACTGAGACGGTGTGGCTTTGTGACGCACATTGCTGTCGAAGTCTTCTCTACACGTCTGAGTGATAAAAGAAGTCCAAGTATGGCATGCATTAAAAAAAAAAAGAGTCGACTGGAGAGATCGGAAAAAACAAAACAAGACAAAAAAGCAAGAAAACAAACAAACTAAAACTAAGCAGAACAAATTATTTTGCCCCCCGCGGTAAGAAACGGGCAACACCTAGTTTTAAAATAAGTCTGTTAATAGCTTCTACTTATTCAATAAAGACTCATTTAAGAGTTTCAATACATCGAGCTAGATTCTGTCATTTTCTCCTTTATCCTTTATACAAGAAAAATAAGATTAACTACACCCAGGGATACCAATCTAACCATTTATTTGCTTCGCTTCTAATACGAACACTGCAGCAAACCTGTATGCATTGTCTCTTGGGGTGACGCCTCATAGCAAGCAGAGAGCTCTTTTAACTGATGTCAAGGTTAATAGTCAGCTCTTAAAATAGACACTCAGAACATTACGGTCACGATACCAATTTGAATGAAGGGGCAACAGACCTTGCAACTTTTGTCTGACGTAGCGCTACAGTAACCTAGAGAACGGTCGGAGGTCAAGAAGTCGAGTAGCGTGTAATAAAGAAAGTTTCGCTAGAAAGTGATGACGTTAGATATTTTTTTTTTTTCATTTTGAAAACAAGAACGATCAAATTCCTCAAAAACATTTTCCTTAATATATTTTAAAGTTGTCAGAAATTATATTCACGTACACCTCTTTATTTGTTTTTCATTATTAACTTCATTGGTATTATATTGTACTGATTTAACCATCATTTTCACGATATCGATCTCAACCAGATTTTCATTTCTTTATCCTTCCGATTGTTTACTTTTTGAGAAGTTCTGGGTTGTGTCAACGAGAAAGATATTTTTCGTAACATTCATTTTCCTTACTTTCCATCCAGGTGTGAATGGATATTAGCTTCACCTGGGATTTAACCTATTACAGAACAGCGATCAGTCCATGATTGGCATGAAATGTATTCATCAATTATTGGTCACTTGGCCGAAAATTGATTTTGACTGGATACAATAAGCACAGAGATTCTATGGTAAGCGAAAAAAAAAAGCAAACTATGAATGGTTAGACACAGACAAATAGCAGACTCAAGGAAGGGACATAGGTTACAACAATTGTGTCCTTGCAGAAATTTTAACTTTTTTTTTTCTTTTTTTTTTTTTTTAAATAGGATTTGACGAATTTGCTTGAAACGAAACGAAAAAAAAAACTGCACATAAAAATTTCATCAGTTATCCTGTGAAATCTTTAATAAATTTTCTGTCCAAAAGAGCTCAAAGAGAGAGAGAGAGAGAGAGAGAGAGAGAGAGAGAGAGAGAGAGAGAGAGAGAGAGAGAGAGAGAGAGAGAGAGAGAGAGAGAGAGAGAGAGAGAGAGGTGGCGTGAAATGATTTAAAGTTCCTTAACTCGACCAATATTAAAATGCTTCAAGATCTTTGTTTCGTTCAGGTTTAAGCTATTACGTTTAACCCCCCCGAACCTCTCCAAAACAAAACAAACTGAAAACCAGACCTCCAAAAGAAAAAAAAAAAAAAAAAAAAAACAACGAAATAAACAACACAACAAAAAAGTTGAATACGTCAGTGGGTAAAACGATGTCACAATGTCTATCGCGTTGTAATTTTTTTTGAAGGAGAAAAACAATTCCCTTCAATTTTTCATTATTCTGCATAACATTTTTGATTATAAACCAACAAGATTTCGCACATACACAAACAAAGGCTCATGTTTTTATTTCTTTTTCATTTTATTTATGCTACGTCTTTCACACTCGCCAAGATTCCCATATATCCATAATGCTTTTCACTTTCAATATCCTCAAGGGCTTCTGTGGAACAAAGTTTCCTCCAACGGCTTTTCAACCTAACAGAAAAAAGCTGACGCACATCGAAAAAAAAAAAAAAATGGACTTTCCAATCCTCCTACCCCTTCCGTTTTTCAAAAGACGAAACCTATTTTAATATCTATCTTAACATGAACTTCGATAAAGAACAAAACGCAGAGTTTCATGTGTGTAAAAATTGTTCCCTCTCCTTTACAAATTTAGTAATTATGTGCTCGACTCATGTATGCCCGTTGAAAGAAAATACAGAAGAGCGGTGGGATACAGAAGAAACACGCCAAGGACGTAGAGGCTCAAATGGTCCTGGAGAGCGAGACCGGTATCTCATTGATGCGATGGAAGTCTCCATAGAGCAGAAAACACTTAATCTGCCAACCTAGTGCTATTGTTGGATAAGTTTGGTAAGGATGGCAGAAAAAAAAAAACAACTCAGACGACCTGAAAATTTGTTTCTTATTATAATTATATAAAAATGCAGTGTGTACACATACGTCGCGAGTCTACATTTGAATGACAGAACACTAATTGATAGGAAACGGGTTTGCCACAAGCGACTGTAAGCCAGATCCTGTCACAGAAAGTCCCAAGCAAAAGAGATAATACGTCTTTGCCATTTTACAAGATAGTGAACAAGACAATCGTGTGTGGGTGGACATCCCGATATCCTGCGTAACATAGCAAAGTCAGGACTGGGGTGGTCGTCCGGTCGCTGAGAGACTGAAAACTCCTTGGCTTTTTTATTTTACTTTTCTTTTCCGAGGAGGGGGGCAGAGGACAAGCACAAACACATACAAATTATTATACAACATTATCTGATTGTGTATATTATTAGAAATATAAAAGCACCTACGTTTAGATAAAAGGAAAAAAAATATATTTAAGGAACTATAAAATACCCCACTGCTAGTTTAAATTACTTTCAATCTGGCAGGAAGATTAAAAAAACACTCAAAGCCTGATCTGCCAAAGTTAAACATGTCAATGTTATCTAGAAAGGTAGGAATTTGAACAAATCATTGGAAAAACTTTGGCTTTGTTTTGGGCCGATGCGGAAAGAGGGGGGGGGGGGGGGGGACGACGACGTCCTATCAATTGTCACTGTTGTAAACTGAAAGACAAACACGGGCTTACACCTGCTGGTTTAGGAAAATACAAGGATAATTGTTGAAGAATGTGCGCTTGTTCCATTCTGATCAGATTCTAAATAATTAGATTAAGCAGCTGGCAAGGCCATTGTTTTACAATACCAGAATGGAATGTCTCACATTAGGAAATAAGAAGAAAAAACATATTGGCCACACGAACAGTATGAATGAAATTCTAGTTCAATGAAATGTCTAAGTATTCCGTGCCTTTGCATTTCATTATCAAGCTAAGTCAGCCTTATTCATAGGTCTCCATTTTTGTTTTGTTTGTGCAATGCATTGCAGTCTATCTGATCCGTTCGGGCGCACGGAATCAGAAACTGCCTGTGTCAGGTACTGGTTTGTCGTGTCGTTAGCATTTGACATGAACGTGAATGGGCCTGTGCGTAAAACAAGAGCAGTCTCATGTACAAGACGTGGTGCAGGTCGCTTACAGGGAAACGTCATGTCTCTCTGAATGATTTGATTCCATCCCCACAACCCCTGTGTAATCGATCACAAGAGTTTGTCATAGGTAAATCGTTAGAGACAGAATATCAGGCAGAAAGATGAAGTAAAAAATAATAATAACATCTAAATATACCATGCACTACCAGATAGCATGATTTTCCATTCTCCTCTTCCTCCTTTATCTTTGTCTCCCCCCCCTCTCTCTCTCTCTCTCTCTCTCTCTCTCTCTCTCTCTCTCTCTCTCTAGCAAACCTACAACCGTACAAATAAAAGTTCTAATTGGCCTCTTGACTAGCAAAATTAAGTGATCTATTGATTGAAATTGAATTGGAATATCTACTTGGATTGCCCGTTGGCAATTCATCTTGGACGATTGCCTGCGCCTCTAAAATATGATCTCAATCGCAATAAAACTATACAAATAACATATTATGATGATGTGTCTTTTTAACCAGTGACACATTAGAGACAGATTAGGCCCTCCGCACGCTTTACAACGGCATTTTCGTACTGAAGCAATATCAAACCACGCCAACATTAAATAATTTTCAGCATTTTTATTGTCCTACATTCAATCTAGACATGTCGTCATGGACCCGAAATAAATCGTCAGGGTATTGAATTCCAAACTGAAGGGAAAAAAATACACCAAAGACAGACGTCTGGGCCACGGAACCTGGGGCCCAATCTCGCTTGAAGTGGCAATGTCACAGGCCGCACCGTCTGCGTTGGGTCCTAGCTCAAGACCCCGGTTTGATCTTTGTTCATTGATAAACATAAAGAAAGTTAAAAAAAAAAAAAATGGCTGGGCTATAACTATTTTTCTTTCAATCCTGACTTGGTATCCGCAAGCCGCTCATTCTGAAGTGAAGGCTCATTCAACCACTGACTGAAAGCCTTCCGATCAGCTGATCATCTCCCGATACCCTTCCGCCCCAACCCAATACCCCAGCAGCATACTACTTATTCTGAACAATAAGGATCTTCTCTACACCCGAAAAAAATGCGTTGGACGCACATTTTTTTTTTTTTAATTAGAGGCTTAAAAGAACTTTTCGATCTCGAGTCCGAATATAAAGGATTACCACATACGTCTATATCGAAGCTAAAAGAAATGTGGGGCATGAAGCGAAATTAATGTCATTTATCACTTCAAGATCAGCCATGAATGGATTAAAGGCTTTTATTTTTTCAAATTTATTTTTCTTTTTCAAAATTCAACACATTCTATGTAACATTTAGAAAAGCTCGAGCCCCGCTTTCTTTTCACTTTATTCAGAGCTATCTATGACTGCCAATTCTTTCAAAGATTGCACTTGCTATTGAGTACTGAAAGATATACGCTATCTAACGTGTTCAAGGAGGAACTTATAGGTCTTGTCTTAAATATTGCCCTAAAAAAAAAGTCCACTCGTCGGTTTACTGATTGGGTTGTAAAACCTATGTTTAATACCTCATGATTCGTTATCAAAGCAAGTAAATATTTAGCATTTCTGAAATTACAACAAAAAGCCATAATTAAATATATATATATATATACACAAACAATAACCCCTCCACCCCACCCACCCCTTTCCAACACACACAAATAAGCATTTACATAACTGAATCATAAAAATTTAATTAAAAAAAATACGATGACTGAAAAAGATTATATTGATTAAAAGTTTGAGAAACATTAAATTTTCTACAAGTTTTCATTGCATCGCTTTTTCTAATTTTTTTTTCAAGCAGCCATATGTAAACGCAGACACATATACTCACATTCTCTATTCACCCTTCCGATCTATCCACTCTCTCATATACTGGATACCTTCCCATACCATCTCGCCTTTTCATCCACTTTTTCCAGTCCCCTCTCCCCTCCTCTTCCAAAATTAAGACGTGCACACACAAACACAAAACCTCTTTCATATGCACCCCCTCCTAAATAATAAAAAAAAAAAGAAAAAAAAATTCACTTCGATGTACTTTTACTTGCCGATTCTTAAAGAGGCATATAAGAGGTCACCACTTTCGAAATATACCATTTCTCTTTCGGCAGCCAACATTAAAGTATAACCGAAGTCTCTGTAATTGTTATCTGATTAGAATAATATATATCAGCCTTTCCACTTTCCATTCACCTCTTGCCGGCAAGACATTCATTCATATCAATGCCGTCCCTAGCAAGGTTATGGGCTTCTTTCGACGTCCCATTTAAAATTGCAACGTCGAAGTTCCGCAAAAACGCTGATACACATACACGCACACAGTAGGATACTATCGATGTTCTTGCAGAAATTAAAGAATCAATTCAAAATAATCATTCGAAAGTAAAATACGAATGAGTCACTTTAGCGTTGACTACATACACTGTAAGGAAACAGTGGGTCAAATTTTTGCAAAAAAAAAAGTCTTGTTCTGTAATATCAAAGAGCAGTAGAAGAGCCAACGCACAAATGACAACAATTAATAAAGGAAAGGGAAAAAATGTAATTAACGACATAACCTCAAACCAAACCACTATAACGACTACACGATTACTTCTACAACTACTTTTTACTACTATTACTATTATGCTGCTGCTACTACTATTACTACAACTACCACAATACAACCATTACTACTACTACTACTACTACTACTACTACTACTACTACTACTACTACTACTACTACTACTACTACTACTACTACTACTACTATACTACTACTACTACTACTACTACTACTACTACTACTACTACTACTACTACTACTACCACTACTACTACATAATTCAACAGATTTTAAATCAATAGTCAAAACGAATTTAATCTTGCTTAAAACCGCCGAATTTTGCCTTTCCTTAAAATACAATGTTGGTCGGTTTAGGTTTCAAAACAGAAAAAACCAAAAAAAAAAAAAATAACAAACAAAAAAAACAAAAACAAAACAAAACAAAACAAAAAAACAACAACAAGCAAACCAAAAACTAAAACAAAGCAGGACACATCGACAGAATGTCTTTGAAATATTTGAAACATTTAATGATTTTAGGTAACATATACGAAATTTTCGGAGCATTGAACTTTAGATATCAGTACAAAAAAAAATTCACATCGAGAAGAAATGAAGATTTAAGGAAAATAATTAGAGGAGCAAAACAAAACAGAATCAAAACCAAAAGCAAAATAAAACGGAAAAGCAAATAACCATTAAAAAACAACCACCCAACCTCAATATAGGAAGCCGGCAGTCTGCAAGCATATTTTATCGTTGCTCGCGTTGCCCCGCAGAAAAGTGTTTCCGGAAGAAGATCAGCTCTGAAGGTGTAATATTAACTCTTAGGGGGAAAAAAAGATCAATGAGGACGGCGATTAACACCACTCTTTCATAAGTTGGCTGGATCTAGCGAGGTAGCGAATCGAGTTTAAGTATCGCACTATAAAACAATGTAACACAACTGAGTTTCTGCTTCTGAATAGCGGTACTTGTATAGGTCCAGGTAGGTAGGTAGGCAAAAAGGCACACGACATTCAGACAACAAAGGCGGGCATTAACCTATTGTTGCTGGACAGATTTCATTTGTTGTTCATTGTAACCCTAGATCAGCACCTCTCCCCTCATCATCCTCACCTTTATCTCAAGTAGTGAAGGAAGGAGAAAAAAATGCATAACTACTTTGAGAAAATCCAAGTGAGGCATCGCTTATGTGTGAACATGCATTCACGTGTGAAAAGTAAATGTTAACACTTAAAATAATGAGAATAATAATAAGAACAAGAACAGCAACAACAACAATAACCACAAAACTAAAATAATGAGACAATTATGACGATAAAATGATAAATCAATTAGTGAATAAATAAATAAAGGTCTTTTGAGGATGATTGAGGATGCCAGTGCTTCACGAACTTCGCATACATTTAAAAAAAAAAAAGAAGCAATGCAAAATCTTGCACCGAGGAAGCCGATTAACGATTGGCAGAACCGGTTACCAAACGTGTTATTAAAGATACATTTTTGAAAGCCATGTGCTAAAATTTTAACCTATTGGAAGAGAACATTAAACGTAAATAGTTGCTAATCAAAACGATATAATGCAACGGAAAACACTTTTCCTTCAAAGTCAGCTTAGCAAGTTGTACCAAGGCTATGAACTCATTCAACTTTTTCGATGAGAAGTTTGAGAGGAGGAGAAAGTCAGTTTTGTGTCGATCAATATGCCGAAGGGGTTTTGTTTGGCCTGAAAACTGAATTCCAAAACCAATAAAAACAGTAAGCTAATTTTGAAAAATTGAAATATATATATATTCTTTAAAAAAAAAAAAGCTATTTTCGTGCAAGCTTATATAATTTTGTGGGAATTCTAAACTTTGTAATGAGCTTTTAAAGATATTTTTGAATATATATGGAAAGCACAGGATTAACAGTTTTTCAAGCATAAGTGTAAATTTTTTTCAAAAAGTTGAAAGAGGCGAGGTTTAGATCTTCAACCCTGTGGATAGGTGAGTCTCATCTTTCCAGTTTCACTTGCCCGATGGGGCTTTTAAGTTTGATATACAATGAGGCCTGAAATCATCGTGTTGTGAACAGGCTATATCAAGAACAATCCTACACTGGCAGCAGCTGTTGTTGCAGTCTCTCACGTCTTGAATAACATCTAAATCCATATCTAGCATTAAGGAAGATGATACAATCCTTAGATCGACGAGATAAGTTGTCTAATGACAGACCCTCTTCAACGCTAATGTAACCTGGAATACATGGCGAAGCTATGAATTTCCGCAATAAAGTGCACAGCTAAGCATTTTATTTGTTTTTAAAGGTCAGAGCCTTGAAGATAAAGGAGGATCGTCAAATAGACGTAACGACATTCATAATACGCTTATGTGCACGGTTAGGAAAAAAAAAAGCGTGAGACTTGCCACATAGTTCGTGGCGAGAAACACACTCCAAATGAAGACTACTTTTATACTTTTTTTTTCTTCAGGGCGCTGAAGACATGGATGATGTGGATGGGGCAAAGAGATACGAAAAGTCCCGTGTGACAAACTATGTGGTGGGAACAATTCCGAGCTGCGTGACAGCGCCCGTTACCTCTGATGTTGGACTTAATGTTAGAGCCCTTTGACAAGATGGACGAGATAATGACAGGATGGGGAGAGACATCTGCAGTCCTCCGACGATCAGGCGAGAGGCTCGCCCCACTGGCCACCCGAACTAACGGGCCAGCTCGGCCGTGAAACAATCGCCCACGAGCAAGTTAGTGAGTTTATACAAAGGTGTGGATTCTTTGGTCTAGAGCTGTGCCGCCAAGTTCTTTTCCCTGCTGAAAAAAATTTGCGTTCACTGTAAATAGTGTAGTGATATCAACCTTCATGGGTAACCAGTATTCTTTGTGCCTTATATTGCTGCTAGCATAGTGTAATAATATCTACCTTCATGAGAGACGAGTATTAGCAGGCTAGTATTACTAGTGCCTTATGTCTGTGAAATGGCAATGCTGCTAGCATAGTGTAATAAATCAACCTTCATGAGAAACGAGTATTAGCAGGCTAGTATTACTAGTGCCTTATGTCTGTGAAATGGCAATGCTGCTAGCATAGTGTAATAATATCAACCTACATGAGAAACGAGTATTAGTAGGCTAGCATTACTAGTGCCTTATGTCTGTGAAATGGTAATGCTGCTAGCATAGTGTAGCAATATCGACCTTCATGAGAAAAGAGTATTAGCAGGCTAGTATTTCTAGTGCCTTATGTCTATGAAATGGTAATGCTGTTAGAATAGTGCAGCAATATCAACCTTCATGAGTAACGAATATAAGTAGGCTAGTATTACTCGTGCCTCATGTCTATGAAATGGCCTTGCTTCTAGAATAGTGTAGCAATATCAACCTTCAGGAATAACGAGCTTTATTAGTGCCTTATGTCTATGAAATGGAATTGCTGCTAGCATAGTATAGCAATATCAACCTTCATGAGTAACGAGCTTTATTAGTGCCTAATGTCTATGAAATGGCAATGGTGCTAGCATAGTGTAGCAATATCAACATTCATGAGTAACGAGTATTACTAGTGCCTTATTTGTCTATGAAATCGCACTACTGCTATATTTATAGACTCAACGCCTTCTAAGGAGTAAAAAGCACCAACAGATTTAGGGTAATGCTTCGTTATCCCAAATGAGCTTCCTTTTTATTTCATTTAACAAGAAAACGTCTGTAAAGCCAGATGGAGAAAAGGCATGGCGAGGCGAAATATAATATTCGGTGCTACCACCTAACAAAAAAACAACAAAAAACACCGATCCCCCTCCCCCCCAAAAAAAACAAACTAAAAAAAACAACAAAAAACAACAACAAAAAAAAGCTAACGAAATAAAGTTTTTTATTTTTTTTTAAACTACACAATAATCTCCCATTATTCGCGCATCAAAATACTCTCTTACAGTCTTAGTCGATGGGAGAAAACTGATGCTTCAGGAGAATTTAAGAGCTGCCATGATAGTGAGAGTAACGAGGCGACAAAACTTGATCGCGAAGTCTACAAAAACATGGCTTCGGGTAAAAAATCTAGCCTTCTGTTTGCCACATTTCCAAAAAACATGCCCAGATTTGTTATATCATACAAACAATTATAATTAACCAGCGTGACCCGATTCTTTAAAAAAAAAAAAAAAAAAAAAAATCTAGTCTAGATCTAGGTCGTTTCTAGCGTCGAAAGAATGATGACATTGCGAAGAATGATAACCTCAGGGCATCAGCGCTTCTAAAAAATTAAAAAAAAAAATTTTTTATTCAAGCAAAGGTTTTTAATGTAGAGATCGACATAAACGGATCGACTAGGTCAAAAAAAAAATTACCGGAAAACTTATAACAAAAACTTTTCAGGCTGTGTCTTTTTTTTTTTTTTTTTTTAAACAGGAGACAAAAATCAGCGGCATCGGCTTGTTTGCGAGATTCTAGGCTTCTTTTCTTTACACAAATTAATAAAAAACGTATCTGAACAAATAGATGTAGATTGCTGATCGCGCCTGGTTTGTTTTCGGTTGAGTTTTTAGACAAATAAATGATGCGTCATACAAGATCATATAAGGTCAATAATAATTTTAAAAACAAAAACAACAAAGCAACGTATATAGCAAAAACAACACACAACATGTGGTAAATCGACAAGGATCGTTATCTCCTTAAAAAAACTCTCATTCTTAAACAAACAAAAGCTTTTACCACGAGGGATGAAATTTTCATGAATAGAACAATTTTCTTTCGCTGGTACTTTGTTCTTCTTTAAACCATCAGAAAAAAAGAGCATGATGCTGATAAATTCCCAGTCAAATATTGCTGATGCTTTTCTTAACATCACTCTTTAAATTTTTTTTATTAAAAGAAATCAAAGCTTAAAAGCATCCAAAACAATGAGAATGATAAGTGCGGCTTTAATAAATGTCTAGATTAAATCCAATGTTGAGTTTAAAATAACTCTTAATACAATCGAGTTAAATTATCAAAGAATAAGAGAAATAGAACAGGGAAGGAGGAGAGCAAGATATATATATGTATATATATATATATATATATATATATATATATATAACACACACACACATATATATATATGAATATGAAGAAACCAATAAGGATGATAAATCTTAAGAAATTTGCGATGCTTACAAGCATGCCCATTGTACTCAATACGTGCGCATTAAGATACATGTACAAGCATGATCGCTGCCATCACCATTCTGGTCATGATTAAGACATAGGCCCGAGTCCATAGGAAATGAGTATTTCAGTCGGATGCCCGATGAATTGTACAGAGGGGAACTGAAACTCCCGTTTCTTACGTGGATTGATAAGTAAAACCAACCAATAGATCAAAAAATAAAAGGATTCCATTCCTTTCCTTCCCGGGTAACCTTGCCACTGACCAGTTTTACAGACTGCTATCGTTGACCAACTGCACTGAACTGATGTAAAATATAATTATTTAAATGAAATTTGTACCGAAGGTCTGTTTGCAATTGGTCGATAGTGCATAGAGATGTTGCAAAACGTTTAAGCCATCACCAAAGAAACTGACCGAACGGAAATCCTCTTATGTTTATTTGATGTAGCTAGTCCATAACAAGGTGGTTCAAGGCTTTTCTTCCCACTCCCCATTTATTCATAACAGCATGAAAAAGGGCGATTGAAAAAAACAACTACCAAACACACACACGCACACACACATTTATATATATATATATATATATATACAGAGAGAGGGAGAGAGAGGGAGAGAGGGAGAGGGAGAGAGAGAGAGAGAGAGAGAGAGAGAGAGAGAGAGAGAGAGAGAGAGAGAGAGAGAGAGAGAGAGAGAGATTGGGATTTTGCACAATCGGTAAGCGCCGGTGACTGTGTTTAGAGC
The DNA here is from genome assembly GCA_033675545.1 of Elysia crispata. Lineage (NCBI taxonomy): Eukaryota > Metazoa > Mollusca > Gastropoda > Plakobranchidae > Elysia > Elysia crispata. The sequence goes on along the minus strand of JAWDGP010007412.1, from coordinate 2,101,279 downwards.
GCCCGCCCTGAAATCCGCAGGGACTTTCTTTTTTTGCGGTTCGAATTTAGAGCCTCATCTTTTCGGGTCTGCCCTGTCTGATGGGGACTCAGGATTGATATGCAAAAGAACTTAGGATCACCGTATTACGGACGGGCTGTATCAAACAACAACTAAATAAAATCAGCTAAGTACTCTTATTGAAAATGCGAAATGGTAAAGGAAAAAGGTAACCTCTGTCAGGACCGGAGTGTGTCCTATTGCCCACAGAAAAATAATAGCCTTTACATATTATTATAATTACCTTAGGGCTAAGGTACCAAAATGATTTACCTTTCTACTTCTCTTATCAGCCTTTCTAGCAGGTGGAGGAATCCAAGTTACAACTTGGCGTGAAATCTGAGATGTCTTGTCATTTCTCGGACGCGTGCAGGCCTGGGCATGTCGAAGAATTACCTCCCCTCCGACTCCCGCTCCCATTATTCTATGTATAGGAGGAACGCTGAAGCGGAAGGCCCTAAGGGCGCATTCAGTTAGTTTAAAAAAAAATGTGAGACTAAATTTAACCTGTGTTTATATTTATGACGATGAGTGGATTATTTATTTATTTTTTCATGGAGTAGTTAAGTTGTTTATAAGGCCTAATTCTTCGCGCACGTAGCTTTTAATCTATATCGAAGAAGAAGAAGGGGGGAAAAACACTTAAAAAAAAACAAGATAAAAGGAATCATAATACAGTCATAGTGAGACAAAGAAGCCTGAAAAGGGAATGGTAAGGGGAGGGAAAAGGGGGGGGGAGAGAGAGAGAGAGAGAGAGAGAGAGAGAGAGAGAGAGAGAGAGAGAGAGAGAGAGAGAGAGAGAGAGAGAGAGAGAGAGAGAGAGAGAGAGAGAGAGAGAGAGAGAGAGAGAGAGAGGGGGGGGGGGCAGACTGAACGAGTCAGAAAAAGATAAAGAGGCTAGGTAGAGAGTAAAAGAAAAACGAAAGATGGATAGTCCATAAACATATCAACATTAAAATACAACACTCTCAGAGAATACTACATACATATAGCAAACGAAATCCATTATTGTATAAATTCGTCAGTTTAATAATGTATGAAGTTCTGAACATTATCAAGAGCACGGAGACAAGACCCAGATAATCAATTGGACAGAGCAGTACAGCTGGTTGGAAACATCCTCCTGTCCAACATGACAAGGAGTGGCACGGATCTAGAGATAGAGATAACTTTATCAACCCTGGACCTGCTACACTACCAAACTCTCCCCTAAAACATCGGGTCAAACTGAGGAGGGGTAATAAGATTTTTGCGTTTCTTTTTAAATTTTTCGTAAGAAAAATTGTATTTTTCTGAAACTTCATCTTTTACTTAAATCTTCTAAATTTCGACCATTATCATTCTGCGCAACATGCTATAAATTCGGAATCAACTATTATGGCTTAACTTTCAGATTTTATGACAAGACTTGTACGGCAGTTCGCATTCCACAATTTGTCCCTGATTACAGTCGTCTGGAATGTGATTATTTAAATACCTTTTCCAGGCCTTAGTCAATTAATAACAGAATCGTTGTCCGTTTGAAACTATTGTCTTCGAAACAAGTCAAATCGTCTAAAATATTCTAGTGAGATACACTGTCGTGAAAAAAAAACAAAAAAACAGTTCATTTTCCAAAACAATCGAGCAGGTAACGACCACGGGATAGGACAGCATTGAGAACGCCGATAAGACAGGTGCTCGGCAAATTAATATCAAATGGGGAGAACAGGCGGGTGGTATTGCATAGGGTCATAACTAACTTTTGTCAAGTTTTCAGGAGGACCAAAAAACTGCCTCATTTGTTATTATTTGGTTCTATAAGTCTAATATTCAAACCCAAGTAATCTTATAAGGTTGCCTTTACAGACGTAGAATTGTTTTTAATCTAATCATGACCAATTTTGCTTTGCATGACTTACGACTTTTTGCAACGATAAAAGCGTTTTTTAATAGAGTCGTAACCCTTCTTTCGACCGCATTTTCGAGATATTTGTGTATTGCATAAAGTCGTAAATGCGACTTACGACAATATTCGAACAAAATTCGTAGAAACATATTAAAAAAATGTATATTCTATATACAGATACGCCAAAAGAGCTATTAATGGAGACTAAATTAAAGTAAAACAGCAATATTTGAATAATATTTTTCCTTCTTTAAGCCCAAAAAATTATTACAAAACGAGTAATCTTTCGCCACAAAATATACACTTGCAAAGACCACATTGTTTGCCTGCAAAATTGTTTGGAAAAGAAGAAAAAAATTTCGCTTTATTTTCTTTACTATTTATTTACAAAGCAACAAGGCACAATTAAACTATAAGAAGTGTCATGTAGATCTTTAAAATTCAATAATAAAAAGGGCAACAGTAGTAAATTTGGCTTTATGCCTTTTTCAGACTTTAGGAAAAGATACACAGAGATTCAAGTCATAAATTAGTTTAATTGTTTAATTAACTCTAGAGAAATATCAAGAATGGGTTCAAACGTCTTAGCAAGGGTGCTGCAATGCGTAGTTATATTATGCTACAAAGCCATGTTTTGAACATTTAATTATGACTCTCTGTTGAGGAAAGCTTGAATTCATTGTCCAACTGCTTCTTTTTATTCAGAGTAAAAGTTATAAAGACGTTGAGTTTTAATCCTTTTTCTTCTTCTTTTATAACTGAAGGCACCTTAGATGTGGTTTCTGAGAAAAATAATGCAAATTCCTTGGGCTGACAAGGCCGACAACGACAACAATTTTGAGACGAGCTGGTGCAGAAAGAGAACTTTTAAAAACAATAAAAAAAAAGACAGATTGGTGGTCTTTTTGGGTCTTTATAGAAAAGGCGACCTGGAGAGAGCTGTATTGAAGGGAACGACTGACGAGAATAGAAACCGTGGTAGACAGAGGCTCACATACCTCCTATTTCTACACAACTGGCTGACTGACGGAGGGCCTACAATCATGAGAGGCTTTTTGTAAACTTCATGATTGATATCATCTCCAGTGAGATGGAACCTATATGTTTTGTTTCCTATGTGATATAACTCCGTGTTTGAAACATTTCTTCTTTTCTTCTTTACACTCATAATCAGGAAATTAGGCTATCTCGTGGCACTCCAGTTGTCAAAATCCATGAAAAACGTTAATTCTTTTAGTCTTACAATATTATTTTTTTCTATACATTTTGCACTACACCCTAGTTCACACCCACTTTTAAACATTCTCTATTGAGTCGTCTTTCTATTACAGATGGTGAAATTCTGCCCCTCTATTTCTTTTTAGTTTAGCGACATTGCATCAGGCACATTTATCGAGATCCTTAGAATGTATTAGATCTCGTTGTGGTCCAGAAACGTTCCTTTTTCGACTTGCAGTCGTGGAGCTTTTCACCATCTCTAGATGAGGAACATCAAGATGAGTAATTATATAAGGATCGTCCAGTGTTAGGTACTAAATCTGCTGGATATGAGAGTTAAAAGTTTCCTCTAGCACATTTGGAGAACTCGTACTATGCCTTGCAACTCGGTCCAGCTTGGCCATTTCGCTTGGAAGGAACCTAAAGTTGATCGGCTTGGGTTTAGAATCAGACATGTGAACAAACGACATTTCAGGTGTGTCTCTGGCCAACTTTTAGACATACACGTAGGGCTCTTTTTTTTTCTCTTCCTAAAGGGAAGTCTCAGGATTCCTAATTGTGCGGCTCATAGCTTACAAGGTCAAGGTCTCTACTTGTATAATATGATTCCAAGAAACCTATTTGTGACGGCTCAGACACTGTTAAATTGATGCCCAGCTTTAGATCCAGTTAGGGTTAAAATAAATGGTGGCAAAGCGTTCTTGTCATGATATGATTATGACTGTAACCCTATTTTTATCCAAAAGCATAACGTACAAGTCCCTTAAATGTGGATCAAAGAGAGAAAAAACACGATCCCTTTTTTTATTAGGCTACGGGAATAGCCAAGAATATGATTACCAAAAGACAAGTTGTTGTAATAACCGAACATTTCTTACGCTTCTACTGTTGTAAAACATTCATCTTTCCATTGAATATACAGTGACCAGCAGCGCAAGGTGTCATTGACAGATAATACTGCTGGTCGCCCAGCCAAACGTGTTAGGGAATATCTGACACAAATAGGTACTGCCTCTCTCCATAAGTTGCATTGATGCATAGCCTGTTGCCATTTTTAGAGTTTTTGTCTTACATCTCGGGTGTTCAATCTTCCAAGTCTCATTTCATTCATCAGTAAACAGTCACGCGAATTAAACGTGCACAGCCTGTCGCTGTACCAGTACCAGCCATTGTCTTGGTGCCAGCTTACTTACAGTGAAGGTGTGGGAGGAAATGTTGTCATGAAATGATCCTCACGTAGATTATACACATTTCTATGCTAAACTTAATAACGATTCTAGAAAGAAAATAAATTTGGAATTCACAATAATGGCTGCAGCGCCAGTGCAAACATCTAATTATAGCTGTATTTCTTTGAGCTTGTCTCACGGAAACCAACCTCTACAAGAGGCTAGTCGTCTAAACAAGTGCCAAATACTGATCAACAAGCGCATCTCAGAACGTTGTCGCTCAGCTTTATCACTCCTCTCGGCTACAGCTTGCATAAGATTGGCCACTGGGCTCAACGGCATGGCACCAACGTTCTACGTGTTCAAACTTCATGGGTGTTGCATAGAGTTACTATTAGGTAACCAATACGTTAGTAATAACTCGAGGAAATCTTCTTATGTTTAATAAAAATAATAGCATATTTTTACATCACAACACACTGAGTTGCTCCAAGTGAATAAATATTTACTTGGAAACGTCATTGCTGTGGAAGTTAATATTATCCAATGCATGTTTTAAATTCCCGGTAAAATATAAAACTTCATTTATCAATAAGTTGGTTATCTTTTAAAAAGAAAATGACATGCAGATCGTAAAAACGAGATCTCTCACTAAATAGACTAATAACCTGTCCTCTCTTAATTCTATTTATTCCTTTTCACCTTTGGTAATAATGAGAAACAAAATGATATACAACTGTAGGTTTTGAGGAACCTTTAATCCATTGGTGTTCAAAAAGAACAGATTGACTGAGAGTGATTTTTGACTGATTTATACACTAGTCACAGATATCGGCTTGTTTTTTGTATGGACAAAGGCCGAATGTTTGTCCTTGCTGTTTTATGTGATGCATGCCGGGTCGCTACTTTTAGTGTTGGATAAGAACGTAAATATGTTATTTTATCATAGCATTATTATAAATTTGATTTGGGATACAGTCGTAACCTAACATACGACCTTTTCCGATATAAAGTTCAAGTATGCTTCGAAATTCTTTTTTCATTGTATAAAGTCGTAACTAATGTTACTACTCTTTACAAACATTTTGTTTCTATTCGAGGTCGTAGCTAGTGATACGTCTGTATCCCATGTCAAAATATTTTAACTTTAACTTACTAATTTTACTATTTAATATCTCGGTCATTTTTAGCGTGAATGGTACAGGACCAAGATAGGAAGGTGCAGAATGAAGAGAGGTATTCAGGTCGTGAAATATCTCAAAATCGGCCAAAATGGAGTTACGACCCTATGCAATACCACCCGCAGACTGGGAAGGTTTGCCTTTCAATGTCATCAGCGTTGTGTGTGTCTCTCTCTCATCATACATATGCCACATTTCGACTAAGTTATAAGACGATTATACTATCTTCATTCATCTAATCTAATTGAGATAAACGCAAGTTAAACATCAACCATTTTGTGCTTTGCGCCTCTTTAGTTATCTGTATGTTCACATGACTACCTATTTGTTTGACTTCCCATACCTCCAAAACCACACACACACACGTATCGTTCATACTCGTCACTGCAGAACGTCGTCGCTCGCTATCTCTCTCTCTCTCTCTCTCTCTCTCTCTCTCTCTCTCTCTCTCTAAGTCCCCGCAACTCACATACCCTGTTTTTCGACCCCTCCCCTTTTTATCTCATTACGAGAGCATGACATGAACCCTCAGTGAGCTACATTCCTGGAGTGCCTGAGGACACTCAGACAAAGAGAAGGAGCAAGGCTACTCCGCGCCATGTACGCACGACATAATCATATTTCAAAAAGAAAGAAAGAGAAATAAAGAATTCGAGACGGAAGGAAACAGGAAAAGAACGAGAATAGGAAGGCAAGAAACAATCGTACTAAGAAAACTAAACTCTTCTGGGTCATGGATTCCCGAGGAAAAACCAACAATTTTAACAATAACAGAAATAAAGCAAAAGAAAAACGAAACTACTTGTTGAAAACAAAAGCAAGGAAAATAATTTATATACAATCTTACACATTCGCAACATGCAATGTCAAACATTTTTAACACATTGATAAGATATTAGGCACCTTTTTCTTCTTCTTTTTTTTTTTTTGAGAAACAAAGTCAAGACTTAGTCATGACGATAAGATAAAAAAAAAACCCTAACCACACAAACATCAAAGTGAAGCTATAAAGATATCAATTATCGTAAAACAAAACATAACTAAATTACATAATGTCCGAATTTGCATCTTTGAATCCTTGTTGTACATGAGCTATTGATATTTAAAAAAAAAGAAAAAAAAAACATTATCTTATGAGCATCAGTTCAGCATTTCTCTATTCATTTTAAAGCAAACTTGTCCACAATTTTTCCGTCTCGTATCAAATCAACTAGGAAAAGAAGTAAACTTTGCACCTGTAAGTCATGACTCCCCATAATAGCTTTCACTTGAATTTTTTAAGTGTACAATATAACATTGACTTCTACGGCAAAATCTTGGTAATCTTTCGTGACAGATTCTAGAGAGCTTAGTTATGTAATATAAGAGGGAAAAATACACACAAACATTTGGCCCAGAAAAATAATGAAGCTTTTAAAATAGACATTGAAATTATTGTATAAATGCCGTCTGTTCTACTGGGTGAGAAATCTTTCTCGAAAACATCTAGTATTTATTGAAGAGGTAAGGGAAATTCTCTCTTTGACGTAACAGAAAACGTAAAAAATTTTTAAAAAATCTAGAGGCATTCCTTTTCGACTAAACGCGATCGAGGACAGAACATACAAGTTCCATTAGCACAAAATTAGAGCTTGCCTTAAAATAGGTTAAATTTAAAGCATCCGCTTTAAAAAGTGCGATCTAGGAATGGGAACACAATGTAAACATTTATATCTAATTTGAAAATCTTTTTAAGGAAGGTAAACGCAATATATTTAAAATCTTAAAATACATTTTAATATTCCAAAAATAAATTCTGTGACATATAGTGAAAAAAAAGTTCGGTTGCAAAAGAGGCTCCCAAAGTGATGATTCAGACAAAACCACGAGAAAGATTTGTATTTTCTTTTTCCTAGCACATCAATAGACCCTGAAACTATCTTAATCGGTTTTGAATATATTGCATGGTTGTCTTTAAGTCATAAGGCTCTCTTAATAATCTTTTACATTATCACTGTGGCCATTCTACAGGTTGGCTGACTGATCATAATATGATTGGGGTAATCCTGTTAGTACGCTAAATTATAAAAAAAATAAAAACAAAATCTAATACATTTAACTGAAATTAAGCCACTGCATTTCTCCGACCATAAAAAAATTAAATGTAATGCTGAATTTTAATGACCACTTGTAATTGAAAATAGAATTTCCTCTGATTGTCCGAACGAAAAGGAAAAGAGTATTATCTAGCACTCTCAATTCCTTTACAAGATCATTTAAATATCTCCAAAATGAGATCTCTGGAAATACTGCCCCCCCCCCCCTCCCCCCAAAAATCGAACTAACTAGGTAGCAAAGAATATACTTTCATTATTTCAGTAGGGACTAAAGTAAACCCGCCCTCACACTCAAAAAGAAAAAAAAAAGCGGCGGAGATTACAAAAACATCATTCTTGACACAGAGAGAACATTGAGAAGAGTAAGGAGGAGGAGAGTGAGGAGGAGAATAATAATAATAATAATAATAATAATAATAATAATAATAATAATAATAATAATAAGAAGAAGAAGAAGAAGAAGAAGAAGAAAAGAAGAATGATAATTCTGTTTCTTTGATTTTCCTGCCAATTTTAAAATACCTAATAAGCCTCTCCGTAATATACTTGTAATTCATTGAAACCTCCTGCATTGAAAAACATTGTTTAAATCAATTCCAAAGCAGAGACATCGAAAAATGCATCCAGGTTAAAAACCTTACCCTCATTTAACAAAATAAAACTTGGTCTCTCTCCCTACAAAAAAAAAAAAAAGAAAAAAAAAAGCATTATCACCAAATTTTTATTTCCCCATACAGCTAATTGGGGAAAAGACTTGGTTCTCGGTGTGTGACCGTCTGCCCCACAAGTCTCAATCTTGTGAGTCAATACCTATCGCACCTTGGCGAGCGAGCTGGTCAGTAATCGGTACACTGGACCAACGATCGGTCAGTTTACTACTCGCAGCACTGGACTCAGACACCGTCTACATTCTGGTCACTGACTCAGACTGATCAAGGCGAGAAACTGCCACGGCTGCCACTAAACAGGTCAATGCTTGTGACGGACACCGACAGACGTCTCTCAGTCTCTGAGCTATTGAGAAATAGCTGGCCCCTCGCGATGCTCTGGATGCTGGGCTCACGGCACCTGGCACACATACATCACCCGGGACATTGCCGCCGGCGGTCAGCAGCTGGACCTCCTGTTCGACCCATCAGATTCAAACATCTTAACAGGCTGCTTGGATATTCATCTGTGTAACATCTAAGTTCAAAAGCGTTACACTTTCCTCCTCAAACTTCTTCTTACAATAAAAGTGAGAGAAAGATAGATAGATAGATAGATAGATAGAGAGAGAGAGAGAGAGAGAGAGAGAGAGAGAGAGAGAGAGAGAGAGAGAGAAGACAGATACACAGACAGAGAGAAAGAGATGAAGGCTATAACAAAGCTATATTTAATTTATTCTGATTGCAGCTCCTAAGCGAGAAGTATATGAAAATATTTCAGACGACCGCTATGCCAATGATTTGACATAATTTATAGAGCTTCTTGATTAGTATGAGAACCGATGCAAATTCGTGAAATCCTCTTTCATGACGTACGTGATGGAAAAACAGAACGATATATTGCCTGAGACATTCTCAAGGCTGATAATTTAGATATCAAAATAATAAAGCTAAATGCTTAAGTATTCGTCATTGGTTTAAAAAAAAAGTTGCAAAGTCGTTATCATGGAATCGAAAGGACTTTCTGAATAATGATTCGTTGCAACGATTTCCCCTCGCTGACAGAGATATATCAGCTTCTTTTATAATCTCTCGGTCCGAAGCAAGTATTATCTTATTAATATCTCTTGAACGCAAGCAGTTCTCGGATGATCGTAATTAAGAAGAAATTAGAAGACTTTACTGACTCAAGAGATAGATTTGTTTGCATATTTACCAAGTCGTTGGGTCACTGCGAGCAAACCGAGAGCGAACGATAAGCGAAAACTGAAAATGATGTTAATATGTAACAAAAAAAAAATTTAATGATAAGAATCAACATGATACTGGCTCCAACTTATAGTTCCCCAATGAATCTCGCAAAATTTTTATCAATAAAAGATATGAAGAACATCAGCAACGTCAAGACTTAACAAACCATTCTAGATGGATTACGCTAACACATAATGCAGAAAGTCATTGCACCTGCCTTCTGGGAATAATTAAATTTAGCATTATCACTCGTTTTGGAGTTGATAAGAACAAAGGTTCAAAAGTGTGTATTAAGCCATGGATATGAGGTCTTTGCAAGTCATGCCGCGAACCAAATGAGGCTAAGGTTATCATCAGCACGCAATAAATTATATTTGGTGCTGCTGCTGCTGCTGCTGCTGCTACTGCTACTGCTCTCTCTCTCCCTCTCTTTCTCTCTCTCTCTCTCTCTCTCTCTCCCTCTCTCTATCGTTCTCCTACTCTTTCATTTTGAATGTCAAGTCACAGATTGGGAAATTAAAGTCCCACAAACATATCAATTAACACGACGGATAGTGCAACAAATTAAATGTGGATAGTTTTACTTCGCCTTGACCTTTTTAAGCCCATTAGCCTAATTTCGCAGCATAACAGAATGAAATTTATTTTGGATAGACAATGAAAACAGACAGTCGATTTTTCTGGGTTTAAGTAACTACGCGTTTTGTAGGAATAATATCTAATGTTGGCAAAGTGAGTAAAAATAAAAGGAAAAAAAAAGCAACAAACAAACAAAAACAACAATCCAACAATCCTTCCCCCCATCCTCCCCCCCCCCCCTCTCTCTTGGGGTTAACTTGAGATTTGATACATTGTGAAGCACAATGTTATTTCAGCCTAGGCGATCCACAAACACAGTTACGGCTTTCTGGTGTTCCCCACACGTCTTAATCATTCTTAAAATCAAACAATAACCCCTACGCACTAAACGTTTTAAGCGATAAGAATACATTTCAATTAAAATACAAACAAACCAGAAGGAATACCCCTCCCACCCAACAAAAAAAAGCAACAACAAAAAACCCCAACAAAACAACAAAACAAAACCACCCACACCAAGAAGCGGAACAAAAACGTAATGCACCATGACTTGCAATAACTGCTTCCTCAAACTTTTTCATACCCACGGGTTGCGCAAGAGACTTTGCTCTTTATGTTGCTCTTCTGCCCGCGAAAGGCTGAAGTATATTGATACAATATACACCGGTAAAACTTCAAGCCAAGTGGATCAAAATCTAAGCTCTCAAATCTGTTGCACACAGAATATTAGAATAATGTAGAGCTAATCCTGACATTTTACAGCATTGAATTGTTCGATTCATAGGTTCATTATTTTTAGTATTGTTATTGTTCATATTATTATTATTATTATTATTATTATTATTATTATTATTATTATTATTATTATTATTATTATTATTTTTATTATTATTATTATTATTATTATTATTATTAAAAATAAGGGAAATGAAAAACAAGGAAAGAGGAGGGAGAAAGAGAGAGATACTATTAGTTCGAGGAAGAGGGAAAGAAACAGAAAACGAAAGGAAGAGAAGGAGTGATTTTCATTAAAATGGAAACGAAAACGTGGGCGGCAGAGATAGAGAAAGAGAGGAATAGAGAGGGAAAAATGAACAGGAGAGAGGGAGAACGAAAGAGAGAAAGAGAGGGACACATACATATTACATAGAGAGATAAAGAGACAGAGAGAGGAAGGATGGTGGGAGAGAGAAAGAGACAGACACATAAATAGAGAGAAAGAGAGAGAGAGAGATAGAGAGAGAGAGAGAGAGAGAGAGAGAGAGAGAGAGAGAGAGAGAGAGAGAGAGAGAGAGAGAGAGAGAGAGAGAGAGAGAGAGAGAGATAGAGATTATGATAATTAGTTTCATATCTATGATATCACTAGTCACAATCATGGTATGTTTCAAAATCATAATAACGCGTACCTGTGCCAACAAGAAGCATGCAGTGAAAGTCACAGGCTAGGCCCGTCTCCAATAATGGAAACGAATATTGTTTCATAGTTTCAAAAAGGGCCCAAGGTGATATTGATGTAGGTGCTAATGCTATTTAGCATGATAGCACGAATATGAGACAATCTATTTACAGTCACACAGAGAACACAACCCTTCAGAAAAAGATAACATAATGTTGTTTTGTGTAGGAGGGGAAGCAGAGTCGTCGAAATGATTGCGAAATCGGGAATAAAACTTTCGATATGACTGGAAAGAGCGCTCGATATTGCGATACTCCAATAATAAAACTCCAATAAAAGGCATCCTGCTAATGATTATTCCGTAAGAAGTTAGCGTCTGTAGTAAACTGTGATTCTATTGCTGTAGCGGCTAAGGCGTTAATGGTAAGGTTTTTTCTCCTTCGTGTATTAATAGAACATGATAACTATTTGCATTATGACTGAAATACAAAGTAAATCCACTGGAACTCCCAATTTGTATTTGGTTCAATGTACGTGTCATTTATTATAATTACAAACATTGTAGAAAATTTTATAGTTCTGTCCCAAGGTTAAACCCATAATCGGCGTTAAAATTTGTACTATGTTTTCAACTCATAGACACTCCATCGTTTATAAACGTGAACCTTGATCCCCTCCCCCTCACACATTCAAGTAACGCGGGACTGAAAAATAATCCAAGATTTTCTTCTCCTTCTTTAGAGTATATATTTGAAGCGGAATTGTCTTACACATAACGACTACAACAACCTCTGTGTGTCTGTGATGCATTAAGTATGTGGAGTTTGCTATTCATGGCGAGGTGCCCCTAATGATGAGGCAGTTAGAAACTGAGGGAAATGTCAGATTCGCCATCAACGCATTCGTAAGGCGGGAGAAAGGGTCACATTTTTATTTACATCTAGAAGGATTCTGCAATTTGAAGTGTTAGTCTACGAGCTCTTACCAATCTTGAATGGCGTGCGGCCCTAATATGTTTGCTAGCTTTTATATATCATATGAAAAGTGATGGAAAGGATGGTTGCACTGGTTTTAATAATAGCGATGAGAATCCATTCAGATGGTTGCTTTTCTTCTTTTGGATATGTAGATTCCCATTATGGATGTTATATCCATCAAGAGAAAAAATCTTATTCATATTTAAAAAAAAAGTGAAAACAACTGTTAGAGCAGACAGAAATGAATAAGGCCCTAAGAACATAGGTTTCATTGTCTATAGTTAGTGACCACAAAATACGAGAAAACAGCTAATTCTGTATTTTTCCAGCCAATTCGTATGCTTTTTTTATTACGGTAAAAACAAAAAGAGACAAGAGGCACTTTGCCTTGCAGGAATTCAAAGCTATCCATTTACATTTATTAACATGATAAAATATTGGGATCTAAAAGGATATATGATTTTAAATAGATTGGAATTTTACAAAGTTTGCCTGCCGTCTCCTTATTTGACTCATAGATCTGTAAAGAAGTTATGACGTATTGAACGGGAACAAAATCATCGTCATTCTTTGTGTTCAGCACCGGCAGTTCTAGGGAAACTAGAACACTGGAAATCTGTAAGAGGTTGTGCAGAAAACCGGCTTAACACAATGTACTTGTCTAGACTTCCAAGAGAATTTGAGGAAAAAAAGGGGGGAAAAAGATCTGGAATCTAACCCATAACCTTAGCTGCTGAAGGTAAACATGGTATCCGTCATCCCTGCTGCCGCCTGCCGCCTCCGGCTGAGAGGATCGCTGAGGCCCCCATGGGTACACAAACATGCTCATTATTTGGACAGACAGACGCACCTGTTGTGCCAGAGAAGAACTAGGAAGGCGGGATGTGGAGGTGAGCTTGTACCTAGAAGTGCCCGTGCCCTGTATGTGTAATGCGCGTGCGTATGGTATAAGTAGAATAATAATCGAAATCCTGCTCCAAACAGGCCTGGCGTGCTGCAGGCTTTTAAGCAAGGAATCGCTCCTTGTTGAGACCTTCTATAATCAATTAAAACGAACTTAATATGTTCTGTCTTGGATGATACGATAACAACAGATGCAGTAAAACCTTGAGTACAGATGTGATCGCACACTTAAAAAAAAAGGAACTTGTTCGCGGTGAAAACGCTCATTCTGACACCATTTAACACGAGGTTGTGGACATGTTATTCAAAGACAAATTTTCTTGAATAATCTGACTGAAACAAGGTACTATATTGAAACAAATCTTAAAGGCAGCAGGATGTAGAAAGCATCCTCAAAGCATCTACAGGACTCATAAGTGAATGGTTTTCGCACAAAATCATTATATAAATTTTATAATATATATGATTATATTTAATTTTATATATATAAAATGAAGTTTCACTTACATAATTAAGGCCTACTTATCACATACATGTTTCGAGCACTGGAGTTGTTACGCTCTCTTCAGATTGCTTACAAAAGTGCTCGAAACATACATGTCATCAGTAGGCTTATAATTATGTAAATAAAACTTCATTATAATCTCAAAGCTCCTTTAGTTGAGTTCTTTACCCATTACTTAAAAAATAATACACACACACACACACACACACACATATATATATATATATATATATATATATATATATACAGACGATTTCATCTTGACATTTAAATTAATTACGGGGCATCCGCTCTATACATTTACTTTAAAAATTTGGTCCGGGGTATCCTCTAAACGTTAACGGCATCCAGTAAACATTAAACATTTAATTTACTGTCACTCAAGAAAAGTAAATCAAGGAGATTTCTTCTCTAACTTCTATGGCTCCTGGTTAAAAAAAAAAAAGAAAAAAATAAAGAAAGAAAGAAAGAAAGAAAGAAAGATAGAAAAAGAACGAGAAAAAATTCTGCAGAGGTTTTGCCGACATTTGGTCCCTTTCCGTCCCTCTCCCTTCCTCTTTATCTCTGCTACTTCATCCTGTCTCTACCCCAGTTTCTTTTACCCCGCCTATAAGTTATGCCTGAAGGAAATACATGCATAAAAGACAACTGATGTAAAATCTAAGAACTCAACATAGGTATTAAAATATGCTTGGGTGGCTACTTCAGAGTTTAAGTTATACAAGTGACATATCACAATGTCCGTAGATTGGAAATAAAAGGTTTAAAAAAATGTTCCCTCTTAATTAAGTTTTCCTTATTTCTTCTTTCCCCGACCTTCTATCTCCTTCCCACTTAAACCCCCTTCTCTATTAACTTTTCCCCCTCATATTGTGGTGCAAAAACAATGTCAGCCTTAATAAGCCAATCGCCCACTGAAAATCGGAAAAGACAGCCTTTAACATTTAACAAGACACTCAAAGATGCAAAGTTCCATAAAGTCTCTCTCTCTATCTTTGACAAATAAAGAGTATAGACATTGGTTTTCGAGTATCGCATAGATAAATCTGGCCAACTTCACCTCACATAGATCATGTCCAGGCTGTACATCGGTACCATCTTTGACGATACGAACTACAATCAAACTAATTGGAAAGATATTCTGTCTCACGTCTTGCCCTGATCTATGCATCACTGCAGTTATCACTGGGACTTCAGAATTATTATTTCCATCCCTGTTTATTTTATTTTTCCCCCATCGTGTGTTTTTTTTTTTTTCGGCACTCGATATTGCGCGTTGACCAAATGCAAACTAGGAATAATTATAAAAATTAAGGGTGAGACCGAAATGATCCTTTTGGCTGCAATGAGGGACTCGAAAAAAAAAAAAGGCAATTCACAAAGTTACATAATAGTTGATCATACTTGATCAAAGCGCACTTTGGCTTTTTCTAAACATGAAACGAATCAGGAGAAATTCCACGACAACTCAAAACTGATGATATCCAGAAGAATCAAAACTGAGCAAAAATATGAATTTCGTAGTTAGGCCTAACTGTTATTGAACAAAATTAGATCCTTTTGAAAAAAAGGAAAAAAAAATATTGGGTCGAGCATTTAAAGAAATGAAAGAAAATATAACTAATCAAGAAAAAAAAAGAAGGAAAACTTTCAAGCACACAAATTTAAGCTAAAACTCTGAACAATGCAAAATAATGCTACAATACCCAAAAAAAAAATATTATACACTAAATGGCCATGTAGCCAAATTAACCGTAAAAGGTAAAATTACCAAGGAAAAGAGGGAGACAGAACAATATTCTGACTATAATTTTACACACTCCAAGAACTTTATCTCCGCGCCCCCAAAAAAAAAACAAAAAACAAAAACAAAAACAAAAAAACAAAACAAAACAAAAAAATAACCACAAGAAAAACAAGAACAACAAACAAACGAACAAAAAAACAAAACAAAAAAACAAGAAAAAAAAACCCAAAACACACACACACACACACACAAAACAACAACAAAAAAAAAAACACCACCACCACCCAAACCTAGAGTGATGATAAGCACCTGTTCCCTGATTGGGACGGGAGCGGACCACAAGGGCTTTACCACCCGGAACCAGAACAGAAAAGTGGGAATCATTATGTATTAGTTATCAGCCGTTGTTTCGCCGGAATTCCCCCCACCCCCTGCTCCACAAAAACAATTGGTTCTCAAACGCAGGAGCACTCATCGCCTAGTTTCAGATTATTATCCCTGATAATTTAGTTTTCCCAAAGATGTGCGTTGCTTAGGTTTTTTTTTTTTTGTTTTTTTTTGTTCATTAGGCTCACCCCCTATAAATATTAATTAAAAAAAAACCTAAACAATTTTGTTCATTTTGCTGCACTTTGCAGCAACGGAATAAACGGTCTCAAACCACAAAATTTTCCTCGCTCAAGAGCCTAATTACCATGACGCTCTTTGAGAAGAGAATCCGAGAGTTTTTAACCTACACTCCTCCCTCTCTCTCTCTCTCTCTCTCTCTCTCTCTCTCTCTCTCTCTCTCTCTCTCTCTCAGAAGGCTTTGGAAGGAGCAAGTGAGGAGGTATATGGAAAAATGAAAAAAAAAAATGAGGAAAAAAAAAAGAGCCACAATTTAAATACCGATCTCACATAAACGGGAAAATTAGGAAAGATAACTCATAATTCGAGGAGGGGAGCGACAGGATACTCAAAGTGGATGGTGAAAATCGAGACTGAGTTCACTTTCAAACTGAACAGTGCTGTTATTGTTCTGCGAAAAATACAGCCAACTCTGAGGCAACAAAAGGAAAATTACTGAAACCAGTGTATCATGAAATGACCTGAAGGTGTTTTTTTCCCCCTTTTTCAAAATTTTTTCACAAGGCTACCTTTGACAGTGACAAATCACAAATCACGATATTTTGAAATTTTTTAGTTCTGTCGACACTGTAATAATCGAAAAACGCATAGGCATAAACAGATAAAAAACTGTTTTCCTTTGCTTAACAAAACTGTAAGAGAAATGTTAATGACTTAAGGTATAAGTTTAAGGTCATCATTAAATCCTTTCTGCGCCGACATTTGTATAGAACCCCCCCCCCCCTTTTCCCTTTTCCACCGGGACGCAACAATTTCTGGGAATTTCTTGACAATACCAAGTTATCATTTTTTATATAGAAACATTTACATAAGGATTTAAATCGACAAGGACCGCAAATCCACATCATAGTTATTTTGTTGCTCTTAAACACTGAACTACCAGGTTTCTGGGAAAAAAAAGAGATATATACAAAATTATTACCCCCCGCCTCACCTTCTAATCTCACTCCAAGACTAGTGCAGGATACATTATAAACACCATTTACATTATATCGACCGGTAAAACAATGACACAAAATTTTTGCCACAGAATTATTTCGAAACATCCACTAAAAAGCAAAAGCAAAAGTTTCTAGTTGAGATTTAACCAACCCCGATATGCTCGCTCGCTCTCTCTCTCTCTCTCTCTCTCTCTCTCTCTCTCTCTCTCTCTCTCTCTCTCTCTCTCTCTCTCCCCCTGTCTCTCTATGTCTCTTCCCCCCCCCCCTCACACACACACCCACACCATCTCAATCTCTCATCTCGGATTACACGTGACAAAACTTAGTTTTGAGATGCTATAGTTCTATAGTTACAGTTTTCTCTGCAGTGATCTGCATGTGTGTTTTCGTTATTTTGAGATACAGAGAGAGCCTGTGGATACTGAACCTGTACTTTGTGAGACAGAGATCGCCGCGTTAGATACGCGAGTGAACAGCACCGTGAAATGCTCTAATGAAGCATTGCCAGGTTTCGCCTTTGTATCTCATCTCCGGTGGTCTCTTCATCTTAACCAACTCAATCATGAGTGTAACAAAGCGGCAAAGTCGGGAATCCTCGCAAGAGAGTCTTGAGAAGAACAAAAACTATCCGCGATTCTCAGCAAGTCCGAATACTTCGGTTCTTAAAAGCTAACCAGACAATCCGAATCTGCTCGGCCTGTCTTTTTTTAATAATCATCTTTCCGGAAAGCACTACATTATTTATTCTTCTGGGTCTTATCATCAATTATTCACAACAGCTCATCTGTAAAATATCCGTCCAGTTATACTCATAAAACCTGGTAAATCTTTTTTGATACAGGAAATAATGTGATTTCCTAGACCAAGAGATGTAGACAACAGGATCAAAGTATTATCGTATAATTTATACAATATCTATAATTATTTTTTTAAAGTTTATTTCAAACTCGGCTCATAACTGAACCGGGAAAGCATGTGTTTCGTGTTTCGCTTCTCTGACATGGGCTGGGACTGCATGCATCGTACAGACAAGAAATCTGACGGTGTCTGTCTGATGTAGGCCGCGTTTGGTCCGGGATTTACACCACCAGAGCCTCTTGTCTCCAGCACTGGGCACCTAATTGAGCGAGAAATCCTAGTGAAGCCCCGTCTCTAATCACGATGCTTTTTGTATCAGACTCGTGACAGGCTAAGGCGACGTTAAACATGCAAGCCGAAACGTCTTTTTTTTTTTCTTTTTCAATCTTTTCCTGGCACAGTAGAGTGGAAACATCTAAGGAAACAATATCATTAATGACAACTCCGTACGCCTTATTCAAACTCAATCTACTTTGGGAAAAGAGCAGGCTATTATGATGACCATTACAGGATTAAGGAAAAAAAAAAGAAGAAGCAGATACATTGACGACCAATTGGCCAAAACAATTTAAAGGAATAATAGGATAAAGTACAACAACAAAATAAATTTTATCATGATTATTATTTTCACCTACAAGGAGAAGATGAAACTCCCGAATGTCTTACCTCCTTATACAGGATTAAGGAAAAAAAAAGTAGGAGCAGCTACATTGACGAACAATTGGCCAAAATAATTTAAAGGAATAATAGGATAAAGTACAACAGCAAAATAAATTTTACCATGATTATTATTTTCACCTACAAGGAGAAGATGAATCTCCCGAATATCTTACCTGCTTATACCCTTAAACCATTAGACCATTCCTTTCCTTACAAATGGAGCTACACTTTCAACAAAGATAGCAATGCAGCGCAACAGCAACAGAGACAACAAAATCAGATCTAAATTATTAAGATGATGGCTGCAAAAATGAACAAAGCAGCCCATAAATAGATAGAGTCATAACATTTGACAAGGAAAATAAATATCAGACGCGTACGGCAACAGCAAATTATGACAAAGTATGTTACAGCAGTGCTAAAGAGACAACCCAGAAATAACCATCAGCATAATGACGATGACCAAGATCTAGCTTCCCTAATTAACAGAGTATCGGTTGTAAACACGCCCAAAGTGGAAGCGTCGATAAATCATAACATCAGTAAAATTACTCTACTTTGCGCTTTTAATATCAGGAAAAGAGGATCATCGTAACAAAACCACTTGCCAATACTATGACGTCAAAAAGCGGACCAAACAAGAAACAACAACAACAAAAACAACAACAATTTCTTGGCACGAGTTATACATTATTTTGCCACAATGGCGACTATGAATTTTGGTCTGCAGCTATTCCGACATCAATGACACCTATAACGTAAACAAAGGCAGCTGCCGTGAGTGACATGTATCAATGGCGACGCCTAACGAATGGCAGAGTAACATGTCATGTAGGGAAAACATTTATTATTCATGTATTATTTAGTGAGATCGATTCTTATTCGGAAATGAATATGTAAAAGCAGCCGCTATCAAAGTTACTGACAAACGCATGCGCATGACGAAGTAAATGTTTACATTAAAAAAAAAGAAGAAGAAGAAGTAAAAAAAAAGAAAGATAAAAAGGCAAACATTATTAAAAGTAAACATAAGAATCAAGTCAGTTTGGCGGAATTTGAAAATGTAATATGTCCACATCTTTCAAAGATTAGAAGCTTGGGACTAGCTAGCTGTAAAGTCAGTTCCATTCTTTAAAAATGTAAATCACGACACAAAACAAAACCAACTTAAAACCCTGAAGAGTAAGAATGTGCAAGAAAACTCATATTCACAAAACATGAAACAAAAGTAAAAGTCATATATATAAGATAAAGTGCAAAATTAGTACAAAAAAAAAAAAAAAAAACTAACAGAAAACCAAAATAATATTACCTTGCTTTATTCTTGCAAAGGGAAAAAAAGTTGAAGAATCCAAGAAAACAAGTAATTAAAGAAACCAGAAATATGAGAAAAAAAAAATTGCTACTAGATCGCATATCAAGCAGTAAGTAAATTATGTGCCTCCTAATAAGTTAGCACCTTCTTAAACTAATAAGAGAAATTTGTGCCACAAATGCATGCGGTTCCTAAGCAAAATGTTAAGAGATGTAATTAAAATTGTTTTTCTCCCTGTTCTCTTCCCCAGCAAAACAATTGTTACCAGATCTTACTATGAGAGGGCTTATATCAATTCATTCCAGTTTGTTCGAAACTTTATCACAAATTCTATTTCTGCGTACGTTCATACATAATTATATACAATAACCAATATCATGTTAAACAAAAGGGTACTGTTAAAAGTTTACCGATTTTGTAAAATCCGAAAAATATTTCAAATCTTTTTGAAGATTCATCGTCACTTTATTACCAAAAGAGAATTCCCCTAAGAGGGCGCACCTATTAGCATTATTTTCCAGAAATTTAATAACCTTTTAAAGAGTTGAGGAATCTTGAAATAGAGAAAATACATGAAAAGCTGATTTCCTATATTCAGCATAATTATCTCTCTTTGCCGACGCTCAGCTTTCCCTTGCAGTGAATCAAAAATAAATCTTTATCTAATCGTAATTGCCCTTAATCGGCATGTGGAATATTTGCAATTTACTACCAATCCCTCAAAATATTTGGGGAGACAAAATAAAAAAAAATGAATGTTATGTGATCACTTCTACAAAAAACCGAGGAAAAAAAGAATGAAAAAAAACCCAAGACAAAACAAAATACATTCGCTTTCAACTGGGCAATAAACGGTCAAGGTATGTGATGACGTGCGGCCGTCGATATAATTATATATAGACTCGCAACTCATCCCTATTAACTTAAATGTCAATCAGTATACACAACTTTCATAATTTATGTCTATGCGAATTTCGAGCTGCGAGCAAATTCGGCTGAAAAATCTTAAGAGATTAAAAAAATGCATAATAAATTAATAATAAACCTGAGTGATAATGACTCAAACGTGTTAGCGACGGCGGGTTTTTATCACTTCACGAAGATCGGATATAGAAACAAACTGTGAAAACTGTACTAAGGAAAAAAAAAACAAAAACAAAGACAGGAAGGGCGGAGATGCTTAGCCTTCTCCAAACTTTAAACGATGCTAAAAATTGCGCATCCGCTGCCTCTCAATACGCTAATTAACGACATAACCATGCTTATTAGTTCAATAGGATTAAACTCGCTCATCTGCTTATCCTGTTTACAAGTGGGAAGGTACTCCCATCAATGACGGAAAGGGTTAGAAGTTTGAATAAGTTTAGAAGGTTTTTAACGCAGTAAAGTAAATTTAGCTGCAAGATTTTATTTTTAACAAAACTGAACACTCAAAAAAGCAATTAACTAAAAAAAAAATCACACTGTTTGCCAGGTAACGGAGTCTGTGTTATCAGGTACAAAAGTCGAAATCAAAGATAAAAAAAGGCTGCAAAATAGGAACAAATGACACAGAATCCACCTTCAATCACTCGTCAAGCAGGCAGCTGCAGGCGATAAGTCATATAAGTATAAGAAGAAAAAAAAAAAAAAAAGAGAACTCCAAAAGTCAGAGAGTTACGTTTAGAAAGATCAACTTGTTCTGAGAGTACTGGTTGGCATGTTAGACTGAAAAAATTTTAGTGGGGGGAAAACCCAACACTCGCAAAAGTAAAAGAATGAAAAATGATGGTGTGAGTTGTTTTCACGTTCTGTGAGAGCGCCGACTAGCCATCTACCCACCGGTGGTCTTGGCGTGCCTTCCGGTGCTTGCACGTGCTCCACCGACTTTGACGCTCACTGAGTCGGGAAGAGATGATGGGTCAAATCAGTCTGATGCGGGGCATTGACATTAAATTGTACAATCATTCTCACAGGACTGTGGACACAGTCTTTGTAACACGCATTCACTCACCAATTTTCACCAAAATATAATGCTATTTACCATTGACACAAAAATCGATTACATGCACCGAATATGGAATGCAACTTGGAGCAACCATTATTAAGAGTTATTATATAGTTCTAGCCGTTGTAACTATAAAAGAGAAACGACAACAACAGCAGCTGCACTGTTTGCAACAGAAATCGTTTGACAGATGTTAAGTCCACAAAAGCCGGCCTCTCTTGAAAGCTAGGCAGTGGCCACTAAAGGCAACTGAAAAAGAAACACCCAAATCGACGCTGGCGGAACCAAAGTGGCAATTCGCGAAAGCCAGCCAGTACATTTAGAAAATGAAAAATGATGCCGCTTAAAATCCTCGAAATAGGTTTGTATCCGTTCTGAAACTAGAGAAAAGTGACCGATTTAAAAAAAAAAAAAGGGAAGAGAAGTTACCGGGAGACGCTCTGAGTCTCCGAGGATTGGGCGCTGGAGTGACGCCGGAAATCTGAGAGCTGGTCCTTCTCAACTGTCCCGACAGATCAGGAGTAACTCGGTGTGGAGTCATACCTGCTTTCCTCCCTCGGTTCCTCGCTCACCAAAAAATCTATTTGAACTGAAGCTCTTCTAGTTTTACCTGATGGGATTTTTTTTTACCTTCTCGGTTCATTCCACAGCTTTCAATTCTCCACCAATGTTGAGATGTGAAAGCTGTTCTGTTTATTTTATGTTTTGACGGGCAAAATGGGAGCACGCGAGATATTTCCTGAGATAAGGAATCTTATTTTCAGGCCCAAAATAAAATAACTTTGGGCAACAGGAAGCCCCCTAGATCTTTACTTGCATTTTAAACTTAATCTCCACGAAAATTTAAAATCTAAGCCACAAATACCTATGCGCGCCAGCAAGCGCTTCTCGCAAGCATCCCTTCTTTCCGAAGATCTGGAGGTATCTGAAACAATGATTGTATTAATGATAACCTAAGTCTTTTTGTCCTGCTAATTCTTACACTTCGTAAATTCTGTCAGAAGGTTACCTGAGAGAAACCATAAAACAGATATATTCTCTTGGTCTACGGTCATGAGTGTATGATTCTCGCTGACGATCCACACCCAAAACCATTTGTATCAAATATTGTAATCTGAATATTTTATATCATCAATAATTGCACTTCATCACACCAAGACATGTCAGTTATCTTTCCGCAAATTTTTTTTAAGTACTTAGGTGACTCAAAAACCTTATCTTATTATCTGGTTTTGAGCTATACAAGTTGTGTAAAACAATGTGCATTGACGGCTCAGCTTGAACAGCAAGCGCCATATTTCGCAAAGAAACGGCTGAAAACAGATGCTTCTTCTGAAGTATTACTTAAAAAAAAACAACAACCTGATGTTTTGTGAACATCTAGAAAAAGTTTACTTTCAACCGTGATAAAATCATTCGCAACATCTCGCTCCCTTGAACTTGATGATATTTAATTTGTGTATCCGTCACTCACTCAACAAACATGCTGTTCTTTAATTCAAAACAAAATATATTTCAGAACGAAGGTGTAAAATATTAATATATGTGCAATAGAACCAGAAGAGACATAGTTATCCAAAGCTTACATACAGTGCAAACAACTCAAACCCTTTGTCATCAATCTAATTTATCATTTTTTTTTTCAATTGCTGGGGGCTCCAGTTTTAGCAGGAAGAACCGTTACGAAAAGAAATTAAAACTCCCACTCCAGTAAGATTTTCAATTTTATACTATTAATCATAATAATAATTATTATTCCATTAATAACTTAAATGTTAGGTAAACTGAGCCCTCAATCCACCTTCATTTCACTCTTTGATAACAGCAACAGTGTCTAGGTAGCTCATACCCACCACTGTTTGGGTGATCAATCAACTGACAAATTAAATATCCGATACAGTTTCTGATTACCATCGTTTCTAAACTGGTGGTATCCGAGTTAGCTGTTACTAATTAGGTCACCCTTATGCACATCTTCAGTTTGCACTTCGTTATGCAAAAAATAAAAAATAAAAAATAAAAGGAGAAAAGAAAGAAACTAACTAACTGGGATCATAGATAAAGGAAAAGTTTGCTAGAGTAATTAGGTTAGATTTATCTAAGGGCCAGGTAAGAAAAAAGAAGTATAATAATGAGCGAGAAAGATCAAAGGTAGATGGACAGGAACCGAGTGAGAGAAAGAATTTAAGGATGAAAATATAAACAGCTGACGTATAGAGATAGAGGCTTCAAAAAAAAAATTAAAAAAAAAATATCACAGCTTATTATTTGGGTCAAAAGCGGGAGACTGAGAGATTCAGCGGAACCGTTACTTACTGGTGAGGACACACAGCAGGAACAGGTATTCCGTGTACGAAATGATTCCTGTAAGTGAGAAAAAAGACAAAGAAAGATGTAAAACAGCAATATTTATCTTTCTAATATTTCACTGAATTACAAAAACCGATAATTAATAACACCACTGGAAAAACAACAACAAAGGAACAGGCACAGTATGTAAGAAATCAAATGATAACGACAAATTGAAGGGAAAAAAGACGACCGCATACAGACAAAATTAAAACCACTGACACCACTTTTAAGAACAATGGTGAAAAAATGCTCCCTAGCTAAACGTAAGGTATTCTTAATCTTCTCTCCCTCTCTCTCTCTCTCCCGCCCTCCCTCCCTCCCTCTCTCTCTCTCTCTCTCTCTCTCTCTCTCTCTCTCTCTCTCTCTCTCTCTCCCTTCCTCTTCAATTCCTTTTATCTCTCTGCCCGGTTTCACCTTCTTTCTTTCTTCTTTGCTCTTCTCTCGATGTTCTTAAATAAAAAAGCGCATTGGTAGGAAAAAAAATTAATAATAATATCAATAATACTACTACTACTGCTACTGCTACTGCTACTGCTACTACTACTACTACTACTACTACTACTACTACTACTTAAATACATCCACTACAATAATTTTGCTGTTACGGGTTACATCCCACCCATAGTTTAAAATAGGGATAACAAGTCATGATGACTCTTCCCTCTACTGGTTTTGAAGAGCATACAAATAGCAGCCTTCAACATCAATGTGATTAAAACCCAATAGTGGCTTAACAGCCTTGCCTTTGCTTAGTATAATGTGCAGTGAGTTATCTCGACGCCTGGTAGTTAGGTTCAGCTTCTATTGTTAATGTTTTCGAATCGTTGAGAACCGGCTGTGACATCAAACTTTTTTCTGTCTATAATAATTGCCAACTCGTTGACGTTTTCTGTAGTCTATATCTTTGAGAAACGGGTATTCGGATCTGTGCAGGGTCTGATATGTGTGAAATGCTTGGTATCAAAGCAAAACAATTTAACGTTTCAACAATGATCTAATATAGGCGGTTAAAATTTGCTTTAAAGTATAAAGGCTTGGCAGAAGAGCCATGTAAAATCTTAAGTCTGTAGTCTGCGAAGGAAAACTGTTGCCATCTTTCTTCTCTGTTCCTTTCCTTGTTTTTAACTTCCCGTTCTTTTTTTTTTTTTTTTTTTTTTTTTAAGCAGCAGACTTCGGAAAGCCGGGAAAAAAAAACAAACCGCAATGCAAACAAGTGCATAGGTGGTTAGTAGGACTAGATATAATTCTGTACTCCCTTTCTTATTAATTGTTTAACTTCTTCCAATAATGCGTTCTCCTTACGTCAACTTAACAAATCACAAGTCCAATGCTAAAAGACAATAATTTCGGGCGGATTCTTTTCATCACGTATAGGAATTCATATCATTTACTACAATTATACTTTTAAATAATATTGATACGAGGGAAAGATGAAGAAAAGAAAAAATATTTACGCATTGGTTCACATATCGTAGATCAAAACCACCACCACCACCGCCAACAACAACAACGACGACGAAACTTTCTCATGAAAAAGCATTGTAAAGTTGTAAGGTTCAGGGGTTAATTCTCTCCTTTATTCCCTCAGACATGCCCAGACAGCTCACGCGCCTGCATACAAGGGTTCAGTGATCCCCATAGCACCCCTTCATGATTATACATTAGATCTAGCTGATAGCTCCGGTCCCATCATGCACCAGTGACCTCTGTAACTCGGAGAACAAACGCGACATTTCCCCACTAAGGTGTCTGCCTCAGGCCTTCACGAATAGAAAACATTGTAAGAAGAGTGTAAAAGGACAAGGAGGAGGAATCGAAAAAGGAAAAGGAAGAGTTAGAGAAAGAAGAAAAAAAGAAGAAGAAAAAAATGAGAAGAGGTAGGAGGGAGAGTCTAGAGGAGAGAGTGATTTAATAATCAGACAACTGGCACAAGAGTGGTGGAGCGTGACGTGGCTACGTTCTCAGAATGAAATAAATCGTTCGTCTGACCTCTCAGATCGTGCCTCAGGGTCGCTCTTCATCCTTTCACAAGTTAAGTGATAATTGTAATTATAGCACTTTCGTTAGGACAAAATTAACTCTTGAACCTTAAATCAGTTCGAAGTTGAATCATAAAGAAGTTGCTTCTGTTTTCATCGGAGAGATGCGAGAGAAGTCAGAGATTACGAGGCCATAGATTAGAGGAGAAAATATGTAATTCAAGGGGATAACGTAAAAAAAAAAAATGAATACATTTAAATCTTTGGTTCTAGCGAAGAAAGCAACCATGTAGCAGAACGGTATTTCAGTATACAGCGTTAAAAAACGTTCATCTCAATCGGCAGAGTGTTCATCTGTTATATGTATGAGATCGTTGGTTTGATCCCTCGTTGGGTTATCCGATGGTTGAGTCAAATAAACCCTATCCTTGGCTTGATCGAAATCTGCTTCCTACGCTTAATTAAGATATTCAGGAACCTTGCAGGAGGTTAATTCAACATCAAACGACTTATGGAGATTAAAAGAATCATATAGAGTGCCAAAACCTTCGTACCTAAGCTTTCGTTTCATCTATATCTTTTTAATTTTTCTTACATGCAACTTAAAAATCGTTAAGTTTACAGTGAATCTAAAGCCAGCGCCCGAAACTGCTATAACACCAATAGGAGAGCAGCTGGAGGGTTGAAAGCAAAGTACCGATGGTTTGAAAACAGAAAAGTATTTAAAACTTCTTTACTACATAAGGCGCTGTGAACTAGTCGTTCTAGTGCGTTCAGCTCCGTTGCAAGAATAACCGAAAAGACCCTACGTTCGAAACCAGTAAAAGGTAAAGCCACTACTTCCGTTCCGTCTAAATGGTAATACTTTTAAAGTAGCTTTCGCCAATCTCAGAGCAAACTAAAAAAAAAACAAAAACTGAGAGCCAACTGTATGTATTTTTTAAATCACTACATTTTAAAGCGGGATGCGTTTGCACTATGACGAACCATACCTTTTTATTTCCTTTGCTTGTATTTAAAAAAAAAAAAAAAAACAAAAAAAAAAACAACCAAATAGGTTCAACTTTACTTAGAGAATTCGCCAATATCAGAACTAACTAAAAAATAAAACTGAGAGTAATTTTCATGTATTTTTTTAAAGCACTTCATTTTTAAAGCTGGATGCGTTTGTACTTTGATGAACCATACCTTTTTATTTTTTTTGCTTATATTAATAAGCGAAAACAAAACAAACAAACAAACCAAAAAAAAAAAAAAAGAACACTTCAGTCAGTTCACAGTCCCCTAAATTCTGAAAAACGCACCTGGATATATATCGAGTATGCTTAAGAAAATATATCTAACAATATAAGTAGAGTATAGCAGTTTTAAAGAGTTCTGCGTGCAGCATAAAAATTTATTTCCTCGAGGCCCTCTCGCATTTTAATGGTGCTGATGAAATATAATTATGCTTCTGATGACATTTTGATTTAAATAAGACAGGTTTATGTTTTGACACGTTTCAAACAAATTTTTAAAGAAGTACTTCACAGTTTTATAATTG
Organism: Elysia crispata; assembly: GCA_033675545.1. Lineage (NCBI taxonomy): Eukaryota > Metazoa > Mollusca > Gastropoda > Plakobranchidae > Elysia > Elysia crispata. The sequence continues at coordinate 2,073,421 of JAWDGP010007412.1, read as the reverse complement.
TGAATTCAAGTCAGGAAACAACTTTAAAGCAACCTCGCCTGTTCAGTGCCATAGCTATGTAACGGGACTTTTTATCGTCACTCAAGCATGTCGGCAATTCTGAACTGATGACACATCCCAACGCGTCGTTCGGAAGACCAATCTACATCGCTGCAGAGAAAAATGATGCAGTGCTCATAATAATACAAAAAAAATGAGCCTTCGAGACCACCGCCTCTGGCTGATAACGTAGAAATACGTGTCTGAACCAAAACCACATTGAACATTCTCTCCGATGCGCGGCGATTGGATGGACCGCGGTGCACTGAATTCATTTCCTACATCTCGCCTCAGGTTATCGGGGATAAAAAAAACAACCGAACTTTTTTTGAAACTCAACCGTATAGATCAGTCTATAATTATAACCAAAATTCTCCAAGCTTTTCTTAAAAAAAAAAGAGAGAGAGAGAGAGAGAGAGAGAGAGAGAGAGAGAGAGAGAGAGAGAGAGAGAGAGAGAGAGAGAGAGAGAGAGAGAGAGAGAGAGAGAGAGAGGAGGGGGGGTTGTTTGTATAGAACAAGTTCATAATTATTTCTCCCATGATATCTCAATGCGGCTGTTTTGAACGCAGTCGAATCTTGCTTACCGTACTTTTTCTCTTATTTATTTATTTATTTTTAAAATTTTATACTTATATGGACAATGCAAAAATGGAAGGATAAAAACTTGGAACGAACTGACTAGAACGATGCCGCTCGTATCCAGATGGTACCTCTTAAACTCGAGGGTTCAGGTTGATCACAGTATATAGACAAAGCGATAATTTTAGTGAAGAGAGGCTACAGTTTTTAGCTCGCTCTCAGATCAAATAGATTGGTTGACCTTCTTAGTAAGGGCGACATAATTGATAGGCTATTGTTATCAATAAATGGTCTAAAGGTTTAGGAACCATGAAAGAAGATTTAAAAAACAAAAAAGCAATTTGATGAAGCAAAATAAGGCGAGAAAAGATAAGATTCATCCCTTAGGCAAAAAATTAAGTAATCGTGCTATCAAGGCTATGGTAAATATTAGACGTCTTCTTGCTCAATGACTTCCACCAGTGGCGCAAGTAATGGTAATAGTAATGGCATGAGGTGTTTGAATAATTAGCCCATTTCTTTGACTTAAAGCGCGGATATTACAAATTAGAATGCTTTTTCAGCTTTTAACGCATTTCTTAGTGTTTGTTCCTCCATGCAAGCTGCTAAAAGCGCCACATAGAGCATCTTTCTGGACACGCTGATCACTCTATTACATCTTAAGAATTACCTCAATGCTCGATTCAACTAGCGAGACAAATCATTAAAAAATCACCATGCACGCATCAGAGAAGTTGAAATTAATAGAACAGCCAGAGTATACGCAAAAAGCGGGAAAATATAAAATATTTTTTTCAAGGGATGACAAGCAATAATCAATACTTACTTACTTGACTTATCGCCGTTCCGCATCGTAGTCGTCAGACTGCAACGCCTCGGCTGCCTTTTGTATTCTTGTGCATAGTATCCTCCACTGATCCCTCTGTTCTGCGATCTTTTTCAGGTTTTCAATGTCTTTGAAGGTTTTAAGACCATAAGTATTGCTTTCTAATCGGGACAAGTCGTTGTTCAAGACCACTGGCAAGGTAGTGATTGGTCTTCCCCTGTATTTGTCCCCTTGTGGGACAAAGAATCCTTCCATGCCTTTATTGGCTGGGATTTCTCTGTCGCGTCGCAGTATATGTCCGAACAAACGCCATCTGTTTTCCAAAACATACAGTGAAAGCGGGCGTTCATTGCATTGCTTGTAGAGAGCCTTGTTCGTTATCTTTACTGGGTATCTTATCCCAACAACCCGCTTCAGCTGTTTTCTGTGAAACGCATCCAATTTCTTTTCTTCAGCTTGTGTTAGTGCCCACGTAGAACAATTGTAAGTTAAGACAGATTTGACAAGTGCTCTATACAGCTTCAGTTTTGTTTTCTTCTTAAGTTTGTCGCCTCTCACCCACACGTTCTGTAATTTGGCTAGGGCTGCGGGTGGACAGTTGCTTTCTTCTCTGTACATCCTCTGTGTCTCCAATTAGGGTTCCGACTTTTTTAGTGTTTTTCCAGCTTTTTTCATTTCTGTCAGTATTGTATATTCTGTTTTATCGACATTAACTTCAAGGTTGTATCTTTTTAGAACCCTCTGTATCTGTGCTACGTCTATTCTCTCTCGTGCTATGAAGTCCACATCATCTGCATATGCTATTTCATTGGGAAGAGTCTTTTCGGATTCAGGAAGTATCAGTCTGACTTCTTTGAGAGCATTCTCAAGATATACCACAAACAGGATCGGGCTAAGGCTATCTCCTTGAGGTGTCCCTATATTACTTGTAAATTTCTTTTCCTCTTTTGTTCCTCCTATTCTTATATTTAGGCAGGTGTTGCTTAGAAGGAACCGCACTAATCTCAGCTCGTCTTCTTCGATGATGGTTTCGAATATGTTAAGGAGGGTTGCTCTGTCTATTGTGTCGAAGGCTGCTGACATATCTATCCCAGTAATTATTATGTTTATCTTTTCTTGTAGTGTCTTTGCGGCCAGCCATTTGTGTGTCCATGCTACGTCTGCTGTACTTCTATTTGGACGAAAACCGCTTTGACTATGAGAGATGTATTTTTCTACATGTGGTCTTATCCTCTCAAGTACGATAGTTGAAAGAGTTTTTCGGATGGTGTTTAGCAGTGTTATTGGTCGCAGATTCTTAGGCGGACCTTTTGGTTTTCCTGGCTTTGGTAACGGTATGATTTCGCCCGCGTTGATGTCAAGGATTTCATGTTTTTCGAAGGACTCGTTAATAATGTTTGCAATATAGCTGTCGATCGTCTCTGGTCCATATTTTAAAAGCTCCCCTTGAATGCCATCTTTTCCGGGTGCCCGGTTGTTATTAAGTTTATTTATACTTTTTCTTACTTCTTCTTTTGTTATTGGCTTTTTTAGTTTTCTAGGTTCACCGAAGAATGCCTCAATGAATGGTTTATTTGGGTTTTGAAATTTACTCTCAAAAAAGTTTGTGACGATGTTTAGTTTTTCGTTTGGGTGTGCTACAGTTTTTCCCGATTCGTCTTCAACTTTAATGGCCTCATATTTTCTATCTTTTAATATTCGAGGATAAACAGTGAAATAAGAAAGGAACAATTAATCCATGACCTAGAAAGTTACAACTTGGACGTGCTGTGCATTCAAGAAACTAAAATCAAAGATGGCGACAGCAGAGTAATAAGAGGAAACCAGCTGCTTTGTTTTGAAAGCAATTCTAAACACTGCGGTTGTGGCTTCGTAATAAACAAGAGATTTTCAAATAGCATACATCGTTTTTGGAAAGTTTCAGATAGAGTGTGTGTACTGCAAATTAAACTAGAAGAAGTGGTATACAAGAAAAGCAAAACTTCCCCTCTTATATCCATTATTAATGTATACGCCCCCACATCACAAAAGTAGAAAAGTACCCCGACGAAATAGAGCAACTTTATAAAGATTTGAACGAAACCTTTACCTCGATAAGAAAAAAGTGAGCTTGTTATTCTAGCAGGAGATTTTAATGCCAAAGTAGGACAAGAACAAGGTGAGAAATGTATAGGAAGATTTTCAAAAGGGAAGAGAAATTCAAACGGAGATAAACTAATAGAATTCTGTGAAGATAATAAACTTTTCATTACAAATAGCGCCTTCAATCACCCATCCAGACACATAACAACATGGACAGGACAGTGGCGAGACAAAATTACAGGCAAACTTGTGAATGTATTCAACCAAATTGATTACATAATTGTTCCAAATCGACAGAAACATTTATTAACCAACGCAAGGTCATACGCTGGAACAACTCTAACAAGCGACCATAAACTGTTGAAAACATGTCTAAAAATAGAACAATACAAATTATGGAAGGCAAACTACACAAAAGGAACACCAAAATTAAACGTGTCAAAACTACCCGATCAGATACAAGCATACAAGGAGGCCGTCAACACACATCTAGCAACGTTAGACAAACAAAACTCACCAAATGAGACCTGGTATAGAATACAAGACATTTTACGTAGTGCAGCACACACGACGGTGGGTACACAGGAAAGACACCAACAAAACCGCGAGCCTAGCAAACAAATATCAGAGCTGTCACGAAAACAAAAAGAACTAAGAATCAAAAGCCAAAACACGTCGGATGAAGAGAAAAAAGCAGAGCTCAAGAAAGAAAGGAACAAAGTGTTACATGACATAAGAAAAAAAGTCATAGAAGAAAGAGAGAGAGAAATAGAAATTAAAATAAGCGATATTGACACAGCACAAAATGGCACGGCCATGTTCAAAGCTGTCAAACTACTAAACCTAGATAATCAATACAACTGTATTAAATCCAGTGCCAATTTTGAATCGCAGATATGACTAAACGGCGAAGAATTATAGGATCGAAATGGTGAGTATTAACCAAGAACCTGACGTGAGAGTCATTTCTATTATCGTATTTACTAGCGGATGACTAACCCATTTAGTAGTTGCACGATAGTTGAATACACTTATCAGCGGCGTTTGATTACAAAAGGGACCGCTTTCGTTTCAGCGTGATAATTTGGCGGAAGGGCGCGCACATCGAGCTATCGTGGATTACTAGTTTAAGGTGCGTTCACAGTGAGTACAATATTATCAAGGCGAAAGGAGATCTTGAGGCGTAATCTCCATCCACCATCCTCTTCAAAGATCATACAATGGTTTTATGAGTTTCAGTTTAACACCTGCGACAAGATCTTTGACTGCGGTCCCAAAAGATTCCAGAAGAATACTATAAGGACGACACGGTAACAAGTTCCGTAATGAACTATACTCTAGTCTTCATTGTCTCAAACTTATCGGGTGGTCCCGATCAATATTTTCGAGGGAACTTTAAAATTGTGTTGCAATGTTTGGAAAAGGCAATTTTTAAAAGCAACAACAAAACAACAACAACAACAACAACAACAACAACAAGAAAACAACCAAAGAAAAACAAAACAACAACAACAACAAAACAAGTGACTTTTTAGTGACTCTTGAAACGATCAGTCGGATGCCCTAAAGTATATATGGAGCTCAGATTATCACGAATCATCCAAGGTGTGAGTCAGTTAATAAAACAATCGCGCTTGGTTATACAAAGACGCAAGCTTCCTGGCCATACGTAACGTTCGCAAATATTTAAGCTTCAAACATAGCAAACAAAATGACGTGTCTTGGTGAATGACTAAAAGTCTGATTAAAGGCTTGATAAACAGTTAGAGTTATCAAGCTACGCGTGAGTAATTCCGAGTGCGATACTACAGTCTGGCTGATAAAAAAGAAAGAAGAAAGATTGAGAGAAGGAGAGAGAGAGAGAGAGAGAGAGAGAGAGAGAGAGAGAGAGAGAGAGAGAGAGAGAGAGAGAGAGAGAGAGAGAGAGAGAGAGAGAGAGAGAGAGAGAGAGAGAGAGAGAGAGAGAGAGAGAGAGAGAGAGAGAGAGAGAGAGAGAGAGAGATTGAGAGATTCCATACCCCACGAGTATTTACTTGCTCGCAATTTTATGACACTAAAAATGCCACTTCTTTACTCGTTGTACAAAAATAAGGTTGAAAATTTATTTTCAAATTTATCTATAATTCTTTATTCTGTCTTGTTCTTGCCTTTTGTTGTAGTGAGTCAAAAACACACACACACAAAAAAACTTTATATAACAGAGACCAGAACAAAGAATCAAGAAAGGACTCACTAACAACGAATTTAAAACCAGATGCAACCAACATAAAGCATCATTCAAACTTGTGCACAGAACAAAAAAGATACGAAGCTCAGTGAGCAGATTTGAGAACTAAAAGACAAGAACATCGAACATAGTTTATCATCTAATGGGAAATCATTCAAAAAGTTAAGCCATATACACCAGAAAAGGGTGTATGCCCACTTTGTTTAGAAGAAAAGTACAAATTTGACTAAAGCACCCTCACTGAACAAAAACAACGTTTCTTGTTGTCAAACGTCAACGCCAATCACCGCTCATTACCAACAGCTATCTGACGAGAGCCGCACGAGCTTGAAACTCTGGAGTCAAGACAAACTAAATTTAGGTAATCAATTTTATTAGTATTATTGTTAACGCTAGTCTTTGTTGAGCATTATTACAGAATGTTAGAATCATCATCAGGCACCATATATATATATATATATATATATATATATATATATATATATATATATATATATACTGTCTACAAAATTAAATAAAGATCTAGAAATGACGTACAAAGCTAAGTTATAATTTTTATAACATCGGCTAACTGAGAATGTGCTCCTGCTCCTTCCCTTATCTCTTCTTCCTTTTCTTCCTCTCCTCTTCTCTTTTTCTTCTTAACTTTTCCTCCTTCCTATCCCCATATCTCTACAGTAGCTATGTTAACCATCCTAGAGTGCAATCCAGTTGCAGGATTGCATGCCATGGTTTATAGCAAATAAGCCAAATTAAATTTTGGCTTCCTAAAGAATACCATAAAAATCAGAATCCATAAAAACAATTAAATAAAAAGCAATTATGTTAACTCGATGTGAGCGCTCTTGATTATGATTCATGCAAATAAATTAACACACACAAAAAAAAATTGGCTATGAGCAAACGCCGAGACGAAGGTCATAACAAAGCGAAAAAAGAATTGGTAAGAGAAGAGTTAGAAGCAAGAGTGAGGTATAATGGGATGATTTTCCATTTTTTGTTCAACAAACACAGGAACATGAATCGTCGGACAGATGGCCTTAGAGCATGGCTAAAGCTCGGGGTGTGAGCGTCGTGCCGAAGGAGTGTCGTATCACTCGGACAGGCTGAGGCCAAGAATAGCCCCAAAAGCTGCGGGGCTGCCAGCAAGCAACAGATTGTTGTGGAGGATTTTTGGGCTGATTGCAGACCTTGTTATCAAGCTTGCTCGCTAGGTCGCGGCTCTTTCATCAAGCCCTGGGACGAGCTACCGAAAACACCGGATAGGCGCTGGATAGTTCCGTTCCGTCAGTAGAATCGTCGCTTGAGGAGGAAACGCAAGAGCGACAAAAACGACAGGGTGAGTAGCGGGCACGTAGCAATACGAACTCCACACTGTTGCGAGGAACTGTTGAAGAAACTGGATTGGTTTGACGCTGCTTAGTGGGACCCATACATTTTGTAGAGTTCATCTTTGAAGAACTCTATAAAACGGTATGAGTTTTGAGGAAGAGGAGGGAAAATGAACTGTGAGAGTAAAATGAAGAGAGAGATTGACTGAGTGGGAGAGAGAAAGAAAAAAGAAAGAGAGAGAGAGAGAGAGAGAGAGAGAGAGAGAGAGAGAGAGAGAGAGAGAGAGAGAGAGAGAGAGAGAGAGAGAGAGAGAGAGAGAGAGAGAGGGATGAATAAGAAAAGTAGTATACGGCATTAAAAAGAAAATACCATGTAAATAATTCCATGGCTTCTTCAAACTTAAAACAAAGATGTCAGTTGTTACCGAGCCCATACTGTCAAGAAAGAAATACACAATTTACCCTCTCGAAACAGCGAGAACAAAATAATTACAATATCAATGTGGTGGATAACAGATATGCAGATAGAATACAGAGATACAAAGAGAACGATAGATCGATAGACAAACACACAGATACAAAAACGTTGATCTATAGACAGATAGACAGAAAAGCTACGCTTAAAAAGAATTGATAGCAGACAGTAAAATAGAAATGATACAGTGAGGCAAACGAGCATTTCAGAAACCATTAAAGACAGATGAAAAAAAAAAACATATTGCACTCGTCTAACTTCAAAAAGAAGTCAAATAATTGCTTTATTTCAATGGAGAAAAATCTCACACCGATAGAGTTATTTATTTTCTTTTGAGAGAAAAAAAAAATAAAGTAAAAAGAAGAAGAGAACGCGCCTGTCCATGAGTTTGTCGAAACTATGTCAAAGCAAGATTGGCAATAGAGCAGAAACAAAAGGTGAGCAATCCGAACTGATGTTTGTGTAGGCTCAGCTTTCAGGAAACCACAGGGTGCAGCCCTCAAGATAAACGAATTCTTTCCAAAGAAACTATCAGGCAAAGAGACCCGTGGAAGTAAATTAACCTTGTTAGTGACAGCCAAAGATAGCTTAAAGGGACTAGTGGATAAAAGGTTGACGACATAATCAGAACGGCATTCTTTTGCAGTTTTCAAATTTATTTTTAGTCACTTATTTCGTTTCTTAATCGGTGTACAACCAAAAATTCACCTCACATACCGTTAAAGAGAAAACAAGGAGAAGAAGAAGAAGAAGAAGAAGAAGAAGAAGAAGAAGGAAAAGAAGAAGAAGAAGAAGAAGGAGGAGGAGGAGGAGGAGGAGGAGGAGGAGGAGGAGGAGGAGGAGGAGGAGGAGGAGGAGGAGGAGGAGGAGGAGGAGGAGGAGGAGGAGGAGGAGAAGAAGAAGAAGAAGAAAAAGAAGAAGAAGAAGAAGAAGAAGAAGAAGAAGAAGAAGAAGAAGAAGAAGAAGAAGAAGAAGAAGAAGAAGAAGAAGAAGAAGAAGAAGAAGAAGAAGAAGAAGGAGGAGGAGGAGGAGGAGGAGGAGGAGGAGGAGGAGGAGGAGGAGGAGGAGGAGGAGGAGGAGGAGGAGGAGGAGGAGAAGAAGAAGAAGAAGTACTCGTACTCGAAATAGAACTCGGGAACTTAAGCTGCTGTATCTTGAAAATCACATGTTTGCAATCAAAACAAGCATCATACAGGATTATATAGACTTGATAAAATGGACCCACAAATGTCTTTTTATTGCGAAGGCTTGGAAGCACAGACTAATTCTCTGCTTAAGCTCTAGTCCTGGATACGTTAAGAATTCTCAACAATCTTCAAGACGTAACACATACTTGAAGAACATTGTAAGCAGATTTTAAAGTTAAAAGCGCTAGGCATTTATTTATTGGTCAAAATAAGAAATGGATCTATTTACAATTTCAACAATGGGTGCATCAAATATATTTCAAAACGACTTGACAACGAAACTATGATTCAGTTGTCCAAGTTCCGGCATACCGGCACAATAATATAATTTTAAATAAAATGAATTAATCAAATGGAGCAACATTGGTCTTACAAAACTCAAACAATTTCAATATGAAATATATGTTTCATCACAATTAATACATTTAAAAAAATACATCTCAATAATTGAAATCAAGATCCATATTTTTGCTTTTAATATTTCTATTTTAAAATACATCAATATATAACCTCCACCTCCTTTTCCTTCTACTACTACTATACAAATACTTCCTCCCCCTCCTCCTCCTCCTCCGCTTCTTCTTCTTCTTCTTCTACTACTACAACTACCACCACCACTGGGGCTTATAATTTTCTGCCCCTCAGTTAATTGTGGGAACTTTGTGCATCCTAATTCATGCGAAAAATATTATTTGCGAGCATCCAGCAATTATAATTAATGTTTATAATTACCTATCTTTTCTAGACGGTACATCACTGGGTAGAAATTCAGACTTAAGTGAATGACAAAATAATTGAAAAATCGCACAATTAGACAATAAATTAATAGGTGTAGATTTGCATAATAATAAAGCTTCCCAGCACTAAAGATCTAGATTTAGATCTAGATCTAGGTAACATTAATAAAAAAAATAATGATAAAAGATCCGAATCTCATATTATTGATATTTTGGGCCTTTTTTCATGTTGTAGCCAGACTAGATATCATTTTAGATATAACTAGTCTCTTGACCGTAACTATAAGTACGTTAAACTTGTTTTGCAAAAATATGTAGATCTAGTCTGAACATTATGTATTTCCGATCGGCTAAAGATCCGTTTTTCTGAATCTAAATCTGGTTTAAGATCAAAATTTGTAGTTCTGTATTTTAACTAAAGTAAGTTTAATGCAAATTCTAATTTTATATATTTTAATCCAGATTAGGTCTAAATCTGGATCTTCTCCTTACAAAGTAAAATTATTTACTCCAACATAAACACATTGGAGCACATAGTCCTTGCGATTCGCCGGTTGCAATTCACAGCTTATCTCCTTAGTTATTCGGAAAAGTTCGTGACTTCAAATTCGGTAACTTGTATATAAATCTCGTTATAAATATCAATGGGGTTGGTTTTATGTCGAAAGTTCAGGATCTTCTTTCTCTCTGTCAAAAATAAATTTCGTAGATGATTTTCGCCATTTTGGGTACTCAAATACAAATCTGGGGACAACCCTTTCGATCGCCCAAATTTTTGGACGCACTGTTAGGGCTCAAAAACTTTGGGAAAATTTCATGCGCAGTTCCCATCGGGATTTAGGGAAACAGCTTGGGCAGATGTCTCAAGTTAGGCAGAAACTTGTTGTTGGAACCTTCTCATACACACTAGCACACGACCCTGTTCGTAGAGCGAGTTTTTCAGCTTGTATGAATAATAATGATTATTATCGAGCAACCGAAATAATTCTCTTTCACCCCCCCCCCAAAAAAAAAAAAAAAAAAAAAAAAAAGAAAAAAGAAAAAAGAAAAAGAAAAAAAAAAAAAAAAATTATCCTCGTTTATTTTTTTCCCTTCAACCCATTTGCTTCTCAAGGAGAAAATTTGGTAATTTGCAAATGTCTTCAACAAAGAGAGCATGCAATTTCATCATTACTTTTCCGCTGAGCAGAAAAGAAAAAGGGTTGATTCCAAACGAAGTAAAATGCAAAATCACGCACATGGATACTTATATGAGATTAATACTGATTGTTTTACAACCTTAAGATAAGGTTAAATAACTAATAATTAAAATTAAACATCTCACCTAATTTATATTAAAAAAAAAGTATAAACGGAAAATAAGATAGTCACTCAATTCTGCGGAATCGGCGAAATTCAACTATCTTATCTATTGAATATTATTTAAAGGATCATAATGTTATGCCTTTTTTCTTTAAAGATCTTGGAATATCATTCTATTATATTACTTTTTGTATGTCATTTCTATCTACTTAAAATATATTAACTCTAAGACGCGACTTTAAATATATCTACTTTACTAAATGATAAAGAAATCAAATAGTAAATATACGTGAATAAATTAAAAAAAAAAATAACAAAAAAAAAAAACAAAAAAAAAAACAACAAAACAAAACACACACAAAAAATCATCTACATTTGAAAATGGTATATACTAGTATAAATTTGTTGCCTTTTGCCATTAGGAAAGTGGAAGTTATTATTTCTGGCAAAGATTCACTGGGGTCCTCTAATAGTTATGGAGTGGCGCAAAGCAAATTTGTAAACCCTGAACAACTGGCTAAAGAAACCATAAACAGCCGTCAATCGTCTGTGGCATCCTACACCGCCCATGCAATGTCAGCTGCTTTTTTTTTTTTTTTTTTTTAAATGGTCGATCCTACCAGCATTTGGAGAAAGAAAAAGAAAAAAAAAATCCTGCATATTCCAGTGATTTACAAAAATACATAGGTTTTTTTAAAAAAAAATTTCTTTCCTTTTCATCTACAATCTTAATCTGCATAATATCGTGCGCCCACCGCTAAAAGTTAACATCACTACAAGCTTTATCTGACCTCACGTCACCCGACGAAACGGCTTACGCCTGTCTCCCTCATTCTCCTTTGCTTCCCCTTCTCCAACGGCAATGAAAAGCAGGCTATTTGTCCAATTCTTCCGCATTTCGTTATCAAACAGGTGCCCGTCTTGCATTATCTCGTTTTTTAAACGTGTAACATGCTTACCGCTTCACTTGCTGCATCCATCATAAGACAACCAAATGAGACATGTTACGCTGGAAAATAGGAGAAATAAACAGCAATCGAGACTAACGTATCCACACGCCGATAAGGCCGTGCGTGGGCTGAGAGACCAATTACAGCGATTGTTGACAAATTAATGTTACAGACGAAACAACACAAGGCAGGAGGGAAAAAAAAAAAAAAAAAAAAAAAAGAGAGAAAAAAGCAAAGCCATATAAAAATAAAAATCAACTCCAGACATTCCACGTTAATGAACAATATCAACGAATTCCAAAACAATAAATAAACACGCAAATCTTGTCGTGCCTGATTCCGTTTCATCTTAATGGCTCTGGCTGGCATCGGCTACATAAACTAAGCAGGCCTCGTCAAACAGACCAAATTCTTCAAAGCTCCAGACCTCCGAGAATCTTATCACTCGGTTTCTGTCCTTATCAGCCTTGTCCCTTGTCTCCATCCTTTTCGAGTAATGGTATCATTATTCCTTGAGGGATTTCCCCACGCAGCTATCTTTACAGTTCTAGAGCTGCAGTACGGTCTAGTATCATGCCCCCACGAAAATAGTCCAAGTACCACCCAGGCACCAGAAACAAATTCGAGTTTGAGAACTCAAAAACAAACCTTTACAACTTTCGAAGACCGCCTCCTGTTGTACAGTTCTTTCTTGTAGTGTGTAAAGTCATACTGCACCAGATGAATATTTTTGAAGTTAATGCTTTGACTTCACTATCCAAAAGTAACTAAAATTACTTCATCTTAACCCTCCTCTTACATCTTTCTTTTTAAGCGCCTGAAAACCTGCCTTTCTCTCATTACTCTTTTTTTTTTTTTTTTTGCCTGCCGGTCCATCACGATCGTGTTCTATTGACAGAGCTAGATTTAACTACATACGTACCTCCAAATCGTCGGACCTGTATCCCAATGATAATTATTTTTTTCAATCTACCATGTTCTTAGTGAGTTATGTCCCACAGGCTATCTGCCACTCTAGGATACCAGACAGATCAGTCTTTAGAAGGCTTAACTGACGGATGTCCTTAGAGCGCTTAACAGATAGTTCAGAGGTCCAGAGTTCGAATCCTATCTGGAGGCGGGGTAGTATCTTATACAAACAGCCCTACCGTAAGGTTTGACTGAAGCGTGTAGTGATCGTAGAGAATACGACTAAGTCGTAAGATGCTGCCTTCTCCTGCTATGCTCACCAGTTGCGACCCACAATTGGTTTGGAGGATCAGAACCAACGATATAACCACTTGCCTCTCTCTCTCTCTCTCTCTCTCTCTCTCTCTCTCTCTCTCTCTCTCTCTCTCTCTCTCTCTCTCTCTCTTGTATTTATCTCAATTTCCTTGTTTGTCTATATCTTTTCCATTCCCCGCCCCCCCCCCCCCTCTCTCCCTCTCTCTCTCTCTCTCTCCCTCTCTTGTATTCCTTGTTTGCCTCTATCTTTTCCAATCCCTCTCTTTCATCGTGTGTGTCCGTTGCGAGAGAACATCTTCATTTCCAATTCGTCTCACACCTCTGGGTCCCACCTTACATTCTGACGACCCGGAACCGAACCGAATACGTCTGTACTCATTAAGGACGATCCTTTTTCTCCAGACCCAAGACCACAATTATTTATGTCTCCTTCACCCTCGGTGTTCGATCTTCTTGTGTGAACACTGTAAATCTTCTCAGCATGTGGAAATCCCCAACGAAATAAGCACATTTGATAACACATAAAAGGAAACCGATACGGAATGCTCGCCCTATCTAAGCTAACTTTTTAAAGACTGCCTTGATATTGTGCCGTATGGGATTAATTTATTTTATATGCATTCTTTATAACTTCTGCCATATAGCTGTTTTGTTCTTATACGACAATTGGTCAGAATCATCTAACCTCAAAGCACGAATATGACCCACACCTTTTAATGGCTCCATTTATTATTATCATTACGAAAACAAATAATTTCTCTGAGCATGAGACTCACGAGATTTTATCTTCATTCTCCACTTTGTTCCAAACTAGAAGAAGAAAAAACAAACAAAATAAACACACTTACTCTAAAAATAAATAAAAGAATAAATAATAGAGAATGAAAAACTGCTTCATTTATCATTATACAAATAGTCAAAATTGTATATATATAGTAACAAACGATTTAAATCAAAGTTTCCCTATAGCTCTAGGGCTTTCAAACATAATATCTATTTTCTGACAGTAACACAAAAAACTTCATTGCTCAGTTTTCATAATTTTGCAATTAAACACGTCTGCCAAGCACTTAGGAAAAAAAACAACTCATCAATACAACAACAAAGAAAAAAAAAACAACAGATAAGCCCGTTCTTTTCAAAGTAAAACTAAGAATAAATAATTGTTAAAAACCGGAAATATAAAGTAGAAGACGATGAGTAGATCGCGAAGAGGAAAAGAGATTCTTTTACTACATAATCTTTGTTTACGTGTCCTCAGATTCCCAGAGAATCGTGAAGTGAAGTAGGAGGCTCTGAGCCAAGGATAAGGCTCGAAAGATGGAATGTACTATGCCATCAGATGAAGGCCGAGCCGGGGCTCGAATCTGGGATCTCCTTACTGACAATCTAACGCTCCACCGATCCATCTATGTAGCGTGTCCCACTCCGCTGTTAAATGAGATCTTAAGCGGAAAAAAATCCTTCTCTAATGACCTAATATGCGAAATTCGAGTTACTCTGCATAGTTATGTCTTAAATGTTATGAAACAGGAATGATTGTGTAATTGGAAAGAAAATAAAATAAAATAAACAAACAAGATAAGCTCTTTCTTCTTGGAATACTAGCAAATCATGAGAAAAAAAGAGGCAAAAATCAAATTTCATCTAAATTCTTAAAAAAAAAGTGTCTCGAAAGTTGAAAAAAAATCGATAACCACAAAAGAGTTACTGAAATTGATATGATGAAAAATAAATAGCCATCGTTTTCACTGATCCATTGAGATGATAGTTATCTTATCAAGCATTACTAGTTACATCAAGAACATAATACACAACATCAGACTAAAAAAGTTTTTCCTCTTATGAAGGTTGGCGTTTAATATTTTTTTTCCTTTTTTTTTTTAAACTTATTTCTTTCATTTCTTTTTTAAACACCCGAAAGGTAATATTGCAACATTTGCCAATATGTGAAATTTTAATTTTGCTCATACCTTAATAAATGTTGGTAGCCATACAAAACTCTTAGCAAAGTCTGTGACAAATCCATTCCTAGGATCCTATCGCAACTAGAAATAACAAAATGCAAAGAGGTGTGTGTGTGTGTGTGTGTGGGGGGGGGGTGAGGCTGGAAGCAGAAAGCCTCTACCAACCTGCTATTTCATTTTTTTCAATTGACAACCATGTTTGAATAATATTATCAGATCCGGGCATAAAAAAGGATGTCCTAACATTCTCTTCAGACGCTTCAGGAACTTCGACAAATAATTTTCGCCCAAATCAGAGCTCAATTCAACAAGTTCTTATCAATAGTTTAAAGGCAAGCTCTCCTTAAGGTGTGTGTGTGTGTGGGGGGGGGGTAAAAAAAAGGAGAACTAATTTCATAATCAAAATATTATGACTTGTGGCGCCAGATGCATATATATCTAAGCCCTATTAACAAGGTGATTCATACAAATCGAACTGGGGACGTATTTGAAAGACGAGAAAGCAAGCAATAGAGATGGGAAAGCAAAAGCTTCCAGACTGCAGTAGATGGATGAACTGGATAGAGAATTGTGTTATTTACGTTAATGATGATGAAACATTATATTTGCTTTACTCGTCTCCGAATTCCCTGAAATCTGGCCGAAGAAGGAAACTAGATAATGGAGGGTGGGAAACCCCTGGGTCTATAGAAACTCGATCTCTTGTCTATCCAATCATATTACATCGCCGAGTACCGTAGCTCTCAGCAATATTGGCGCAGCATTGGGGTCAAGCAAACAGACCAGTCCACGGAGAAGAGAGAAATGGCTCTGCCAGTGAAAGATTGAGGAGAAAGGAATATAAATATTGGCCATAACTGATATATACGCTGATGAGTAAAAAATTACATGACTCATGCTGACTTATACCATATCAATAGGGTGAGTCATATAATTATGCGATCAGGAAACATAAAAAGCATCGGTAAAATAGATAAGGGAGTATCCTCGGTATGAAAATGCTATGGATGTTACTCACCCATTCAGTTTTGATTATGGGCACAGATTTTCTTATCTCCGTCCACCTCGTTTTATCAGATATTTTACTCGGTCTGAGTCATTTATGATAATTAAAATCGGTTGAAAAAAAAAGAACGATAAGTACTTAATGGACAATCCGACTGTGCTCTACTGCCTCATTACTCACGCCAAATGCTTCGTATCAGCACGAAATCGCTATCTAATGTAGACACAGTTTTATTTACCCCAGTGAAAATTATGTATTTCTCGTCTGTTTTCTTCTTTTTTTATTATTTACTTAATTATTCGATTTTCTCCCCTTATCAAGATACTCCATTCTAAACATTGCTTATTGAATGGCTCATACATTATATCTTCCATTTCTCATTCACTTCCCTTCCTTTACCAGTGCCCATTTGTCAAAATTATTTAAGTTCGTCGGATCTTCATTTCTTAGTTCATCTTCAATGTGCTTTCACAATGTGTGTACATCTAAGAGCGTACAAATTTTATTATCATATTCGTCATGCTAAATGATAAAAGAATACGCCTTGAGCAAGGTGGACAAAAAATTTTTGGCAGACAAACCTACTTCCTCCCTGCTAAGGTTAATGAGTGGAAGAAAGTAAATTAAAAAGTAAAATGAAAGAGAAGAATATTTACTTACAATATTCTATCAAACAAAACATGATGCCACATATAAAATTTATTTTAAAAAATATCTATTATATTGATTTGTTTTTAACAATAACAATTTTTGTTTTTGTTTTCGTGAAACGATACCGATAGCAAGAGTGATCGGAAAGCTGTGATCTATATTGCTGATTATCCAATAGGTTACTCTGTCTTGTACACAATAAGCTAATGAAATTTATGCTACGGTAAGATTCGTTTGTTTGTTTTCCCAAGACCCATCACGTTGACGCTCTTGGACATTGTCTAAGGTGGCATTCCTGCAGAGCAGAGCGTTCAAAGATCAAGCGTGCTTATGTTCGCTTCATGTAACCGGATTGCCTCGTGCCAGTCACGGCGAGAGCGTGACGGCGCCCAGTCGGAACACTACCTCTTTATTAGCTCTACTAATGGGCTTTCCACGGGAAAGAATAACACACGTTTCACATAATTATTATTTAAGATGTCCATATCCTTGGCAACGAGATGAATGTGACAGGGGGCAGGGGGGAGAGATGCAAGGGAAAAAAAAGGAGACGGTAGACGAAGAAATTTGGTCTTCGTTTAAGAGAGATAAACTAACCTCACATAAATGTTACTAATGAGAAACATGCTTCAAAGTATCGAGATAGACTACAAATTATTTCATACCCTGATGATCAATCACTCACGCAAAACACTAAAGTTCTCCATCCATCAATCTATCATAATATGAATAGTATTTTGCATAACTGAACAGAAAAACTAGGTACCCTTTAGAAATTAAAGATGACAAGTGAAATTATATTTCCTAGAAACATCTTACACAAATACCAGTTGGTCACTGATATTGCAAAGGCCAACTAACTTCTCTAGCGATCTTTCCGATATAAGGCAATTGCACAGTTAATAATTATCGTCTAGTAGATGCTAAAAGCACTGCTTTCTTTCAAACAAAAATGTTTCTTTATTGAAGAAGGATAAGAGTGTTCAATCGTTGGAATAGAGTCCTTGGATGTTGGTGGATATTACTTCATTATTTTGTACATCTTTCGCGACTACTTTAAATAGAGACCCTTTTAAGTAAACACCCTACCTACCCTGGTATTTTGAGTCTACAACAGACTTAGTCAGTAGGAAACAAAATTTTGTGCAAACAGCTGTAAAAATAGCTGAAGATGAACAGCTGTGAGAAAACTTCGCGACTGTAATGGACAGAATCATTTTATTTCGGACATGGAATATCTAATACTACTCCGAAAACAGCGGATAGAAAGAGTGTTATTGCTCGTCTTAATTGCTACTTGAACTATATTGGCTAAAGATGTTCTAAAAATAGAACATATAATATTAGAACATCTTTGATAATTGCAGAGTTTGTTTGATTTGATAGGCGATATTGCTACCAAAACCATGACTCATTCTCTAAGACATTAATAGAAGTATATAACAGAAGACCGTAAAAAAATTTTCGAAACAAAATTAATTAATAAATTAAAAAAAAAAAAAGTTTAGGAAACATCATCTGTAATATACGTGGAAAGAGCAAAATTGCAGATAAAATTACTTTACCTCGAATCTGTTATTAAAAATAATTTGTTTGAATCAGAAAGGGTGATCGAGAATTAAAAGTGCATTTTTTCCTTCACGGTAATAAGGACGAACGCAAAATTTTGAACAAGATAATAGCATACAACGTTGCTTAGATTGCTTAGATTTCTGATAACTTTATTAAAAAAAAACAAAAAAAAACGTCTGCGTCCATGAAAATGACTCATTAATCATAGGAAATTGATAATTATGTTATACTGATTAAGTACAAAGAGGAAAAGAGTGAGAGAGAGAGAGAGAGAGAGAGAGAGAGAGAGAGAGAGAGAGAGAGAGAGAGAGAGAGAGAGAGAGAGAGAGAGAGAGAGAGAGAGAGAGAGAGAGAGAGACGGGGGAAGAAGGGAGAACAATAGATTGACAGACAGACAGATAGATAGATAGAAAGGTAGATAGAGAGGTAAAGAGATAGGTAGAAAGGGTTTGAGAGGGAGAAAGAGTAGAGGGAGGGAAAGATGTTCAGAGAGGTTGAAGCGAGAGTCAGAGAGAAAAAGATGGATATATATTATTAACTTTGGAAGGGGCAGAGAAAGACTGGAGAGAAAGAGAGAGCCTGAGGCTGAGTTATACAAGCTGTAGAGGTGTCGAGAAGGGACACACAGTCACACATTCACAAAGCGGACCCAGCAGCAAAGACAATTATGACGGCTAAGGACCTCCCGAAGAGATCAAAGGGCTGGGCGCTGGTCATCCAGGAGGAAACGGAGACAAACAGGGCTAGAGGCCGCCTGCTGTGGAGCTGTCGCCTCGCTGCTGGACAATAGGGCAGGCTCGGAAGGAAGGGGACGGGGGGAATGGTGGCCTGCCTGACTGTCACCCCGGGCCTGGACAGCATGCAATAGAGGTGTTCCCGGTTTCGTCCATTTCCCATAGAAGACTGAGAGGGACTTAGGGGACGTCAAACAATTCTGGACTATCTTAGGTCCTGGGGCCAGTTAGAGCTATGTGCATGGTATTACTTTAATTGGCTTACGCTTATAGCACCTCTAGCTATGCTGCTGGGGTTACGTTCTCACACTACACGCAAGCACGTAGGTCTAGTTCTACGACGGGATACAAATTATAAGATGTAAAAGTTACTTGGGATAGCATCGATTTTATCCGTATTATTTCTAAAAATTTTCGCTCATCACTAATTACGAGACCACCTGAGATTTATCATGCGGAGACGAAAACAATTGGAGTTACGAGTTATTGTCATTTGGGCTTACGATAGGTTTCTCCAATTAAGAAGTAGGGATGATGGTTCAAGGCAATGATAATCGAATATGTCGTCTCTTGAATTTATTATAAACTTCTCGATTCAATGAACTCCGTTATAATTATACGCTACGCATAAAAGATAAGAAGTTTCTACAATACATTCTAACCAATCACAATTTAAAATGAAACAACTATTTGATAAGATTAATTTATAGAATGAAAAAAGGTAATCATTCTAGGCACAACACTATAGACGGGTAGATTGTGGAATAGAATAATGCCAGGTTTCGAATGGAAACACTTAGAAATAAATTTAAAAGGTATGTAGACTATTGCACGATCCAACATTAAAGCGATATAGCATTGCAGCGGACATAGATGCAACCATGACGAATAGCAAACTGACAGATCTAGAGCCAGATTTCCGTTGGAATCTGTGCCGAAAAGAGGATTTATTTCTTTGATTCGAAGCGGTAAAGCATGATAATTAATATTTTGTTTAACACCTTACAGGCAGAACAGTTTCGAAGTATTCGGATGGTTGTCGCTTGGACTTCACCAAAAAAATGAGGAAGGACAAAAAAAAATCACTGTGTTGATTTTCTAAAGCTTAATCTGCCTCGAAAAATGCTTTCAAGTTTTGCAGTAAAATAAGGAGATAGGACCCTACCGACCAACCATAATCATAGACTTGTAAAGGAGGAAAAGGAGTGAGTCGGAAAAGTGTATAGTTAACGCGTTTTAAGACATCAAAATCTATGAATATTTGGTTCGCTTTGATCCATATGACCCCATGCCATCAAGCTCTTACCCATTTCCTTTTGTTTTTTCATGTCACACACACACACACACACACAAAAAGGGAAAATTCTCTAGGGTCTGCTAAAGGGCAGCATATCTGCATATGGTATCTCAGAGAAAAATGGGGGAGGAAAAGAAAGAGAGAAAGAAAGAGAGAGAGAGAGAGAGAGAGAGAGAGAGAGAGAGAGAGAGAGAGAGAGAGAGAGAGAGAGAGAGAGAGAGAGAGAGAGAGAGAGAGAGAGAGAGAGAGAGAGAGAGAGAGAGTTTTTCGCTTTCATAAATGATAATGGCATCCTGACGTCCACAAGCTAAGAAATATCACACTAACTCCGAACCTTATTTTTCAATGTAAAGCTCGTTGGCATTGCTAATATAAAAGTAACTAAGCCACTGTCATCTTGAATGTTATGGTTAGTAGTTGTTAGTACTGCTGATGAGGACTTTGATGTGCGTTAGCGCGTCACTCTTTTGACTGTGCCAGACAAAGGTCAGTTGATTTATGCCCCCACCATTGCTCACCGCTGCCGCGGTTCACTTAGGACACTAGAGAATGATTTGATCAGTCATCTCAGAGGCATCAGAGGCATGTGGATATGATAACTAGCTAGTTCTATCCTCCTTCCTCTCTCTTTATACGATCTATTGGCGCTTTAACCGGAGCAAAGGCAGTCTTGCAATGAGGTTAACTGGTACGTTATAAAAAGTAAAAAAAAAAAATAAAAATATCAGACACGGAATAAGCTCAAACCTCTTAAGATTCACATAAAAGGCTTGATTTTTGTTCCTTCAAAGCTACCATATATTTTTCTATGTCCTTATGGGTCTCATGTGTCGTCAGCGACATCATTGTCCAGCAGGGAGTGAAGTTGATGCTGCTCTAGGCATAGTTTAGCGAGAGCTAATTCTCTTGGTGACCCGAGACAGAGTAACTCTCTTGCGGAAGCATCATGCGTCAGATAAAGCGAGAAAACGTCGACCTTTGTTGTGCTTGCCCGCCCGCGGCGACCTCTTGTTTCTCTTCCTCACCTCAAAGGTGGCTCCGGCGACATAAAGCCGCCAGATCCCACGCGATTGTTGATGGGGGCCACCCCTGTTTTGTTGAAATCACAAACACGCCTCTGGCTAGCTGGGGCTACTTCTCTGTCCACCCTCTATACCCTTCGCCCTCGTGGCTGCGAGTCCATTTTAGAGCTACTTAGCCGTGAACTGTCTGACTGACGGAGCCACCAAAATAACATTTTACAACAGAAAAAATGACCATCGACCCTCACGATTTATTGTGGTCTCCTCCCTGGACACTTCCCGTTCGCCCGTGATAGCTTTCACGTCTAAGGTTTGGGTTAAATAATCATAATATGAGAAGATTTTAGAGCAGAGGACTGATTTGCGCTCGTGACAATCTCTTGAGAACTAAGAGAGCGAGACTGTTCATGCATTAAGATCAATGTTTTCAGAATACCGTGAAAATTTCATTAATTTTCGGCTTTGAACGTTTCCAGGACAATAAACTGGACACCAAATCAAAGGATATTTCGCTCCAACCGCTCTCGAAATTATGAGGCAATACTTTATTTTTTCAAAAAGTAAAAGAAAATGTGATAACAATTTTTGAGTATTACCAATTAAATTTAAAAAAAATGATCAAGGTAACACTAAAACTTTCTCCTTTGTACTGCAAAACAGCATGTATGTAACGCATTGTGCTGTCATTTGATCTATGGCTATTGCTTTCGACACCATGCGTAGGTGCGTAATTTTGGGCAGCGGATCGACTAGATCTATGTACATTGTTTTATTTAGTTGCATAATGTTTGTATTTCAAGCCTAAGAACTTAGTCTTGTTTACTGAACAAAGCCCACGCTTGTATGGCCTAGATTCTTCTGGAATCTCCGATCTAGTTCTAGCATAGAGGAACCCCTTGTTTACTTTTGATTTGTTGCTATTTTAGAGGGCATTACTCATGACGTGTACCAAGAATATTCTCTTACGATTTATTTAATTCCTTTTCTGGATGATTCGACGCGATTTTGTATAAATAAGAGTCGAAATTATGTTAAGTCAGTCAACATCAAGTCTACCTTGAGTGATTATTAAATCTACCTACAGTGATTATTAAGTCAACCTTCAGTGATTATAGAGCCAAGCTCTTGTGTTGGATTAAACTGTTTGGAATTTTTACTAGCGGACTTCAGACTTATTTTCTACGGACGAGTCGAGTGACTGTGTATTTTCATACCCCTACAAAAAACAGAGCCTAACAGATCACACCATCAAAACCTGTTACAATTTACTTAGATCAATAAACAAGCTCAGGTCGATAATTATTTTAAAATAACATCTGATATTAATGAGATGCCATGACAAAGTTTGCAAACTGACATCCTCTTTAGATGCGAATCGACAACATCAAAATGGAGCAAAAGCCAAGACATGCACTGCCAACGAATCATAAATAGGTTATCATTGTAGCTTCCTTGAAGACTGGCAAATCAAATGCAGGACTATAATTATTCATTAAAATGGTCTTTTAGGCTACAGTAGGAAAAAAATAGTTATTTTTTAGTCTCCAAAGATAAGCAATAAGAGCGAAAGTAATATATAACACTACTCGAATTGGTTCAATGGAGTTAATCTGTTCAAAGAGCTTGGAAAATAATGATAAAACTAATTAATTGAAACACGTGGAGAATAGGGCCACATCAAAAGTAAAGGTTACAATCATTTTAATACTGAGAAGCCCTGTTCCTATATTAATTTTCGAATGCTTTTAAAATATTCATAAAAAAAGCATGATGAATTTTTTTTCTCAAAACAGCTGTTTCCTTTGCCATTTCCCAACTACCTACACAACGTTATTCTCGGCGTTATTAAGATACAATTCCATCCAGAGTTGGCGGAAAGCCGCTGCATCGGCATTCTTTTAATTGACGTAAAAGTAACCAAGGAAGGTGCAATTTTGAAGTACCTGATCAAGTCTAAAACGCAGTGAATGAAGACTGCGACTTCCAAAAGCGTTGTTTTTAATAAGTTACATAATATTCCTGAAGATATCATAGTGTATTATTTCATCTTGGGGACAAAGAAGGATGGGCGTCTGACATGGGCTACTTCAGGTATCCGCGGACGCACCGTGGGCTCTCGGGCATGAAAGCTCAGGAGTACCGTCGAGCGTCATATCTGGTCTGTGGATGGCCGCGTTATCATAGAGGAACCAACAACACCATCCCGGTTCAATCAGCTTGTTTACTTCGCAGAAGCAGCTCATATTGTGAATTGTACAAATCTAAAGCATACCTGTGTGTTATAGCTGCACTGCCTAACATACCGACATTGGTAAAGGATAAATACAAATCAGAACCTGAATGGATGTGGTAGTTTTGACACTCCCATTTTCGTTCGAACGAAAAAAGCTGAATCCTAAATTAAGATGAAAAAGATGATTCTATGTGCCCCTACCCCACCACCCAACAAGAAAAAAAAAGCAGAGCGGAGCTTGGAGGTTAGACAGGTTAGTCATTGGGCGACTGGACATAACAATAACACCTGAGAGAGAGAGAGAGAGAGAGAGAGAGAGAGAGAGAGAGAGAGAGAGAGAGAGAGAGAGAGAGAGAGAGAGAGAGAGAGAGAGAGAGAGAGAGAGAGAGAGAGAGAGAGAGAAGAGGGTGGAGAACACGTCGGGTATCCTCACCTCAGACTAAGCGCGATATTCAACAATAGACCTGGGGCGTGAGTAAACAAGGCCACGAGAGCCACAGCAGGTCAAGGGGGGCACGCGTTTCAATGTCCGGGACACGAGCCGTGAATATTAAACAGGAGCTTTGGGGAATAGGAAGGAAAGGGGGGGGGAGAGAGGTGAGACAAGGTTTGGCGACAATGGTGAGATTCAGCAGCACAAAATTAAGAAAAAAAATTATGGAGGACGGTCACGTTGGTAAAAACTATTGGAAGGAGGTTTCAAAAATATTTTTAGAAGGTCAAAACCTCTCTAAGGGTGGGCAGTTATGGGGGAGAACGAGGGGAGAGGAAGGAGAAGGGGGAGATGAAATGGGATGTTGAGCAGGAAAAAAAGGCCCGGTACCGTAGCCATTACAATTTTCCCCGATGCCATGAAAGAAAACGGTGACAGAAGAAGGAATTAACGACAGGAAAGCCTGCAAGATTGATGGAGCGATATTATCCTAAGGATGGACAGAGAGAACAGTGTGGACTTCTGAAAGAATACCAAGCGGAGCGTATGCAGGGCACGTCAATTATTTTTGCATTTTGAAGCTCTTTTGAAACTTGCATGTGAATCGTTCATGACTGCGACAAAGGCGCGAGCGCCGGACGAGGAATATACGGAGAAACTCTATCTTTCTTGCGGTGTTCTTAGCCCTGGTCCAGAGGCTGCTTGGACTGTGGAGGACTGCAAGCTTTTGTCCCCACCGCGTGTTTGACCTCCCACGCTATGTTGGCAAAAAAAGGTGGACGAATATTGAGAGGCTTCCTCGGTGCAATTCGTATCTAACGCCAGGCTTGGAGTCAAAAGTAAAGTTTTACTTAAAACATGCACGATCATCCAAAATGAAGTCCTAATTCTAAATAAAGTTTGCCAATAAGAGAAAAAGCTACAGTGAGATATGATTTGGGTTGTCCGATTATTACAGGTGTCGAATAAAAATTCGATGTAGGATCAAGGTTAGAACGATGCATCTTAATACTTTCAGACATATCTTTCGATTGAGTTTTAAGCATGCGTTGAAAGATTTGAATTGAATCCCTAGAAAACAAGTGCATGTTTGGTTATTTCGTTTGGTGAAATAGCTAATCCACAATAAAGTAATCTAAGACATTTTCTATAATACATCAAACAAGTCTCCATCAAGTTGGATGGAAATGAAAAGATGAGGCCCCACACTCCCACAGCCACCGGCGCTGCAGAAAACAGCGGTGGTAGAAACCGGGACAGAAAACTTAATGATTGAAATGTTAGAAGGCTTATTAATTTCTATACACTGTTGCGACTAAAGGCGTAGGCAACGAAACAAAAACATGCCCATTTCAAAAGTAGTTCTGTTTATTGGTTTAGTTTGAAGTGCCTTCGCTTCCTCTTCAGGTATTAGTCATGAAATAAAAAGTCCTTAAGATCATGAATGTGTGGATTTTGATCTTAAAGCAAAGAAAATCACATCAACCAGGTGAAAAAGTATCACATTTATAAAAGCACATTTCATAATATCTAATTGTGATATACTGATGATCAAAGGAACATTTTGGCCTTTATTGTTTAAAAAAAAATGCGATTAGTGTGATATCTAATCTTATTTACGTTGTGTTCGAGATTTCATTGTTACTCTTATAAATATATAGGAAGAAAAAAGAAGAGGAATGACTAATATAGTCATTACAACCCTTTCATTGCACTTTCTCAAAATTCTGAAACCCGACTAAGAGCTATCGTGACTAGAAAACTGAGACACTTTCCCGAAATTCTCCGAATTCGCATCCTGTGCGATAAATGAGAAGATACGAGCCGCTCAGGGTAACCGCCTCTCACCATGGTCATCTAATGGATACTTCTTAAAATCCTTTGGGTAAGAGACCGTCCAAAGTCCAGCGGAACAATGTGTGGCATTGGTCTCTTAATGAAAGGCTGTTGGTAAAAATACGCAATACTTTTCTCACCTCATTCAGGTGTAAAAATGAACACCTCCCCCCCCCCCCCCAATTCAGGGCGGGTAAAGGCCTTTTCAGTTGGCTAGTCTAAGAGACATTCGAGGTGTTCGTTGTTGATGCGCTTAATTTATACATAACTTGTATGAGATTCTTTTTTTCCCGTTTCTTTTCGGTATCGGTATGAAATGAAAAAGGCTCTTAATACTCTCTCTCTCTCTCTCTCTCTCTCTCTCTCTCTCTCTCTCTCTCTCTCTCTCTCTCTATTTCACTCTCTTTCTCGCAACCCGCTTGAGCTGCACTAGTGACCCCTGGTTTACCGAGATCTAATTATTATCATGACCAATTCAACAATGCTGGTAGTCAGAGCCATAATGTGGCGCGTGTCATCGCCTGTTATGATTGATGTTCTATTAGCAGGGAGACTTCACTCTGACCTCCATGGATCAAGTAGCGGGGTCGCCGCGCGGGTTAAGAGTACACAATATACCCACACATGTTGAAGGCATACAAAAAAAAAAAAAGACTAACAAAAATTAAACCCTGTCTGTGGAGATAACCGAATTTTATGAATGAACATCTAAGATTTCATAGTAAACGTCGTTAAAGAATCCAATCATTTCAGAATAAATACCGTTAAAGAAGTCAACAACAGTTTAAGAGTCCTTTAAAAAAATAAAATGTTAGACGCAAAAAACAAAAAAAAACAAAAAAAACAACAAACCTCTAACAGTGAAGAGCACAAGATCGGTATGGCGTGATCGGTGAGACTTAGCTCAAGAACAATCTAAAAAGAGGGCAATTTTCTCTAGCATTTCATCATTACAATTGAGCATACACTGATTGCTTTCCATGAATATAATAAAAAAAAGATATATATATATATATATATATATATATATAGGTAAATAAGAAAATTAACAAACACAAGAGAAATGAACTGCTATCATCTCAATAAAATAAAGGTCAGATTAAAGATTAAGAAACAGCGGTGAGCTACGGTCGATCTCAATCTGCTTGTGAAAGTCTGATACGTTACGTTGTCTTTGACATTGAAGACATTTCAAGAAATTGACTATTGACAAGAAAGCTTGAAAATGTCTGCACGAGGACGTGACTGGCAGGATTAAATGTCGCGAGAGGAAAATAATGCGAGTTGAAGACAAAGTGAAATGATTAGAGTATCTGGCAGAGCTGTCTTCAGATGTTAAATGAGTACAAGAGAAGCAGGTATAATAAAACAAACCAAAAAAAAGCAAACAAAAATTAAAAAAAAAAAATAATATAAATGGCTTGATATCAATGCGATCTTATCGCAAGAGTACCTGCCCAAAATATTATAATCTTTTGAAGCATTATGGTGACTTATTAAAATTATCTTTTACGACACAGCCAGGAAAAAAATGTTCCAAAGACGAAGAAAAAAAATTTTTTTTTTTTTAAAGCATAAGGTTGGCCGTCGGTTAGGCATGGCCCATTGAGATGAAAAATTTTCAAAAGCCGTTGCTTTCGGTTCGTTGAGGGAACTCGTGCTCGAAAGGGGTTCATCGTTCTAAAATACGAACAACGATATAGGTAGACAATCAAGGCGGACAAAGAAACCAAATGAAGAGCGGAAGAAAGAAACAGTAAAAAAGAGAGAGAGAGAGAGAGAGAGAGAGAGAGAGAGAGAGAGAGAGAGAGAGAGAGAGAGAGAGAGAGAGAGAGAGAGAGAGAGAGAGAGAGAGAGTTGAAGGGAAGAGCAAGAAAGTGAAAATTTTGGTTATAAGCTCGTATCCAGGCGCATGACAGAAGGAAATAACAATTATAAAACCCAGGACCTTGGATATCGGGTGGGCTATTTTGAGATGGTCACGACAAGCGCACATACACAAAAGAAAAAGCTGTCCATGTGAAGGACAATAGCAGAGGACAGGGGGAATGGAGTAGCATTGAAGTTGGAAAGTTGGGGGAGGGGGGGGGGGAGGAGAAGGATGGAGCTCCTGGAATAAGGACACGCGACCACGATGGGCAGGTGTGAGCCAAAACTATCTGAAAGATCCGAATGGCGATTGTCTGCTTGCTAGTGTGAGTCTGTGTGTGTGCGTTCGGGTGTCCAAGAATTCCATTGTATGAGGCACAGGCTATCACCGACGCCAAATTCTTCGTGCTTGATAATACCTTTTACAGAAACTACGACCTGTTTCTGTAAATTTGGGAACATGAAGATTTAAATTTTAAGGCATATTTATTCGGTCACATACCTTGTGTAAGTGCTTACTCTTTGAACAGTTTGAGGGGGAAAAAGGAAATACCATCTCTCGTGTGATGGAGGAGGTGTTTACTCGGGTAGGTGAGCAACTACAGGAATAAAGACGATTTTTATCCTTCCGCGCAAATAATGGACTTAAGCTATTACAACCCTCCCTATCCTAGGTCTTTAAAACCCGTACAAGTTTCAACTATACTTATATTTTTGAACATTGAACTAAATTTGTATTTTTTGAACACTGCAGTGTCGCGGCCTAGCAGGCACTTTTAAACACTCCTTAAGATCAGAAACAGATTTAACTTAAGGCTGGACTGAGGAAATAAAAAGTTTTTTTTCAAACGTAATTACAATTATTTTATGTTTTGTGAATACTATCCAATACGTAAAGATCGAATCACGAACGCGACACGTTAATCGTTGTGCCATTCCGAACTGAAAGAGACGAATTTGTTTCAAGAATTCTGAAAAGTTTTCGAATAGCTTTTCAAAAAGACGTAATAATAATAATAATAATAATAATAATAATAATAATAATAATAATAATAATAATAATAATAATAATAATAATAATAATAATAATAATAATAATTCTCGGCAAGGAAAAACACAAGAGGTGATCTAAACAAATGCAATCTCATGTTTATACTTCTCCGTAGCAAGATCCCATGTGATGGAATTCGCAAAAATGGCAATAAACTATTTGATGAGATCTATACGACAGGTGTCGGCATTGCTTACGGTTTCAAGTGGCTTTGTTTGATTTAGATCTTCAACAAATAGGTGATAATTTCCTTGCTAAATATTTGCTAGCTCTTTTTTTTTTTTTTTTTTTTTTTGATCTCTCGCATGAGGAGCAGCTGCATTGCCTTTTAACAGAGAACTTTGAGAGGCATGAACAAAAAAAAAATCTTTGATAATTTCTTTTTACATTATTAACTCGTCCATGCCAAATAACACAAGCGCCCAGCTCAATTATAAAACTTCAAACAATGATCAGCATCTGCAAATCTTTTCTTAATGAAAGATTTCAAGTACTGATGCTTCTACGCACGCACGCGCACTTAATTATTCTTCGTATTCTGGCCAGGTCACTGACCTACTTCGCAGAATATACTGTCCAAACTACCTTGATAAATGTTAGCTTCAGTGAAAGAATAACAATTAAAATAGTTTGTCTTGAGCAATAGCAGAATGACATTTATGAAAAAACGAGAGCACCAAGTCCTAAAAAAGACGGGATGGCGTTGAAAAGTCCATCTTTAAGATAAATCATAGTTGAATGAAGATTCTAATACAGTTTCCCTGGTCAATGGGCGGTGCTTACAGCAGTTCAGTGACCTCTATTGCCCGCTTCAAAAGCGCCGCGAAATCAAGGTGCACGGTGTACATCAGGGCGAGACAACGATAAGACATTACCCTTCCCCCTCCCTTCCTTCCCCTCCGACCGTCACGGACAGATTGGCTCAAGTCTCCCAAATTTTCAGCATACTATGCAAAAATGCGCACCTTCCACAATAAGTGTAATTAAATCTTTCTTTGAACTCTATGCAACGGAGTGCACCCCGTCCAGCACTCCTCGAAGTAAAACATACCGAGAACTTGATTATTTTGTACTTGGATTTTTTTTATTACCACTCACATTTGATTTTTTTTTTCTTTCGAATCGTGGAAGACGGTTGGTTCCGTTTTCACCGAAGCAACGCCATACATTTATGCGGCAGATAATTATTTTGCGCTCAACAATGATTGGTCCAGGATAGCTTTCACCTTTCACTCAGCCAGGACCCACTGCATACGCTGACACTTGACAAACGGCCGCGTGCTCACTCAGACTGACAAGCACACAAAATAAGAAGGCAGTGGGCACTCACCCTTGTCGTGCAGCTTTCGGAAGAGTCTGTCGCTCCCTCTGCTCAGCTTGGGGGTGTACCTCAGCATGCCATCCACGTCTGACGGCGATAGCTTGGCCCGTCCGATACGCGCTGCATGACGGAGAAGAAGAAAAAATGGAAATCTGTTGAGACTGGGAATACGCTGATTATATAGATTTATTTCAAAGCATCTTTTGATTGACTAAAAGGCTGTTCAGAAGACAGCTCTTAGAGGAGCGTATCAATAATGGTGATTTTTAACCATGACATTATACCCAATTTCGGGATTTAAGTTAAAATCAGGATTTTTTTCTGTTCCAACAAGGCTTCTTCCTTTACAACAACTACAACCAAAACACAATAACAACAAACAATGTTCCTACATTGGACGTTTTCTTCCCTCTATGAGATATTTTTTTTTAATGTATGTATAACATTCCATTCTTAAATCTTAACGCAATAAATACATTTACATAAGATAAATTGAAATGTTTTGAAAAATTAAAAAGCTTTGTTAGTTTAAAAAAAATGGTAAAAAAAGTGCAACCCTAGATCATGACAAGTATCTTAAAAGCCCATCAGACCATTTTGCTTAAAGTTTAATGAAAGAACAACATAACACAAATTTTCTTTGCGAAAAGCCTGACCACACCCTTAAAATAATCTCAAAATATATTCACGCATGCGAAAAGGCAAGTAAAACATTTATGAAGGCCAACACCAAACACTCTAACAAACGTCTAAAGGCACGTGTATAATTATAAACTAATCATTGTCAAAAATAAATTCAATAATTATGTGCCTTGTTGCAATATAGGGAATATGCTACTTCTGCAATGCCCCCCCCACCCTTTTTTTTAATTATAATTTAAAACGCTTATTAGAAAGCTATGAATTCCTTTCATATGCAACGCCTTGTGGGAATTCCTAGCTGCGCCATTTTTTTAACCTGCATAAGAAAGATTGTTTAAAAGGAGATGTAAATAGATTTGGAATGTACAGAACGAGCTAACATTCTCACTAAGATAATTTCATAAAGACAGCCAGAAGTCACGCTTTAATTACGCTAACCAGAAGAGTTACTGATATAAAAGATGGTTGATATCATGAAGGCAATACGTACGATAGATGCTAACGTTAGACGCATCAGACTGGAAAGGTGATATATTAGCTTGTCATACTATATCACCTGAGTAATATTGTTTTAAAATACTCTATAAAAGTGACTGAAACAGTCCGATTGGAATGGCTGATATAATCACCAGCATGACTCTGAGGATCGCAGTTGCGGTAAAGCATTATATCAGTAGCGGTTGTTCGAAGCTCACGCCATGTTCACGATATTTAGAATATACAGTTTTTGTAGTTTATTCAGTTCATTTCACTATTACACCAGGTCTCATAACTGAAAATTTTTTCGCTTTTAAATGTCTACCAATATCGAACACTGTTGTTTCTAATAACAGAGGCATCCCTCATTCTCCATGTCTAATTGTGAGCACGGCAAAAGTTAAGTAGCAAAGCAGAAAAGCAGCTGAATCTTTTGTAACAGCAATCAAAAGGAAAAGAGCTGCTTTATAAGAATGTTGCTTTGTTCAACGATCTAATATCACCAAAACGTTTTGACCATTATCCTTAACAATTGCTGAATGTGGTATGACATTGTCGATGTAAGCCGTTTTTTCATTTAGAAAGTCTAATTGGACTGTATCATCTGTTTTGTTGCCATATTCCGAACTCCAACAATATAATGGCATTTCTTTTGGGCTACAACTCCCTCGAACTCTTTATTATCTCTGGCCAAAGATGAACTCTTTGCCATCGGGGTTTGACTGGCTTGCTAATAGTTCCAACTCGCGCGACAAAGGGCACATTCTTGGCGTAAGCGGTGGGTTTCTTACCACTTGCGAAATACTAATATCCCCGGAATGCTCACTTCAGCCCTGCCGCTGTCAAAGGTCTTCGGCTTTGTTTATATTGTAACCCATGTTTGCTATTAAGTTTCTGCTCTGTCCGCACTTTCATCAAGGCGCAAGGGTGGTGTCGATGACGATGGCGATGAAAACAATAATGCTATTCTTTTTTCCTTCAGTTGTAGGATCAATGTTATCGAACAAAACACAACCACCATCACCTCCTTTTCCTCCTCCTCCTCCTCCTCCTACTACTACTACTAATAATAATAATGAAAAAAAAACTCATGGTGATGATGATGATGATGAAGATGATGATATTGATGAAGATGACAATTATAACATTACTTCTTTTACAATCGAAGACATGGATACTACGGCTATGGCTAGTGGGAAATCCCACACTGAAAATGTCTGAATGTGCGTCTCTGAGGGTCTAGACTATCTACCTAATGGACTTACTTGTCCGTCTGTCTGGCGCCACGAGGGCTTGGTCAATAGTACCGCACTAATCTATATAGACTGGTCAACACTCCATACCGCACGCTGATAAACAATATTGGTCAGTCCTAGTAGTACGTCGTGGGACATCATTCAGAGAATCTGTGACCCCAGTTCACACATGCCGTATCTCTGTAGTACAGCTTACGCAGAATGTCAACAAAGAGCCATACTACGGCCGACTCCATGTACTCTTATTATTGCTAGATCTCGATTTTGAGATGCCTCTACTTTCGGGATCAGGCGCAACATTTACGGTCAACCGCGAGACAAATACAACGTGTATCATGTAGACAGGATGCCATGTTTTGCGTACGATGGTTCATGAAAAACAGTGAGTAAAAGCATTGATCATTCAAAGGAGACCGTGAGAGCGTGCACAGTAACCTCTAGAAAAAAAAAGGAGAGGAAAATCACAACTCGACTGAATTGTGGCAAGTAAAAAAAAAAAAATTCGTCACGAATGACAAAGTTATAAAATCGCAAAGAGTGAGAACTGACAATTATAGGCCAGAAGATTTCTTAAGAAAGCCGAAAATTTGATGAGTTTGTCTAAAATGAAAAAAATAAAACAACCCACACATACATACAGAGACCAACAAGAAAGGGATAGAGAGAGCGAGAGACAAACAGTCAGATAGAGAGATAGAGAGAGAGAGGGAGGGAGGGAGAGAGAGAGAGAGAGAGAGAGAGAGAGAGAGAGAGAGAGAGAGAGAGAGAGAGAGAGAGAGAGAGAGAGAGAGAAGAGAAGGATGGGGTAGGGACGAGATGAAGCGAGACCGATTGACCACCCACAACGTTAGGAGTTCTCAAGACAACGCTTGCGGTTCTCAAGTGAGCTTCCATGCCAGTAATTAGTGATGAGAATCCATTGGAGGACACTTACACCACCAGACATGTTCTTGATTCGTAACGTTATTCCACTACTGAACAGCAACGTATTGTAGAAGGGTTATTTAAGGTGTATTGGCTCTTCAAGGCATGTACACAGTCCAATCTAACGGGTTCCATTGCTTCAGTGCAAAGCAAACATAGCAGTCTTACAGTGGCATACAATGAAAGAAAAGAACAAGATTGACAAATATTGGACAAAAGCTTCTTAATTTTTTGTTGCTTAACTCATATGGACAACGAAAACCATGATACCATGTGGTCTTATTCAATGAAAAAAAATGTAGCGACTAATTTTGAGCACAATATTATTATTTATGCCTATCTAATGGATACGGACCGACGTTTCCAAAGTTTCTTTTTCTTTGTTTGGTGTTTCTTCTGGATCTAAGTAGTCTTTACATTCACTCCAAAAATCAGAATTGCGCGCGCACAATTTACATTCACTGATGTGCCATCTTTAGTATTGTATCTAAAATATTAACTAAAGAGTCGAAAGAATCGGGCTAAGAGGCTTTCATTAATGGTACAAAATAATTGATGGGCCCCCTAAATCTCATTAAAGAGAAGTAGACTTTCCGTTTTCTCTTAATTCCAAGATTCAAATCAAATAACAAATTTTGATGCGCAATCTCCAAATGGCTTTTGGGAAATGTGCAACGAAATAATTAGAATTTAGGTCTACGAGACCACACTGTCGCCAGGTTGACACGCGCTTTGTAACTTAGCGCCGAAAAAAAACTACAGAAGTCATATTTTGCCATACAAAAGGTCCAGGTGCGAATTTTGTCACTCATAGAATGACCACCATCTGTAATTTTTTTAGCTGAAATTTCTTTGATCAATATAAGAAAAATTCTCTGTCAATATTTGTCCAATTGACTGCCGGGCTAGGCTGGGCAGCTTGTTTAATATGGCTTTGTGTACAACATCGTGATCTCAAGCATTTTTGCATATCTAACTGAAGACCCTGTCGAGCAGAGTGTAAAAGATAAGGTTCTAAACTCACGACCGACGGTGCAGGGCTCGAACCCTGTGGGGAGGTTTGCGGATATTAGGGCGGACGCTATAACCCTCTGTACAGATGTGAACATCAATTCTGGTTCGTCGAATTTGCAGCTACGAATTTTGAGCACGAAATGATTTTTTTTTTTTTTTTTTTAAATTCAAATCGAGCACTAATGTTTTGAAACGTGGGCTACTTTAGACCGATTTCGTTTGAATTATATCTAACTTTCTCGATAGATCAATACATGAAATTAATAAGACCTTTTTGTGCGATGCATGAGAGATATAGGCGATCTTTTCGTTTAACTTTCAGTTCTTTGAGTCACTGTTATACCTTTAACCTTTTGGGCTGCGTTCATGAACGTAACTTTTCAATAAACCTTATGAACTTGGACCATTCGCATCAACATCGATGACTCTTGAAATTCGAGGACTTTAATTTGAAACAAAACTGTTTTAGTTAACGGTAACGTAACGCTTTACTCTCATTTCTTATACCTTTGGGTTTTTCCAAAAAGCAACATTATAAATTTCCGCCCGAGATATCATAGAAATGGCCTTGGTCTGATCTCCCCTTGATCACAGAGATTGATATCAACATTATCATGATCACAAAGTCATGCACACATAGTTATTTCAGCATAATCGCCACCATTCCTGGAATTCGCTATACATCTATCTGCTTTCATAACATTTGCCTATTAGAACAAAGGATTACAAGTCGTATACTGTGAGAGAAAGCGTACAGCGGACTAATAGATATGAATCTATTTGCCACGCCTCGTAATTCTGTGTTACGACCCTTCCAACCGCAGTATTTGCTTTGCAGCAAAAGGGACAGGGAGCGATCGATTCTATATCGATGTTTTTCAAATCGGACCTGAAGGTCAAAAACTCATTGTCAGAACTTCTGCTCGAAGATCGTCAGTTCGAGTCCTCAACGATTCGATTGTGTTGACAAGGATTTGTTAGGTGCTTTGAGAGAAATCATAGGGACCTGATCATAAGTAAATAAAAATGCAGGCTTTCGTTGGCGCTGAGTCTGCAATAAAGGCATATTTTTTATTCCATTTTAATTTATAGTCAGATCTAGATTATTCTTGTTCTTTTTTAAGTGCAATCCGTTTTTTCTTTGTGCTTGTGGCTTAGATAATTGTCTAGATGAAAGAAAGCTCAATCACAATTTTATCATTATTTTTTTCTATTTGCAAACCAAGAAAATGCATGGTAATCAGTCAGGACGAAGAGAGAGAGAGAGAGAGAGAGAGAGAGAGAGAGAGAGAGAGAGAGAGAAGAAGAAGAAGAAGAAGAAGAAGAAGAAGAAGAAGAAGAAAAGAGAGAGAGTTTTAAAGTGAGCCAAAAAGGGGCTGCTTAAAATTAAAAATCGTATTAAATAAACTCCCGGATGCTTCGGAGATTTAAAATTCCCCCACTTCCATCGTCTCGTCAGCTTACGCAGTTATTACAGTCGTTATATCTGCAAGATAAAATAAATAAGTTCGGCATTCTGGAGCTCAAAGAGGGCATTGCTGACACCACAGAAACCATCTCCAGCCCTCGGTATAAAAATGTCCTTGCAGTAACCCATGAACAAACTCCTCTTCAAGTGCTCCTCAATTTTACCACATGACAAAAATTTGAATAGCGTGGACGAGAATCTAAAAGATCACACACGTAAAGATAATTGGTGGAGTTTAGATATACGCTGGTCATAGTATGTTGCATGGTGAAGTGGTGATCTGTTGAACATTGGGCTAGAGACTTAGAGGACGCTTTATTACAGTTTTGAGGGGAAAAGGCGAGCGCTGTAATGCGGAGTGACGTATGCACAGATCTAATAACGATTGACTTGTTCGGATTCTTATAGCGGACAGTAAATCCCAGCTCGGATCACGTTATCAGAGAAAGAACGGAACGGGTCAGCGTAGAATTATTACCCGCATTTAGTACGGTATTCGGGAACCTGCATGCTTAAAGATATCATTTTTTTCTTCATTATGGTGTTTATTAGCCTTTTTAGAGTATTTATCTTTCTTGTACACAAAAATGTGTTTGGAAATCAAAATATTTATTCCTGGTTTGTTTCAGTCCTTTCGTTATCATATCGAATTATTTAATTTTATTACTTTGAGCATTGGACGGAACCCAATCGAATATTCTAAATATCGTAAACATGGTACAAGCTCCGAACAATCGCTGCTGGCCTATCAAATATTTTACAGCAGCTGCAATCCTAAGAGCCACGCTTGTGATTCTATCAGCCATTCCAATCGGACTGTTTCAATAGTAGGATATGTTAAATCAATATTAGTCAGGTGATATAGTACGACAAGCTAATATATCGTCTCTTTGCCTTTTTGGTGCTTTTAACGTTCACATCTATCATACGTTTACAATTTGAAAATCAAATCCGATTTATCCCTAAGACAAACGACTAGTATTTCCACGATCCACTATGGCATTTAAGAGGCTGAATTGTTGAAGAAAAGCCAATTACAATACCCGGGTATCCCAGTCACGGCTATTGCGGATACAACTCGGATTCGGACCAGTTCTGAACACAAGATCCAATTCGATCAAGGGCGGAGTGGTAATGCATGAGATAGGTAACTCAGTGCAATTATCTCCTTCAGGAAAGAAACCTCTAGACTCTCCACACTTCAAGCCGGGAAAACCCCAAGGTCTGTGGGATTAGTAATTTGTATATGCCAAACACACTAACACCCAGAAGTACAAATTGGAGGTCTTTAGTGTGGTTGAGAGGGCATAGATTTCAACAATATCATAAAACCAAATCAACGGTAGGCGTTCTGTAAGCCGAGTCAGTTCAAACAATGGAGGCCGCAAGGGAGGCACATACAACAAACGGCTGTCGATAAAAGATTTGAATTTGGAGAGCTAAATCCAAAAACAACATCATCGTTACGCTCGTGAGAAATCACTAAGCGAATGGAGCGATATAGTCTTAATAGCATAGAGACTCGTCAAATATAGCTGGGTAAAAACATCGGCAATCAAGAGTTCAGATTACTCAAAACTGGCCTACATAATTCCTACCATTACTGAACATTCCCAAAGCCTCTCTCACCAAGGAGAAAAATATGAACATGACGAAACGCCCTGTGGTCTACATCAATCCTATAGGCCTTTATTGACAACTTCATAATGATCCAATATAGGCCATATTTGTTAATGTTCATATTATTTTTGGAATAGCCATAAATATATTTGACTATTAAAAAAACAACAACAACTTATTACTAACGAAAATCAGACTTTCATTTTACATTAACGGTAGGTAATTAGTCTTACAACCCCCCCCCCCCCCAAAAAAAAAAAAAAAAAAAAAAAAAAACAACAACAAAACAAACAAAAACAGTCCCCCCTAAAAAAAAAACGCCCAAAAAACAAAATACAAAAAAAAAAAAAAAAAAAAAAAAAAAGACAAAACAACAAAGAACAGACAAACAAACAAAAAACCAATGTCTTTACATAAGGAGAAAATTGACTCTTTCAACTTTTTTTTTAAAACCAAAACAACAATAAAACGGCAATTTTCATGCATAAAAAGCTATTAACTTGGCTCCTTTAAATTTAAACCCGACGGGAAAGAGATAATACAAGGCGTATTCCAAGTTTAGAATATTTCTCTCAGTGTATCACACTAGCGGGAAAAAAAGGAAAGGGGAAAAAAAACAAAAAAACAATTGAGAATTAAACACCGTTTGAAGTGTACCATCACAGCTAAACATTGAATGTCACTGTATCACTTAGTTTTCTTTTTTTTTTTTTTAATCATACATACAATTACGTATTTTGACCTGGCCGAACAGCGAAATGTCAAGATCAATAGATTAGTTGTGAGACTGGTGCAAAACCGCACTTTCAGATCCCAGTGCGAGTATCCCAAATTACAGCTGCTCATAATGATGATGTTGATGATTTAGATGGACAACGGTTTAAAAAGCGCCTAAAATTAACATTAAAATAAAAAAAATAAAAAAAAAAAATACCGAAAAAAATAAAAACAAATAAACTCGAAGAACCGGTTGAAAGCATTACTGCTGATTCACGTTCGCGGGTTTCCCCCAGTAATTTGAGGACCTCGGACTTGATTGACAGGTAAAACGATTCAAGGCAAGGAACACCCATGATGCTAGGGAGGGGAATTATCGTCCGCCACCTAGTTCTCACTGCGACAGTCACCACTGCACTCCATCTTCACTCTTCCTTTAGAACCTCCGGCCTACCCAGACTGGCTCTTAAATACAATCACTGTACATTATAAACAAGAGGTGAAACCACGCGAATAACTTGTCACGCACCCTAGAACAACGTACAACGACCTCATCGTCCACAGCGGCTAGGCCGCAACAGCGTCAGATTATACCGTGCTAAGCTCTCAATATAGACCGAGACATTGAGAAGAAAAAGAGCAAAAGCAAAGAAAGCCGTGGGTGCTTTACCGCTCGGGCTCTGGGTTTTCCCTGAACTACCTGCTGGTTATTCGGACAATAGAATGCCACTACGTACCATAATGTATCCCGCCCGAAGATACAGAACAAGACATTTTCCCAAGGTATTCTGCAATCCTCGGATAAAGAAAGGTAAAAAAAAAAAAAAAAGAAAATAATGTTCGTCACCAGCCTCTTGCCTGCCAACCTCCTATATCTCGTTCGAGAATAATGGCTTTAATGTAATAGACAACATTATTTATTCAATCATATAAAAACTGGCAACGCACAGTCATGAACTCGGGAGACTAATTAATAAAAAAAAAAAAATAGATAGTCAAAAAAAAAAAAAAAAAAAAAAAGAAAAGAAAAGCAAATTTAGTTTACAGTAATATTAGTACATTATGTAACTTGTCCTCGTCCATATGAATTCATTCAAAAGAGAGAAAAACAAAAGCGACAAAATGTGTGCAACGCACAGTCATGGCATGAACTCGGATGGCTCTGATTAAAAAAAAAGAAAAGCAAATTTAGTTAACAGTAATATTAGTACATTATGTAACTTATCCTCGTCCAAAAGAACTCATTCAAAAGAGAGAAAAACAAAAACGGCAAAACATGTGTAATCTGATATTTCTTCAGGCATACAACCAAGACTAAGCCTAAATAGAGAAAGGAATTGAACGGCTAAACGTCACACCACCATGTTATGATTGTCGCACGGTCTTTGTAAATGTAAAATTACAAATTCAATAAAAAATCACAAAAAAAAAAAAAAAAAAAAAAAAAACCCAAAAAACTGACACGAAAAGGACAGCAGTTATGCATGGAAACTGGTGCTAATCATATCGAAAAAAAAATAAATAAATGGAACTAGATCAAAAATTGCAACTTTTAAAATTAAAATCCATTATTTTCCAAGACATTTGGTGGGATAGTAAGCTATTTCCCTTTTTAAACGCCCCCCCCCCCCCCCCAACCCCTCTCCCCCAGGCCCCCCGCCTCTCCCATTTCAGACTCTCAACTCCACCCCCTTTTACGCTGTAGTGACTGTTAGAACAGTGTAGATATAGATGCGAACCCTTCGGGTCCATTGCCAGTTCTACGACACGACACTACTCTTTCCCTCTTTAAAAAACGGGCCACCCAAAGTTCTGAAGACGCACATTGATATCGGCATAGACATACTCAGAGCCCGGGATCATTCTTGCCCGAGGGTAAAGGTTCCCGATCTTTTTGCAGGTAGCATAGACTTACGCTACGAGAACTAAAATTCACAGGGTGGAGAAAAAAGTTTCTCTTTCTTTTTTTTTTTCCTTTTCAAGGAAGAAATCTTAAAGCCCAGGGATCTGAAGGCGCCTTCATGTCTGGCAGAGATCCCAGTCTAGCCGACATAAATTTTAATTTACATCCAAACCGTTACAGCGAGGACTGGCCTTTAAGGCAGAAACTACACGAGCGAACACATAATATCTCAACTGCCTCTAACAAATCAGACTAGATTCCGGGGAGAGAGAGAGAGAGAGAGAGAGAGAGAGAGAGAGAGAGAGAGAGAGAGAGAGAGAGAGAGAGAGAGAGAGAGAGAGAGCGAGAGAGAGAAAACGAAGCATGGAGAGAAAAGGAAAGAGAGGACGCGAGAGACGTCTCAAGCCTATAACCGATTGACAAGAATGATATTATAAAGATCACTGATTGAGCAGGCAACGGTCCTTGTCTTGTCTGCACAAATTTGAGTGACAGCGTCTAGGCTGAGGCGGCGCATTCCTGAACATGCCGCTGGCCACACAAGAAGATCCTAACTTAAAAAAAGAAAAAGAAACAAATAATTTTTTGAACAATATAAACCCTAGTCAGGGCACGATGCCGTTTGTGGATAGCTTACAGCAACTAAATCATATATAAGGCAAGACAAACATGGGAAGAGGGGGAGAGAGGAGAGAAGAAACAAGAAGTTAGAGAATTAATACCGATTTCCGAATTAGTTTCCATATGTAACGGCAGAAAAGGTAAGTTAAAATTTTGTGATATGTGGGTTCGTAAAAATCACCCGATATTTCTACATACATTAGCAAGAACATGGAAAATCAAAGGCGGACCTATAGGACATGCAATAAAACAATTTAATAAAATAAAAAAAAGTGGCTGCCTCGCAGCAAGACAAGCTGACAAAACAGAATAAACAAGAACGTCCACAAAAAACAAACAAACAAACAAACCACGGAACTGCAACGAAAATCCTTTGCAATTCGAAGATGGGGAAACGCCATGTCCGAAACTTGTGCGATTGACTAAAAAAACATCAATAAAAACAAAACAAAAAGCAATGGAACATTGATACAGCACTTTACCATCATTAAAATTATGGCATATTCTATTTAAAAAAAAAAAAACAACCGTTTGGGTATACTTTCAGAGCTCTGGACATTTAGAACTATAATAAATCGAGAGCACCTCAACCAGTTAAAAAAAAACAACAAAAACTGATTGGTCGCTTACATTCACTTAATAGAAGCCTGTGAAATACAACAAATTGTCAAATCTATCATTACCGATGGCAAGCCTACGAAAGTCTATAAAGGGTGCAAGTTTCTTTAAACTTAAGCAAAAATCCTGAGCAACCTGATTTCTTTGTTCTTAATAAACACTAGGATTCTTGAGAGAGTCTACAGGGAACATTTTAGAATAAACCAAACAGAGACATCTTCCCAATAATGCGTTTTTTGAAAGCTATAACCAGCACAGAAAGGCAACTGGAAAATCCTCGAAATATACAAATAATACAAATCCCGCTGCAAGTAAATTTAATAAACCACTGAGTAAAGAGATTAGAGCCAGCTTGCTCCGGCCCTCGGGGGCCAAAGATCCCTGGGATAACAGTAACTGTGACCACGGTTGGGGTGCCACCCACAATACAGGAGCATCAGGCAGGCGAACACTCCTCGTGGGCCAGCCGGGGATAGGAAGAACCTTGGACCAAAAGCGCCACCCACAGACTAAGGTCTTCGGCCCCAAGGGCTTCTATCGTGCCATGGAGGACCGAAGGTGATGAGAGAAAGCATCAAGTCGGGTCTTCGAAGTTAAAAAGTTTTAATATTGAAGCACTTGAAAATTACAAAGGACGTTTTGTTTTTTTTCAATTTCTTTTTCTCCTATGAAATAAGAATTTAGGTGTGCCACTTTCCAAAAAATTATACCGATTTCACCTCTGCAATAAGGAGGAAATTGACTACAAGTACTGCAGTGATTAAATTTTTGCCTCCCGGTGCCAATAGCAGACATAAATTATGTGTACATGCGGAATGACAGTATTGAACCAGCCGGTTCGGAATATCGATAACTCATTACTTTTAGAGAATCGATGATTTTATGTAGAATCGCCTCGGCATTTTTTGCGTGGCGAATTGTTCTGGAATGATTACATTTTTAAGACAAAGTGGATTAGACTATTGTGGAGGGTAATATTCTTTATAGCCAACAATATTATGATCTATAGCAAAATTAAATCTCCAAATACTTACAATTTAAACTGATATGGGATCTTTTTCTCCCAGGGGAATAGGATCAAACAATAACAACACTTAAAATCACACATAAACATTGCACCCTTACTGGGCCGATCGCTTTAGAACTTTATTCTTGTCAATCAGGTAAAGAAGCCCTAATTGATCTTCAATACAAACTGCTGAAGCGCCGGGCGGGGACAACGGAAGACTATTTTTCGCCCACTTTCATCTTTGTGGAGAACAAAAGTCTGTTACCGCGTATGTAACAAAATTGTTCATAGAGAACCTGTGTGGCTCTGCAAATATTAAGGGCGCCAAGAGGCTCCATTTGGTAAATGTGAATGGAACTTGGAAGGTGTGTGTACATGTATTGGTAATGGAAGGATGAAGCAAATACTACTTTTTTTGCAAGTTTGTTCCTGTTTGTACTCGTACTCTCATTGTTTGTATTTGCTTGAAAAGGTGGTTGGGTGCATTGGGTGAAATGGTAAAAGTTTTGGGGAAGAAAAGAAATAGAATAATGATAACGAAAGACACTGAAAGGCACAAAGGCTTGACAGTGGGGTTATGTAGTGTGTATGTGATTATGGGTGAACGCAAGAAGTACGAAATAATTATAATGATAATTTTAACAAGAACATAGTACAACATGAACAACAACAACAACAACAATAATAATAATAATAATAATAATAATAATAATAATAATAATAATAATAATAATAATAATAATAATAATAATAATAATAATAATAATAATGATAACATTGATTCTCCACACTGATTAACTTGAACAGCTACAAGCTGAAAACTCCGTTCTATGAACGGCATCCTCACCAGAGGCTAGGGTCCGTGTGTGCATTAAACTATAGGCTTATAAAATACTGGGCTTTGCATCTATTCTTTTACATCAACCAGATATCTCCATAATTCTGATACTAAACACAAAATCTATATCTAGAATTTTTGAAATTCTAAGCGTAAAAGTAAAATCTTTATCTTTTGATCGAAGTCTAGCTGTTGTCAATATCTAGATTTAGGTCTTACATCTAGAATATTATATCCAAGCAACTTTCTCAGATAGTTAACTTCTTAACATTTAGATTTTTTCCACATGGTTTTAGATCTGCCGCCGCGAACATTGTATGCGTACAGTTTTATGTCTGCTATCTCTGTAAAGCTGCACTTACAGGAAGAAGTTCGCACATACACTTTTATTTTCTAAGAAAATAATAATCAGTTTTTACTGATTACAAAATAACTATTTTGATGAAAAACAATATACCGATTTTAATCTTAAAAAGCAATTTAAAACTGTATGTCGAATTTGACTTGCCTATGTGGTCTCTAGATGGTTCTCATTTTTCAACTATCTCCATTATTAATAGAAGCACGATTGTAATTTACGGAAAAAAAATATATCACCTATTTTTATGAAAACATTTCCGTGGTTTATTTCAGCACCTCCCCAAACAAAAATGGAGCAAAAATAAAAGAGGATTTAAAGTGTTAATGAATCTTTCCAGAGACCGAAAAAAATTAACAAACTCAGATAAGAACCTGAATAAGTAGGGTTGGTATTTTCCATTACTACTATACTCGTTCTAGGATGATTCTATTGTCTAAAAAAGACAATAAACAACCAGACTTATCCACCAGAGATACTTTTCAACGAACACCAATTATTTAGCTTGATGAGAAATAATTTACATACACGTAAGATTGCTATGAATAATAAAAAAAAAAAATTATATTTTTCAAGGCCAAACTTAATTTTTTCATAGGAAGGAACATAAAACCGACATTAAAAATTGCTGGTTTCGAATCAACAAAGTAGGGAATATATATACAACGCTAGGTAAGATGGGTCAGGGTCGGCTTATGAACTCGGCCTTAAGGCGAGAGAGAACGCCAAACCTGGCCGGTGAAATCCAAAATTAACTTGATCATTATAAACATCATGAGGAAGCAAAACACATTTCTTCCTAGGTCAGAGCGAACCAGGCCTTGCCCCCCCCCCCAAAAAAAAAAAAAAAAAAAATAAAAAATAAAAAATAAAAAATAAAAGTACATGTATTTATAAAATGAAACATTAAACCAATCATGAAGGCTGGAACAACGTCGTGCTAGGCCACTATAATATATTTTTAAAGTAGCAATTTATGCTGAGGGATGAATGAAATGAAGTTATTGGCCTGTTTCTATGAAGCGCACCTAAAGTTAGGTGCATCCAACTAAAGGACCAGTCGCAGGGTTTACACCTACTCGTAACATCATGAACTTACGTAGTCTATGGCAGGATTCAGTGACTTTACCGAATTTCGCCAAAATTTTCCCTGCGCAAAACTTTTGTTTACAAATTTCTTTAATATGCCACGTTAGACATTTTAAAAACAAGAAATGCCATGATCCTTTTTTCTGTTTTTTATATTATCCGTTACTTTAAAATAACAAAAAAATTATTTTATCTATCTTACATTAGTTGGTCCGTTACATTTATTGTCTGAAAGGGAATGGAAAAATATTATTGAAATTGTTTTTGCATTTTCGTCGATTTAGACTTTTCAAGCTGTAAAACTTGCCTCAGCGACTTAGAAATTGTTTCCGGTCTTGATTGTATCACAACCTTCCTTAATTCGATTTCAGAGATGCATTTTAAAGTTTATT
The DNA here is from genome assembly GCA_033675545.1 of Elysia crispata. NCBI lineage: Eukaryota > Metazoa > Mollusca > Gastropoda > Plakobranchidae > Elysia > Elysia crispata. The sequence continues at coordinate 2,028,523 of JAWDGP010007412.1, read as the reverse complement.
TTTCATCTCTTGGCTATCCTGATTTAGATCAAGGTCTAGTTAATAAACCTTTATGATTTCAATGTACGACCAGGAGAATTTTCCCAATCAGTGAAGGAGATCTATGTGTGTGTGTGTGTGTGTATGCGTATATTGCGTACAGTATGGTGATATAGATCTTGACAAAATCTCCAGCGTTAATTGCAGATACCGGCCCAACTAACGTTAGGCTTCACAATTGAATGTTTCCCGACGAAATTGAAACCTGTGCTTTAATGGGATTTTAAAGCAACCCAAGAATGCCTAAATCTTGAAAAGTATTTATTTGTGATGAATAAAACCTTCATAATCGTGTTCAGTATATCAAATTCATTAATGAAAAATACAAGTTTAAAGCTTAGGGCGATTTAGGCCGATAACTGCAATAATAACAATACCATCACCACAAGTGTACCTCCAAATTACTTTATATGACCGAGATCTACATTTAGATTACAATGAAAATCTAAATCTTGAGCTAGATCTACACATTTTGATTGCTAGGATGAAATTTAAAAAAAAATTTTTTGTATTTTAAATGGGCAAATAGTGAATAGACTAATCTAAGTCTCTCTATCTCTATCTCCCCCCTCTCTATTTCTCTCTCTTCTTGTTTCTTTATTTTTATGAATACCTCCCAACGCATTGTATGTGTTGTTGTATAGGATTCTACGTAGGCCACAACCAGATATACATAGGCGATTTATGTCTGTCAGAGGTAAAGGCTTATAGGGTAAATACTGATGGGTAGGTGTTTTTTTTTCCTGGTAGATGTATATATTCAACACACTTGTGTAGGAAGGCTGCCCATAATTATTTGTCAAATTTATCATTTTAGCTGGTCATATCTGAGTGTGTCATTTACATCAACTTTACTTAATTGATAATGAACACAACATTAAAACAAAGTAATGATGCACACTTTTTTCTGCCTATCAAAATCTTTTGTTTATGATGTAAAAGTATCAGATTGAGAGACTAAATACATTTAGGTGTACATGCAGTCTCATGCAACACGAGTATTTCATAGCTTTGCCTACAAGGATATCTATAAAACTGTTATTTGATACAGCCCCTCCACAAAAGTTTAATTTTGGGCAAAAATTCTCTAGGCATAATTTTCGACGTTGCAAAATATTATTCGAACAAGCTCTCAATAATCAATTAAGAATTATGTTTAAAATCTTGAAAATGCCTGTCATGCTTAGCAAAGAGTTCATTTTATGAAGTATTAAACCATTATATTTGACCCTTAATTTCTTCACTGATCGCTTTTATTATTTTTTTTCAATGGGACACATCCAACACTTATAGGTAGCATAATGTTATACATGTTTCTCCCCCCCAAAAAAAAAACAAAACAAAAAAAAACAAACAAACAAACAAACAAAAAAATACCACGCAATTAAAATTGAAATTTAAAATAAACAAGCAATGAGGCCTACCTATCTTAAAATACAAAATTTACTTGTTCAGAGTGTGAAATTTTAACCCACATTCATTCAACTTTTTTTTAATAGCATTTAAAACAAGAGAAGAAATGTGTGAAGTTTGCATTTCTTTTTTACTTCTACTTTTAGCGCTTCAAAATCTGGCATAATCCTCCGGATTTTAAGAAAGAATCTTAGCTGCTGATTTCAAATCCATGCAGCAAGGAGATTTAAGAAGCAGCAATTGAGACATTTCAGTTTTAGGATATTCTTTCCTTTTTACACAGTCATGTCCGGAGAAAAAATAATTACGATGCAATGATGAATCAGAATTTGATTGACTTACGGATTTAAATTAATGAAAAGAAAAGGAAGGGTAGGTTATTAGGATGTTAAATACAGATTTACATCTAAAGCCCTTTTTTAACAATCAAAAACAGTTTATTGGGCTTGCATAAACTAAAGGCAGTCATATGCTGACTTTACAGTGAATACTGAACACCTTCTCTTTATTAGAGAAAAGCATAAATATTTTTTATTTAAAAAAACCCCATCATATTAGTCTCCAGCCAGCACACTTAGGCCCATAGTTATAGTGCTAGTACATGCATATTCATACTATCACAAACACAATTGTCAGATCCCTTTTATACATACAGTGGAAACCTCAAGAACCTAAGTCCGATTAGTCGAATTTCTCATAAACTGAATTTTGCAAGATGATAGGGTATTTTTTTCTCTATGGCTTTGTTAGAATCGGACTCGTATTTTGAAGTCTTTCTGATTCAATTCTTTTAATTTGAAGTTGATATCACACCATAAGGCATCACAAAAATACTACATGCATCTCTCAAGCAACAAGCAATGCCAATCACTGCCCAAGATGCACTAACAATTAAGTGCCAGTACTGATACTGATAGCAACATGGGACGGGGGAAGGGGAGTGTTGCTGGTTGCAGGCACAGTACACACTCACTCAATGAGTCCTAGATTATTATACACATTTTTTAGTAATTTGAATACTCTTGATTCTAAGATTTAATCCATTCCCATACAATTCAAATTACGAGGTTTCCACTGTATGTCAAATTATCAACTTGTATGGCGATAGCCTTCAGAAGGCATTATAATATAACTTATAAGTTGAGGTTGGAGCTAACATTCATCTCCCTACTGGATTACAAATTTAAAAATTCAACCACTGGACGATGCTGCTCAAAAGACTTGATCATACATAACAACAGCGTAAATTAAAATATCTGTTCGACTAAATTATGACACTACTCACACCCTTTGAGTTTGCAACTTGTTATCAGAAATAAAGTTCCAGTGTCAATCTAGGTTCAATCAATCAGTGTAGAACATTTTGACGAGTTGTTTATAAGAGAAAGACTTCACAACCTCAGAGTTAAGGCCATAAAGTAGGTGTGGAAAAGAGGGAAAAGTGAAAATTTAATAATGTTAAAATAAACCTGCACTTAATATTGAGCGCGCGAATTGCTTATAAAATTACATTGCATACTGTAAAATGCTCTTCAATGGATCTGCAGCTTTAGTTACAGATTCTTTATACATTCCATTTTCTGCATATAAAATTGTTTCTGTCAATTTCCACATTGAGTAAAAAAAATTGTAAAGTAACTGCAAAAGTAAATTGGCTGCCTAGGCAACCTATCAACATATGGGGCCCACATGCAGTGATGTGTACTGCCTTTAGAGAGCTCATATTTTATGGCACTTTATGACAGTTATTGTTGGTACCAGTACGTAAGATTTAAGTAGAGCAGTGTACCAAGTAGTTTAATTTATCTAGACCTTCCACTATCATTAAACTTTTCTACCTTTGCTTAGTTTCATTAGCTCCCATAATGCTGACCAAATACATGAGGCCCTATAAATGTAAATTAAAACTGATGTCTATTAATCTGCAAAGGATATATTTTTTAATTTTACACGAACTTTGCGATAATCTATTGCATATATATATATATATATATATATATATATATATATATATATATATATATATATATATATATATTCTCCTCTAAATCTAGAAGCACTAATTAGAACAGAATCAGTTTCTTGGTCCCGTATTGATTACAATGCATCCATCTTGAAGTTGAAATGCAGTCTTTAAAAAATAAATAAAAAAAGTAATTAAACCAAATTTTTTTTCTGTAGCAACCACATCACTACTATTACAAATGACTGCTGCTACTACTATCAATATTGTTACTAGTGTTGCTGCTGCTCCTCCTCCTCCTACTACTACTACTACTACTACTACTACTACTACTACTACTACTACTACTACTACTACTACTACTACTACTACTACTACTACTACTACTACTACTACTACTACTACTACTACTACTACTACTACTTCTACTACTATTACTGCTGCTCCAACTGTAACTGCAATTAATTCCTACTGCTGCTACTTGTAGGAGTTAAAGCATGCATGATTGTATTCACAAACAATTATTAAAATATTTCCATTGTAAAATAGTTGGTGCATGCTGTCTAAATGAGAACAATTTTTAAACTGAAAGAGTGCCAACAAATCTACATATATGTTTGCACATTGATGATTGCATGCTTGGACGGGCCTCAATTATTTCATCAGATCTAATCTTGATTAAATGCGTAGAACTGCATGTAGTATTATATTATATATGTGAGACATTAGGCATTGCAGCGATGTTAAAAATCTGAAGAAATTTAATTTAATACACATGTATTCCTATCATTGCGCTCTTTATATTTTTATTATATCATTTAGCTCTACGTGCTGAACGGTGTATGTAAATAAAAGCATAAAAGTTTTTACTTCGAGGATAAATATTAAAGATGGTTGTCACAGCCTATGACAACATAGTTTGGACTGCGAAGAAGGGTAAGACCAACAGATTACAGTTGACGTGGTGGTGTAATGTTCGTTTGGAAGAGAGTTTTGTTAGAAACCAGTGGGAAGTTTCAATATGAATCTTTCAGCGCCTCTGTTCATTTGCGTTTTAATCATATTTACCATCTGGTACTTCTTTCTAAATATCTTCTTTTCATTCCTTGCAATGCCATTTTTAACTTGTCCCTTCTCTCTGCCACCGATTACCTCTGCGAATATCTTGTTAGAGTGCAGAGCTCATCCCGAGCAGCGTTTATCACAGCAAGACACTGAGGACAACCTGAGGGGGTACGCACACACAAACTAGCAAATGAGAGAGAGAGAAAGAGAGAGAGAGAGAGAGAGAGAGAGAGAGAGAGAGAGAGAGAGAGAGAGAGAGAGAGAGAGAGAGAGAGAGAGAGAGAAAGAGAGAGAGAGACTCTAATCAAACAGAATACAAGACCTTTCTTTTTCTGTGACAAGCCTCTGCCGCCACTTCAACCTCCTGAACTGACAACAACGATCCCATAATGAGCGGTCACTAGTCACTACTACAACAACTCCGACGACTTGGGTATCCAAGTGTATTTAGACACCGGGTGTGACAGTAGAAGGAAGGCGTGATATGAGATGTTTCACTTTATATAAAGACGTAAAAACTTTGGGGAAATTAATATTGAGAACTGCGCAAAAGTACGAGAGACGATTAGGTAAAATGCAAATTAATGGTCTGATGTGCCAAGGTTGATAGCGAAAGGTATGACAGGTACAGAAATTCTGATCATCACAGCCCAAAGCACCAATTTTCAGAATTTCCGTACAAAGGCGCAAAAAGGTAAAGATGATTGATCATCACAATGTTTCTGAGCGGCTTCTTTTTGGAGCCAAGCGAAAAATCTTCAGTTTCAGACAATTTAATAAAAAAAAAAAAAAAAAAAATTGAAATCTGCGATGACTTTCCTGGCAAATTAAAAACCAAAGCGTCGGCAAATTTTTTTATTATTATTATTCTTTGTATTAACTTTAATAGGATGGGGGTGTCTTCTTGGCAATAGCTACTTGCTCAACAGCATATTAATATTTAATATGGGGCCAAAACTCAAACAGTAAATCAAGCTACCTAGAGCTTTCCGCAATTATCCCAATAGCCAGTATTGATGCAGCATCGCAATTTTTAAAAAAAAAAATGCCATAACCTGTAAACCACCCTGCTCTGAAATTTATCGTAAGCTTTCCCATAGATTGACACAGGATTACGACTTTGATATAACCAGGATCTCTTTGAGCATCAACAAAGTCGGCCATTTTAACGTAAAAAAAATGGTTATCTCGTAACAAGCACCCATCGTCAAAAATTTTCTCCGTTACCCCACACTATTTCTACCTTTTAAAAACGAGACATGAGGTGACTAAGCACAAGCCAATACACTAAATAGACTCAAAAATTGCCAACTCTTTCTTTAATCTTAAGAAACATTATTTGGTGTGTATAAATATGTTTGTTGATGAAAATCTCTACAGTGAAAAAAAAAAAGAAGAAAAGACTATTAATTTTGCTTTTCAAAAAGTGCGTGCGAATCATGAGCTTTCATGCACGAAAGAAGTACAATATATATATAATACACACACACGCACACACACACAGATAGAGCAATATCAAGGATAGTGACTAAGCCTTTGTACACAATTTGGCCTTTGTACACAATCGTTTACGCATGTGGTCCATCTAAAAAAAAACCTACTGAATATCATTATGCAGAAATAAATTATTAATAATAAAAATAAAAAAAAAACATCAGTTCCACTTTGAGATAACACATCCAAGTAATGAATTATAATGCCGGCGTGCGCGTGGGCGCATGTGTGGGTGTGCTTTCCTCACGAAAATTATGGGCATGTCAAATGCTTGAAAAAACAGTGACCGAGCATGTTCCCATTTATCAAAGAAGACGGGGTCTGGAGAAAGTCATACATCTCTGGCCTGGCTTGCATCGTCTGGCGCGCAGTAAACTCAACCGCAACCGCAGAAACACAAACCAATTTGACCTTGAAAATTGAGAGCACAAGCGACCCCGACCCGTCCAAACATGAGCTGCGGTACACAAAGAATCCTAAATCCGTAATAAGAAACTGAGCAACGTAGCTCTCTTGAAACAAAAAATTGTAAATTAAATGAGATAAGGAGAAGAAGAGAGCACGAGGCACGAGAAAAGAGCCAGACTACGCGAAGTGCGGTGAGTACCATTGTTTTTTCAATTTCCGCGTAAAGGCCCACGCGCTAAACGGATAAAGTCACAGGATGATGAAGCCTAAAAAGTCGGCAGGCATGTAGGAAAAAGTCAAGTAACTGATGATTCAAGATGCTTAACAACGCCAAGTTGAATGTCGACTGAACCATAAGTCAAGCGTCCATGAGTATAGACGAAGACATAACTGACCAATGATCAATTCAAAATGTTTGTTGCGACCGGACATCGATTATCGCATGAACCATCGCAAAAATAATAAAATAAAAAAAATTTTTAAAAAATTCTCATGCTATGACAAGTGAAGAAATTAAAAAAAAAAAAAAATAATAAACCAATGGCACAAGATTTAACATGTTTTATTCTATATACCTCGACAAAACGATATCATGTGACCAAGGGGCTCTGCCGATAATGAGGACAACCAGACTTCATGAAACACTTAGCAGATTGTATGGCGTAGGATCAGTTGTGGCAAAGAAGAGGGATGCCGGTGCCGAAAGCAGTTCGGTAATAATCTTTGCTGCGCTAGACATTCTCTGGAGTCACCTTGTAAAAAGGCAAATTTTACAAAATTTTTTTTCTTCCTTTTTTAATTACGTGGCCTGAGACAGGCCAAAACTTTCAGATCGATGTTCATGCGCGACAAATTGAATCATTTGTATACATCAACGATTAGGACAACGCTGTCATAAACTTAAGTCTCTAAACGCTTTTCCTTTTCCTCAATTATCTTTAAAAACGTTAAAAAAAAAAAAAAAAGCAAGAACACAAAGGAAAAAAAAAGTGGTGTAAGGGGAAATTCATTTCGAGCAAGCCTTAGGTTACAATTTTACTTTTGCAAATTTCTGTGTGCATTACGAAGAGAGAGAGAGAGAGAGAGGGATAGGGAGGGAGGGATAGGGAGGGGAGAGAGAGAGAGAGAGAGAGAGAGAGAGAGAGAGAGAGAGAGGGATAGGGAGGGAGGGATAGGGAGGGGAGAGAGAGAGAGAGAGAGAGAGAGAGAGAGAGAGAGGGATAGGGAGGGAGGGAGAGGGAGGGGAGAGAGAGAGAGAGAGAGAGAGAGAGAGAGAGAGAGAGAGAGAGAGAGAGAGAGAGAGAGAGAGAGAGAGAGAGAGAGAGAGTGTGTGTGTGTGTCTGCGATTGAACTTTCCAATGGAAGGTGAAACATAAATGGGGCATTCATGGTACTGAAGAAAACGAGACCCTTGTATCTACGACCCCCAAAAATGGACCCACGTGAAGCAAGTCATTCAATAGAAAAGATTTTAAAGCAGGCCTTGACAATAGTTTCAGCTGCCATTGTTGGGAAATCCACAGAGCGACGGGACTCGTCTTTTCCCAGAGATAGCACAAAGACGAACGGCCAGCCGGAGAGCAGGGTGTAAAGAATGCAAGATGGAGAGAGCCGAGCTAAGGACACCGCCCGCAGATCGTCTTAAGATGATAGCATTCAAAACGAAAATACCGTTCTGATCTCCATGAAATACCTGGTTCATGATGGATGACGTGTCGGTGCCCGCCAACATGGCATCACATTCTCAGCCTAGAAAAGATTTCGTATGAGCATGGAGGATACAGTTTCGCCGTGGCGTTTGTAGCGGATATCCATTTGGTGCCGTTTCTCGCTTGCATTTCATGCCGCCCAAGGTGCAATAATAATCACCTGTCATTTGGAGTCAACTTTCACAGAGAAAGAGACTCTCTTACAGGGGAAAGCTGATGAGGCTTAGAAAGGGGTCGGTTGTTTTTAAATGGTACCAGAATACCAGATTCTATAATTCATCTCCCTAAAACAAACAGCCCACGCAACGGAAAAAAGATTAGATATGGGTATAGCATCTATTGTTGGATCTTAAGGTAGATTAATATAATATGCGCGTGCGCGTACATGATCTCCATTGGAAATTAAATGTTAAGAAAACTTTTTGAAGATAT